>ML784930.1:478704-509896 GCA_009831015.1 Picea engelmannii
CAGTCTTGGAAGGGAGGCTTACTTGGGGATGAGAAACATTATTTCTACCACAAAACACATCATACTTATTATACTAATACATCAACACATCATCATATCTTAGATCTACCATTCAGTAATCGGTCCATTCATTTAGGGTTTATTTTGCAGTACTTATCTTGTCTACCCTATTGTGCGTTGTATTTTACTACTGACAAATTAATCCATTCATCGTAACTAAATATTTGCAAGAAATAACATAAGCATTCCACACAGAGACACAGTTTATCGTGGTTCACCCCCCTAGGCTACGTCCACAAATATTTAGTTGTCTTAGCTCTTTTATTATTCTGCATCAAGGCTACAGCGCTGCGCACATTACATTTCTTTCTCCCATATGGAAGTTCTATGGAATAACCCTCATAGACTGCATACTTCCACTTAGACTCTAGAGGCTGAAAAGATCTCAGTAGGATCCACAACCCATGACTTACAACCTTACCCTCGATTACAATGCTTGATCTAATCTATCTCTCAAAAACTGGCTCTAAGACCATCATCTGATACCCTCCGCTATCTCACAACAATATATTTATATTACAAAAAAGGGTTAGTTACCCATTACAAAATTGGACAAAACCCTAACCCACTAACCCTAGGTGGATTAGATTTGTCCACTTTATAACTTCCTAATCACGATTAGTCCAAAATCCAACCATTTTCCTCGTTGATCCACATATCTCTTTCTTTCTTTGACTTTCCTGGTTTCTTGGCATTGTTTTTCCAGGTTTTTCAGTGTGTGCTCCTTCTTTGGTTCATTACCTAACTGCCTTCATTAATTGTTGCGCCTCTCCATATTCTTCTATTTTTATCCCTATTTTTATCCCTATTTTTATCAAGATTTCCTTGAATTTTGTACCAAAATGGCCTACGCCAACATACCCCCAACACTCACCTGTGGCTCGTCCGGAGCCTCTCAGGTAGTGTGTGCTTCCTGTATTGGCTTCTCAAGCACCTAAAACCTATTTGTAATTTCTTCAACTTGGGATTTTACCTGTGCGTTCTTTTCTGCTATAATATCCACAGTTTGCACATAAATGTGTTCCTTCAACAGTTCCCCACTCTCTAAGACAACTTGTTCAATTTGGTCCTTTGTTGTGTAAATATCAGTGAGCATCTATTTTGTTGCTTCTTGTATTGGTTCTAACTAAGCCTACCTTGATTGCTTACCTACTTGTATGGACTTAACCTCTACCTACAGATTCTTCATCTCTTGTGCACTTTTCAGTCTGTCGGTTATTGCCATAGTTTTATGTCAGTTGCTTCAATTTTTGCATCACAGTATTTATCCCTTCTTCTTTTTGGTCCAACCCCTGAAGTTTTGCATCCTCCTGAAGGTTTGTCCATAACTGTGTGCTCTGATTGTAAAGCTTTGTTATTTCTGGTATTATGAGCGCAATGATTTATGTATGATATGTATCCTCCTGAGCTCTTTTTGTTCTTACTTCTGGCGGATTATTAGGTGCTAAGAGTTCTGTCAACTCTATAATTTGGCTTCGGTAAGTCTCCATAGCTTGTGTTATTTTCTCAATTTTATCCTCTATGGGTATATTCTCTCATTGTGCACTATCAGGAATGGTTTTAAATACTTCTTCAACTTGTTGCTCTATTCTTTCATCATGCTTCTTTGTTCCATCCCTCTCGAACTTCACTTGGTTAAAAGTTATCTCGAGTGTATTGTTTACTTGATTGTCCAACTGTAAGTTTGTGGCATCTGCATGGTCCCTTGACTGGATTTCATGCACGACACTTATCTGGAGTTTGTACATCCCCTTAGTTGGAATCTTGGGCAGTGCCAAGTCCAGATGATCTATATCCTTCAATGGACTCTGTGTTGTAGCTTCATCTACCTCCAACACCCCCTGGGTGATACGAAAATTTTCACTCCCCATAACTATGGTCTGCACTATCTCATGTTCTGGAAGTATTCTTTCCTGAGAGGTTTGTTGTTATTGTGCCTGATATTTTTGTTGTGTTGTAGTAATCTACAATTGATCCAATGCGTCTTTGACCTCTGTCAATCTCTTCACTATTTCCCTTCTTTGTTTCTCAGCATCGTACCAGGCTTCCGTCGTGCGATCCTGCACTTTTTCTACGACTAATTCTGCATCATCCTCTGTTAGTGTAAGCTCGGGAATGCCCTTATGTGCCTTCATTTTCTTGCATTGTCTTGTTGTTTGCAACACTGTTCTTTTCCTTGGCAGTGTATTTGTCTGTGCGGTTTGAGATGGAATACTAGGAAATTTCCACCTCATATTTCCTCCTACATAGGAATATTGGTATCGATCTATGCTCCTCCATTTATCTCTTCTGCACGCTCCTTTTCCCAAGTTGAAGCCTTTGGTATAGTGTTTTTCTTCCTTGGACTTTTAGTTATTGTGCTACCCCTTGTTCCTTTTGTGTGCTCTGTAGTTTTCCTTCTGTTTGTTGTTGGGATGGTTGAATGTTGTGAAGGTCCAATATCTACTTTTTGTTTAGATTTTTGTACTTTCTTTGATATTACTGGCACCTTCCACTCTTTAGGCCAATCCTTCATAGCCCATTGTACTTCTTCCCCTGTGACACAATATCTCAACTACAACCATTCCTTTTTCGGGTCCCTCTTAGTATGGATCCATATGTTATGCCTTCAATATTGAAAATTGGTTATTCCTTGGTTCTCTCTCACCACTTCCGGTGTTATTCTCCATGTGTTTGCCAGCTTCTCCTGCATCTCATCATAGAACATGGAAAAACTATTAGCATTCACCTTTGTTTGATTTGGATCTGAAGTATGACATAAGGTTGTGTATTTTGTTGCACGAAATTTACCTAGCCTCTGGTAAAATCCACTATAATGTGGTTCTCCCCATCCTACCATTGACGTTATCAATACGATTAGTGATCCAGATTTGGATCCAGGAGCTTGATGGGGCTCAGAAAGGTCTAAAAATCAAATTTCTCAGAATGGCTTCAAAACAGACGTGTATGTAGGCCTCATCTATACGAACCCAACGCAACTTGAACAGGATCAAACAAACTTCATATGCTCCAGATATCGCGATCTGTTCATTTGGCCAAACAGACAAAAAATGATGATTGTACAGTCCATACAATGTCACATGGAAGCTGACTGTACAGACCGTATGGTCGTACAACTGATGTGGTAGAAACAGTTGGCGATGACGTGATAGACTGACTGGGCGTACATACAGATGGCATGGACAGGTACATGGGACCAATCAGAGACTGACATGTGTCACCCTTGCAGTGGTGACACATGGCACATCCGTACAATCCGTACGACATGTGGCGCTTGCATGGTAGGTACAAGTGGCAGACAAGTGGACCTTTCAGCACTTGACATGTGGCATCATATTTAAGCGAATGAGGAGGTTCCACGTGGCCCAGACATGGGCTACCACATGGCACCCATTGGTTGGATAATGTTTTATGTAAAAGTTTTGGACCTCCCGAGAATCGATCGCATGACCTCTGGTTAGGGGAAGCGCTTTGGGCAGACCGAGTTACCAACCTGCCTATTGTAGTACTTGTTAAACCATACGGCATATTTTTTATTTGAATTACAACTATGGTTCGAATGGGCGGAGAAAGGGTTGGGGCTAGCCCCAGCCCTCAGCGCAAGTCTTACCACAAGACCACACCATGGAACCGCAAGTCCTACTTCATAATTGTTGGCGCGAATGTGTTGGGTCTAGCCCTTGGTTTTCGGGAGTACTCCATAGGACCTGGCCCTTATCGGATAGTGCGGAATATTTGTTGGAGTTTAGCCCCGGTCCGGTGGGATATGCATGCAACCATTACCCTATGCTCTAGGTGTTAACCAATTGGCACGGATTTGGTGGGGTTAGCCCCAGTCGATCGAGCTAGCCCACTGACCAGGGGCTAAACCCTGGGCTATTATATTGGGGCTTATTTAAACTGCACGCGTGGAGTTGGGGGACAGGGCCACATGGCCACCATCACGCAACCGAGGTCCGAGAACTTAGGGGCTGAGATATGAGGGGCCAACACGCAGTACCTTGTGGGCTAACGCTTGGCCACATGAATACCATGTGACCTGGAAAAGGGGCGCACACCCATAATTGGGGGCTTTTGTCAATATTTGAACAAAAATGGGTTTTCACTTTATTATAGTGATTTTTGTTGATTTTATTCAACATTTTTGGATATTTTGGCCAATATTGGGGGGATATTAGGCCCTTTTTGAGGCCAGACCTTGGAGGAAAGTTGGGATATGGTTACCAACTTTAGATATATATAAACCAAGCCTTCTTGAGGCCATGGGAGGATATTCAGAGAAAGATTATGCTGAATATTTTCCAAGCCAAAGCCATTTTTATGCAGGGAAACTATTGAGGAGCGCACCTTTGTGGGCCATTTCTGGGAGCTTCGGTCATTCGATTTCAATGTTGTTTATTTTGTTGGGTTCCATAGATCTACTAGAACAAGACCAGATCAGTTTGTTACGTTTTTGGCACTATTATGATGTCATTTTAAATCTTTGAACATAAATAAGAAAGCCTCACCCACTAAGACAAAAGCCCGAAGACGTAGGCGAGATTGCCGAACTCCGTTATCACATTGGTGTTTATGGTTTGTTGTTGTTAATTCTTTATTTCATATCTATATATGTTTATGTGGCTATCATATTTCTTCCTCTTTCATTCAACTTCCTAAATGGTTAATAAACACATGCATAATAACTCAACCATTGTCATTTAAAAGATATTTTCGGATCAAGTGGTATCAGAGCTAGTTGACATTTGGATTTGAGTTTTGCATGATAACCAAGGAAAAGATACATCATGGTGAAGGCGAGCTTTTTGAAGAGAATCCATTGATTGGATTGAGAAAGAGAACTTCTCAAATCGATAATATGGCATCGGAAGAGGGACTTTCTTAGGATGAGAAAGAGTTTCGAAAAACTTTCTTTGTTATGTCAGAGATGATGAAGATTTTATATGATGATTACTTGGAACGGAAGAGACCAAATATGGGTGAATCTTCAAAGGGAAAAAGTGAAGAAGGAGAGGATCCTCCTCAAACTCCTCCTTCACCTCCATATTCACCTCCTTCTTCTCCTTCTTCTCCTTCTTCTTCAAGTTCAAGTTCTAAAATCACTACAAAGAAACATGTCCATAAACATAAGAATGAAATGCCTTTATTAAAACTTGATGTTAAATTCGAATTACCCATGTATGATGGTGAACTTAATGCAGAAAGACTTGACAATTGGGTTAGACAGATGAAGGTTTATTGCAATGTGCAACAAATCAAATATGAAGCAACTCAGATCAAGTTGGCATTTCTTAGACTTGCAGGCACAACACTCATATGGTGGCAGAGCAAGTTGTAAAATGGCACGCAACAAGTGGGTAATGTATTTCCATCATGGAAAAGTTTTATTTCTTCACTTAGAAAACAATTCTATCCTTTGGGTTATAAAGAGAAAGTGTTAATTGAATGGCAAGCTTTAAAACTAAGAAAGGGACAAACAGTGTAAGAATACACCGATGGCTTTCGTAAAATGGCATTGATGTTAGATATTCCTTTACAAACCCAAGAAATTTGTATGAAGTATATAGGAGGTTTACCTGCACATATTCAAAATATTGTATTCATGTTTGGACCAACTAATCTTGATGAGGTTTTTGTTCAAGCGACATACATTGAAGCAGGGAAAACATGTGTTGGGGTATTGGGGGAATCGTCTTCAAGGAAAGAGGAAAAAAGGAAGTGGCATGGAAAGAAGTCAAATTCAGTGGCAAGAAAGGAAGAGAAGCCCTCTTGCAAGCATTTCAAGAAAGAGGGGCATGATGAGGACCGTTGTTGGAAATTGCATCCCGAGAAGAGGCCAAAGTGGTTCAAGTAAAAGAAAGGGAGGCAAATAGTTGCAGCAACAACATGGCCCACAGACTTGGGATCGGATTCAGGTGACGAATCTAAGGTCTCATTGGTTGGTATGAAAGGTAAAATTGGTGAAGGATTTGATTGTAGAAGTAACTTGTTTCACATAAGGGTCATCATGAGGCGCACTAAGGTTGACACATTGATAGATAATGGATCTCAATCTAACTTAATTTCAGAGGAATTGGTAAAGCAATTGGGGTTAAAAACACAGATGCATCATAATCCCTACACATTTAAATGGATAAGCAACAATCATCAAATGCACATAACCAAGCAGTGCACATTAAAATTTTCTATTTCATCTAAGTTTGTAGACGAGGTAACATGTGATGTGGTGCCACTAAGTGAATGTGGAATGGTCTTAGGAAGTTATTACTTATATAATCATAAAGAAATCTTCTACAGGGAAAAGAATCAATATCATTTAACCAAAGTAGGTCAAGAATATGTGGTTCATGGTCATCATGTAAAGGCAAAAAAAAATCTTCAAACTACGAAACAATTAAGAAAGGCGGCTCAAGCAAGAAACACACCTATAATTGTTTCAAGTCAAGTAATCGATCTTAAGCAAGAACAGGATATGATTGTAGAATGGAAAATCAATCACACTTTGCTTCAAGATAAGCTAATGTCATGGAAATATTAAAAACATATCAGCTCATTTGCAGTCATATTTTTTATGCTATCATTAGTAATGTTGTCTACATGGATGATAGTGGCTTCAGTAAGATGTGACAGGGTACAAATGGCTAACAATATGCTGTCAGTTATCATGATTGTGTTACAGTTGATTTTGATGAGACAGGTGCACAGGACAGAGTTCAAAGACAGGGAAAAACTTGGGTGGCCTATCCCAAGCTTGATGACTGGTCAGTAACCTTTTGGGGACCAAAAGGTCCTTAGTGGGGAGGTGTGATCCAGATTTGGATCCAGGAGCTTGATGGGGCTCAGAAAGGCCTAAAAAACAAAGTTCTCATAATGGCTTCAAAACAGACATGTGCGTAGGCCTCGTTGATACAAACCCAATGCAACTTGAACGGGCTCAAACAGATGTCATATGCTCAAGATATCATGATATGTTCATTTGGCCAAACAAACAAAAAATGATGACTATACAGTCTGTACAGTGCCATGTAGCAATTGACTGTATAGACGGTACGACCGTACGGATGATGTGGCAGGCACAATTGGTGATGATGTGGTAGGGTCTGTACAAATGACGTGGCAGGCTGACTGGGCATACGGACAGATGATGTGGAAAGGTACAGGGGACCAATCAGGGAGTGACACATGTCACCCTTGAAGTGGTGACATGTGGCATGTCCGTACGTATGACGTGGCAGGTATATACAATCCGTATAACATGTGGCACTTGCATGGCAGGTACATGTGGTAGACAAGTGGACCTTTCATCACTTGACACATGGCATCAAATTTAAGCGAATGAGGAGGTTCCATGTGGCCCATACATGGGTTGCCACGTGGCACCCATTGGTTGGATAATATTTTATGTAAAAGTTTTGGAACGCCGGAGAATCGACCGCATGACCTCTAGTTAGGGGAAGCTCTTTGGGTAGGCCGGGTTACCAACCCGCCTGTTGTAGTACTTGTTAAACCATACAACATATTTTGTAATTGAATTACAACTATGGTTTGAATGGGCAGAGAAAGGGTTGGGACTAGCCCCATCCCTCAGCACAAGTCTTACCAGGAGACCACACCATGGAACCGTGGGCCCATAGTTCATAATTGTTGGTGCGAATGAGATGGGCCTAGCCCTTATTTTTTTGGAGTACTCCATAGGACCTGGCCCTTATCGGATAGCGCAAAATATTTGTTGGAGTTTAGCCCCAGTCCGATGGGATATGCATGCAACCATTACCCTATACTCCAATTGTTAACCAATTGGCACAGATTTGGTGGGGTTAGCCCCGATCCGTCGGGCTAGCCTGTCGACCAGGGGCTAAACCCTGGGCTATTATATCCGGGATTAACTAAACCGTGCACGTGGAGTTGGGGGACAAGGCCACACGACCACCATCACGCGAACGAGGTCCAAGAACTTAGGTGCAGACATATGAGGGGTCAGTGCGCAGTACATTGTGCGCTGGCACTTGGCCACATGGATACCATATGACCTAGAAAAGGGGCACGCACCCATAATTGGGGGATTTTGTCAATATTTGAACAAAAATGGGTTTTTCACTTTATTATAGTGATTTTTGTTGATTTTATTCAGCATGTTTGGAGATTTTGGCCAATATTGGGGGGAGATTGGGCCCTTTTTGAGGCCAGATCTTGGGCGGAAGTTGGGATATGGTTACCAACTTCAGATTTATATAAATCAGGCCTTCTTGAGGCCATGGGAGGAGATCCAGAGCAGGTTTATGCTAAATATTTTCCAAGCCAAAGCCATTTTTATGCAGGGAAGCTATTGAGGAGCGCACCTCTGTGGGCTATTTCTGGGAGCTATGGTCATCCGATTTCAGTGTCATTTCCTTTGTTGGGTTCTAGAGATCTGTTTGAACAATACTAGATCAGTTTGTTACCTTTTTGGCACTGTTATGATGTCATTTTAAAGCTTTGAACAAAAATAAGAAAGCATCACCCATTGAGACAAAGGCCTGGAGACGTAGGCGAGATTGTCGAACTCCATTATCACATTGGTGTTTATGGTTTGTTGTTATTTATGCTTTATTTCAGATCTGTATATGTTTATGTGGTTGTCATATTTCTTCCTCTTTCATTCAGCTTCCTAAATGGTTAATAAACACATGCATAATAACTCAACCATTGTCATTTAAAAGATCGTTTCGGATCAATTAGCCATGGATAATGAAATTATGACCTGAGGTCATGCGCATCCTTGCAATCATCCAAAGAAAAAATTAGTATATATGGAAACCATCTACGCAAACTTTGCTACGCGCATTGCGCGACTGTTGCTAATACACCGACAAAGGCTTCCTCTTTGAGATATTTTCTCAAGAGTTTTCATGTCATAAATTTTGTCGCAAACCGAGTTAATGGTTCAGTTATTTGTTTAACAATCATTCCCCCGGATCCTCTGTCAATCCCATATTTAATCTTTATCTCATTTTCTATGGCTTTTTCTTTTGTTTTGTCATCCAAGTATTGCTCTAGTTTTGCTCCATCTGTAGGCAATCCTATGATTTCAACAATTAGATCCACATCTATGGATACATGTATATCCATCCATAATATGCCTCCATGTACACGTTCCAGTAATTGTTTGACACACGCATTCACATCCTTTCCTCTCCCGAAGTGAAGAATCTCCAACAGGTTCATAATCCATGTGTTGTATAGCTCCGCAATCCATTGTTTTAGCTCCAGTATGGGATTTCTTGATGGACCTTCTCCTTTACTTTCCATGTAGACTTGTTGCGTGAACTCAGGAAACTTCCCCATGTCTACAAAATCATGGTCAACATACTTCAACTTATTAACAATTCCTAGCATGGCATCCAATATTTTGACTCCTTCAAGTATCTGCGACAGTGACAATGTAAGTTCCTTCTACTTGCGCGGTGTTGTTAGTGCTGCAGGTTTTTCCCTTGTCTTCTTACTCCCCGCTGATGGCCCTGTTATTTCCACTTGATTCTCTTCCTCAATGTCAGTGTTCTGATTCCAAGCTTCGGGGGTGCCATTTTGCTAAATCTGTAATGGGTTGCTCTAAATCGTAAGTGAACACCTCATAATCACCCGCTCACACTGAGTTTTTTCCCTCAGATCTATTTTTCACAAAGTCACAATGAGTCTTTTCCCTTCGTGTTTTCTGCTTTTATAGGTCGTGCCATAAATTCTCTATCGTGCCACAATTTTCTGATCATCGCTTTTTCTTTTTCCGAATGTTTTCTCTATCGACACACTGTTTTTTCTCCCTGCTCACATTTCTCTGGCGCACAGTGTATTCATGTTATTTCATACCAATTACTAGTTGCTTGCACGTTGTATTATCAAACTACATGTTTAACACTTATCCATCTACTACATAATTTTGTATTTTCCTTATTTTTCCAATTTATTTTTTTTCCTTTTTCAGCTCCTACTATATACATTATGGACAATTGTAATTTTTTGCACTGCATCTACTAAGGGTTATTGGGTCGAATGTCCCTATACAGTTTCAATCGATTTCCATTAACCAATCCTTGAATATCTTTTCTTGCTAGATCCTACAACTGCACAACACCTCCATCTGTGATAGATTTTATCTCATATGGCCCTAGCCAATGCATCATGAATTTTCCTGGAAGTTGTAAGTATTTGTTGTCATAGAGAAGAACCAAATCTCCTTCTTTAAAGTTTTTCTTATTAATGTGTCTATCATTCCAAGATTTGTCTTTGGATTTATGTACTTCCTGATGGAAACCAACCATAATCATGTCCTCTTCTAGTTCCATGAGTTGAGATAATCTTTCTTGTATTGTGCCTCTTTCTATCATGTTTGTAATGGTTGCAACGCGTAGACCAGGAATCAAATATTCTAAAGGGACTACTTCTTCCTGACCATACACCAATCTAAAAGGTGTTTTCCCTGTGAGTTTCTTACATGTGGTTCTATAGGCCCATAACACTGTCAATATCTTCATATCCCAATCGTCCATGTTTACATTGCAAATTTTAGTTAGGGCATTCTCCAATATTGTATTAAATTCTTCCATTGTTCCATTAGCCTGAGGATGGTATGGAGTGCTCTTTTAATGATTTATTTCAAATTCTTCAGTCATTTCCTAAATAGTATTATTGAGAAAATGAGTTCCTTGATCACTCATCATAATTCTAGGGAATCCAAATATTGTAATTACTTGTTCAAACAGAAAGTGTGTTGCAGTTTATGTATTGCAATCTTTTATTGTTGTTGCTTCATCCCATCTGGTTAGATATTATGTCATTGTAATGGTGTACCTTGCTCCTGATCTTCTAGTTGGTGGGTTGATTGGTCCTACAAAGTCTATTTCCCATTTTTCAAACACTTTCAGGGTTACTTGAGGTTTTAGGGGAATCTCATCCTCCTGGATGGCTTTCCTACCCTCTAACAAACATCAAAAGTCTGAAAATATTCCTTTGCATCTTTAGAAATTGTTGACAAATTGTTGACCACCATAGTCTTGCACACAATATCTTCTGCGCAATGGATTTTCCTGCATAGTGTCCTCCAACTATTCCTTCATGTGCTTATGTCAAGATGATATGATGTCCATGTTCCATGACACATCTCCTTAGAATATTATTTGCACCTAGTTTATACAAGTGTCCTACAATAATTTGGTAACCTGCAGCTCTAACCACCAAATTATTCTTCTGTGCAGTGTTTTATTCCTTTGAGGAAAATCCTGTACTAAAAAATTCAATGATATCATAAAAGTATTCATCAACAATGTGCATTGAAAATAGTTTTTCATCAAGAAAATTTTCCTCCAAGTTGCTTGGTTCCTCTCCATTAGTTATCCTGGACAGATGATTTGACCATGCATTCATTCTTCCAGGTTTCACTACTACTTCAAAATCAAACTCTTGAAATAATAATAACCATCTACATATTCTCCCCTCCAACACTGGCTTGTTGACCAGGTATTTGAGAGCAGAGTGATTTATAAAAATTTTAAAATGTTGGCCTAATAAATAATGTTTGAACTTTTGTAATGCATACACCATAGCCAAACCTTCTCTCTTTGTTGTATTATAATTCTATTCTGAATCTGAGAGTTTCCTACTTGCAAATGTTATTGGGTGATCTATGTCACCTTCTCCTGAATGTGCTAGTACTTCTCCAAGTTTTATTGAAGAGGCATCCACATGAACATGGAACTCTTTTGACCAATCTGGAAACACCAAAATTGGTGCTTTCACCATTTTCTCTTTTAATATGTCCAAACTTTGTTGGCACTCATCATTCCATTGAAACTTGATATCCTTCTTTAACAGTTTCTCCATGGGCACAGTAATATGTGGGTAGCTCTTTATGAAATTTCTATAGTATCTCGTATGACCTAGTGTAGCTCTTAATTGGTGCACTGACTTAGGTGGTGGTAAATTAACAATAACAACAATCTTTGAAGGGTCAACCAACAAACCCTGTTTACACACCACATGCCCTAGTAGAATCCCAAATGGTGTTGTGAATATGCATTTCTTAATGCTCAAGGAGATTTGGCATTGTCTACATCTATCTATCATTAATCTTAAAACTTCAACATGATCTTTTAATAGGATAAATATTGTCCAATCATCTAGATAAACCTCCAAAAATTTATGTATACAATCTTTAAATGCAGCTACTACTACTCTTGAAAAAATAGCAGGATCATTTTTCAATCCAAAGGTCATCACTGTGTATTGGTGTGTCCCCCATTCTGTGGAAAATGTAGTCTTGTAATAATCCTTTGGTGCTATTCGGATTTGGTGATACCCTGAAAATTCTTGTCTTCCTACATTTTCCAAAACCTCATCTGTAAATGGAGTAGGGAAGGGATCATACAGACATGCATCATTCAACTTCCTCAAGTCTACACAGATCCTTATCCCCCCATGCTTCTTCTCCTGAACTACCATAGGTCCAGTCCACTCAGATTCTTTAACATGTTCTATTATACCAGCCTCTAACATTTTATCAATCGTTCCCTTAACTTTTTGTTTATATACTGGATTCAACCTATAGGGTCTCTATCTTATTGGTTTGGCATATGGTCATATAGAGATTTTCATTTCTCCAAATTCTACTGCTACCCCTTTCATTTATGAAAACGTTGCTAGAAATAGATCACTATATTCGCACAATAGTTTTGTTATTCTTTCCACTGTCTGGTTATCCCAATAATCACCAATACTTGCGATTTTTGGATTCTCTTCTATTCCAATATTGACTTTCTTTATCTTCATTGGTGCAACAAATTCTTCTGACTGTAACTATGGGCCTTCTACTTCTCTTTCCCCTTCAAATTATGTGATCTGAATATCACGTGGGTTTTCCTCTAATGGGTCATATTCCACGACGTGGTAACAATGTAACAATTGTCTGATTGTTTGTCAATTGTGATTTTGATAAGATGTTAAAATTTCAACTTTAGGTTCTTCAAAAATATTTTCTTTTATCAACTTCAGTGTTGAATCTCCCATTGGATTCTCATGTTCAAATGAAAACGTGATTACAAAGTTCTGTTGTAAATATTTCCAATTTACGATTCCTCTGCACAGGTCCAGTTCTGTATACCAATTTCTTGGTATGTCTTCTAATGTATGAATGAAGTGATGTGGCCATTCCTTTGGTGGTATTAGTCTCCATTGGGTTATGCATATTTCTATATGTTCTCTTGGGTGTCCTCTTCCATTGTATTTATGCATATGTTTATTCTCCTGTTCTGCACCACATGTGATGCACAATAATATTTTTCATTGATACCTTTGACTTTCCAAAAATAATAACCTTTGACTTTCCAAAAATAATAACCTTTGACTTTCCAAAATATCTAAAAATAATAACCTTTGACTTTCCAAAACTTCTAACTCAAAATTTGTTAATAGTTCTTCCAAATCATTTTGACCATAAAAGATTGGAGGTTTTCTTAGACATATAAGGATTGCTCAGAGGTAAGATATCTCATGTAAGCATTGTTTCCAATTCTCCAATCCTATGTCAGAATCTGAAGCACAAGAACTGATGCTTCTCTAGCTAAGAATTCCATCTGTTGTTGGGTTAATGTAATCTTCCTCGTGCACAGTGGTTCTATAGAACTGTTTTACCTCTTCTGTGATAAAGTTCTCTTTCACTAGTTCAACATATATTCCACCTTATGAAGGGTCTAATGGTGCTATAACTCTATAATATCCTGATTCAAATATCATTTTCCGGGTCTTCAAGTTGATGATGGCTTGATTTTCAAATGCCCAATCCAGTCCCAACAATACTCGATAAGGTGTAGTATTATCCACTATATCAATTACCTCAAAATCTGTCATAGCGCACACACCATCTAAATCCACTAGTATGCCTTTCAATCGACCAATTGGTATTACCCTTTGTTGGTTTGTTAGTTTTAGTTGAATAGGTGAATAGCCCGTTGTAGGTTACCCCATGCATTCCCATGTTTTCTTAGGAAGAACATTTACCTTAGATCCCAAATATAATATGATGTCACCCATGTTAAAGTCTCCAATATTTGCATTTAGTCTGAACTCTCTATTTTTTCTTTTCTTCCTATGGACACGATTTATTGTATTTTTCTCTAGTTTTATCTCTTCTTCAGGATTGCATTTTTCTATCAAACTTTGTAATACTTGTATGGATGTTTGATCATTCAATAAATTCAATCAAGACACCATAATATTTCTTAGATTAATTAACTTTTCTAAAGATTGACCTTTGTTGGTATGATCATATGGATGAGGCATATCATATACTGGTCCATCATAACTTGGTTGTGTATTTTAAGTAGAAGCAATATTCTCCTCCAAAATTTCTTGTTTGGCGTGCTCGAATGTTTCTTGTTCCTTGCACACATCAAAATGTTTTTGAGGTGTTGTATTTTTTTCTGACTCACTGGTGTTGGTTTTGATTCTGATTTACTGCATTTTCTCCTCTTTTGGTTCCACCTTGAGTAACTACATTAATATTTTCCCCCTCATCTCTAGTTTCCAGGGCAATCCATTGAACATTTTGGTTATTTTGATTCCTTTTGTCTTGTATTTTTTTCAGAAGTATAGGACAGACTTCTGTAGTATGATCTGCTACACAACAGTGCATGCATGAACTTGTTGGTGGGTGTGGACAATCCCTTGAATAATTTCCATGTTGTTGGAAACTATGGCATGTTACTGGTCCTCTACCTCTTCCAAATCCTCCTCTTCCACGTCCTCCTGCTCTGAATCCTCCTCTCTTTCCTTGATTGTCTACGCGTGGTGTATTATACTGTGGTACTTGATTATGTTGTGGTGGAGTTGTAAACTGTTAAGCATTATTATATTGTTGCGCAGGTTGTCCTGTCATTAGTTCAGCTTGCATCCTATAAGCATATGAGGTTGTTTCCTTCATAAGCTCCAAGGTTCGACAATCCTTATCCTCATTTCCTACAGACTTGCAGAAATTGCATAATGTACTTTTAGGCATTGTTTGGTATTTTGGCATCATTAGACAATGATAGGGATCATGTCAAGGTGTTTTACATATTTCACACCATAATCCTCGTGTGGGTAAGGGATTTGGCAGTCCTGATCCAAAATAATGCACAAATGTTGGGAACTCATTTTTGTGGTGTCCTTTTGTTCTACATAAGGTACACTAAACAACTTCCCTTTTTTCCTTTCCTTTGTTCTGATTCAACTTAATTGTCAGATTATTGAGATCCTCTCTCATATTTTATTTAGCTAGATCTGTATGTTTATACTGATTCTCTTCCAATTGTAGGGTTTCTTGCAGAGCCTCTGCCTGAGTCTGGAACTTATGTTGCCTCAATGGGTATTTAAAATGTGGAAACAATTAGTTTATAAGTAGTTTCCTATGTTGCATGTCTTTTATGGGATATTTCAACTTGCCTTTCAATCGCTCGAACTTCTAATCGATTTCCCAAACCAACTCTCTTGGCTTCTTCTTGATTTTTATCATCTCATTCATATACTGATCTTCTAAAATTGGTCGTTGAAATTCATTGATTAGTGTCTTCTTTACCTTTTCGATGGTTGTAGGTGCTCCTTGTGGATTGTTTACTGCTAGGATCATAAACCAGTCTAGTGCGTGGTTTTTGAATGTAATTGTGAACTGAGCCACTTTTTTGTCTTCATCCGTGATCTATTTAGATTCCTAAATATTTTCACAAATAAATAGATGTTTCTTTGGGTCCTCCGACCCTTCTCAAAGAAATTCTAGTAACTGAATGGTCGGATATGTTCCTGCCATTGTAAAATTTGCAGTACTACCTCCGCGCGGTATAGATAACTGACTATTTCTAGTTGAACTCGGACTTCCACTGGTCCCTTGACCTATTAGACTCCTTATGTACTAATTACTAGTTGTCTAGAATATTATTTCTTTCCTAATGTTTTAGTCGCACATGGGGTTGTGGGTTCCACACTAATTATGATCTAGATCGGAGTTCCTTCTTCTGCGTTGGACCCTTGACCTCTGGTTTTTATGTCATATGCGGCGCGCATGATTTCCTCTATTTTCTCTGTAGCACAGATATCCTCTACCTCTTCTTCATCACTTTCCAATCCTTCCCTCTCGGCTACTGCCCTCTTTTTCCTATTAATCTTATATTGATAGGTTCTTCCGCTACACGTCGTTCCTACTTTGTCCATTATTTCCTTGATATATTCTTCATCCATCATAACAGGGTCCATCATTTCCTTCTTCTTACCTCTATCTAGGTCCTTCTCCATGTCTCAGATCGTTCTTAGTGTTTCTCCCAGTCTCTCTATGCACGCAGAGTTATTTAGCTGTCAAACTCCATTGTTATCATACCTTTATCATGTAGCAAAATATTGATTTACATATAGAGAGATCTAACATACCTTCTTCTTGGACCCTTAAAAAATGCATGCTCTGCAGTGTATGATTTTGCAGTATCGACTACAAACTCGGTAACGAATCCTACAATGATGTTGTCTAGCCAGAAATCGACTGCGCGCGTGAATTTGTTGTTGACTTTTTGTAGATGCACAATATTTTCAGTAGTCCATTCTACTAGTATTATCCAGTTAGTTGGGTGAGTGTATTTTAATCTCAGTATCCACTCCTGCAGAAAATGTGGAAATTCACAGAAAAATGACTCATGAAGATAAGTGAATACGTACCTCTCCAAATATTGGCGTGGTGTATACTTAGGATTTCTATTGTATTTATGTGCAAACTCGAGCTCTTTTGTTGGCATCCATCGTTTAATCTCCTGTTTAGTTGGGTTCCATGGTCCAAACATCCATTTCTAATACTTCATTCTCTTCACTTCTCTTCTCAACAAGTCCCTTCCAATCTGTTCTTCTAGTTTCTAGCCGGCAACAAACCCATTTCTTGGAGGTTTTTGGGTTGACTCGGGTTCTAGTTTAGGTTTCCAACAAAACCCTACAAACCATCAGCTCTTATGAAGACTAGAAGGAAACATTGCACACAAAGTGAACAATGCAGTCTTACCTGAGATGGTTTATGGGTGACTGCAAGACCCATATGTTTGCAACCTTGGAAGGGAGACTTCTATGGGGATGAGAAATAGTATTTCTACCTCAAAACAAAACATACGTATTATTCTAATACATCAACCCATCATCATATATTATATCTATCATTCAGTAATCAATGCATTCATTTAGGGTTTGTTCTACAGTACTTTTCTTGTCGACTCTATTGTGTGTTGTAGGGTTTAAAAATAAAAAAACAAGAGAATTTTTTGCATCCATCTAAGATAGATCCTAAGAAATTTTGGACACAAATTGTGTCTTGTAAAAATAAAGAAAATAATATGATTCCCTTGAGGAACTAGAATTCCTACCTTAAAAATATTTACGAATCCTCTAATGTTATGGAAAACATTCCAACAGTTTCTGAAAAGGATGAAGTTTTTTCTATAGAATGCATAGAGTTTGGGGTTAAGAGCCTTGCAAAAGGGAAAGCTACGGACATCGAAGGATACCATGCTAAAATATTAAAAATTAGAGGGAATATATTCATCCTCCACATACACAAGATCTTCAATTTAGAAATCATGCATGGCTCCCCTAAACCCTGAATGCAAAGCTTCATTGTACTTATTTTTAAAAGTGGGGATAAAAAAAATCCCCCTAATTAAAATACCATTATGATTAGCCCCGACTTAGCCAAGTTATACAAAATTAATTTGGAAAAAAATATTAGCATATGGATAGAAAGCCATGGAAAAAGAGCTAAAAGATGGGTTGGATTTACGAGTTATCATTCAACTACGGACCACCTTGTTACACTTAAGATCATTGTGAAGGAGTGTAGAAATAATAAAACCAATCTCATTTGTTGTTTCATTGACTTTAGAAAATATTTTGACACAATGCCCAGGACAAAACTTTGGAATAGGTTAAAAGAGATAAAAGTTCATTTTGAGTTGAGAGCTATTGTGGTAAGTTTGTATGGGAACATTATTGCCAAGTTTAGGGATGTTGAGGGTTGCTTGGAAGAAATCAATTGTAATATATGAGTTTAGAAAGGTTGTCCCCTATCCCATACCCTTTCTGACATATACATTGACAAGTTAGAAGATTGTTTGGAAGAAGCAGGTTGTGTCGGCACAACTCTCGAATAGTATAGTCATAATCCTTCTTATTTAAGTCAATCATATTGTTCTTATGTCGAGGATTCCATTAAAGTAAATTTGGGGTCTAAAATGGGCCTCATAAGAAAAATCCATAATGATGAATTGGAATTCAAAAACCAATAGAGTTTCAAAAAATTGGGTCAATAATAATCATTGAGTTGATGATCTATAGAAGACAAAGATAAGTGTGTGTCATATTTTTATTTGGCATTATTTAACTACATATAAACCACACCTTGGTTAAAATCTTGGTAATATTATCTTGATATGATAAATATTCTTCAAATGATAAATATAAAGTATTTTATATTATCACTACTTGGAGTTCTTTTAAAAAAATATCACATTAAAATTCATATCATAATGAGGTCAACTTAAATTATCTACTGTAAGAAATTTTACATATAATATATAATAAAACAATATGTGCACCCCTACATATACTAGTGTTGTAATACCTCTTCCTTTCGTCTAGAGGTCTTACAACACTAGTAGATATAGGGGTGCACGAAGCAAATGACATATGGCTTTAGAATTGGATGTCTACTATGGATTTAGGTTTGCATAGAGAATTGGTGGAAGAATAGATCTTATATATTCTATTACTTTTTCATAACATAGTGTATCTCCAAGATACTGAAGAAAAGTTAGTTTGGTCATGGAATAAATCCACTGGTTCTCTTATAGTGAATTTAGGTTATGAGGCATTAACTCATGTGTTTTTAACATGTGATAGCAAAAGGGGGTGGTCTTTGGTTTGGAAATCAAAGTGTCCTCTGAAGATGCACATTTTCATGTGGATGGATTTGGAAAACAGAATCCCAACTTGGGACAAAGGTCAAAAGATAGTTGGCAAGGACCAAACAGATGCATACTCTGTTAATTTGAAGGGGAGACAGTGGATCATCTCTATGTTTTCGTGCTCCTTTGATTTTCTAGTTTGGTAGGATGTCTTTCAGTCGTTGAATTGTCAGGGTCCTTGGACTCAAGTCTCTCTAGAACAATGCTTTAGGTCTTGGCTAGTGAAGCCACTAGTTAAATATTTCATAGATCTTACCTACTATGTAATCTGGGGTATATCGCATAGGTTTTTTGATGTTCGACGTTTCAGACCAAACTAGTGTGGTCCATCATCAGGAAAAAAATTTGTGAGAAATGAAGGAAAAAGGATATAACAGGTGTATAAATACTTGAAAAGTTGTTATAAGGAGCCGACTTATTGAAAATGAAATCAAGAATTATAAAACTTAGGAAAAATTATTTGTTTGTTTAATAATTATTTATTTGTTTGTTTATTAATTTTTTTTTATTTTATTAAAAGCCGACTAGATTTTATTTTATTTTTTTTATAAATTAATATCTAGAATTATTCATATTGGTTAGTGTACGGATCCAATTTTGACTAATTTTTCATCCATCATCTTTGTTTAGATTGTTAGGTTGTTTTTCAATTTCGATTGCTTCTCTGAATTTTCTATTGTGATAGTGATCTATCTTGGCAAGAATTTTGGCCTCTTCAATACAAATGTGATGTTTAGTTTTGTCTGAATGTTTAGTTTTGTAACCCGCGAGTCGCATATGGCTTGCGTCTTTGGAGAAAGGACCTATGTAAGTGGGTCTGGGGTCTAGCAAAGACCAAGCGAGTCAATCAGACTCAGTTTCTTGATCGATCCTAGACCGGGAGGTCGTGCAGCCCTTAGGAGAGAAGGGGGGTCGGAATCAGTTTGTGTAGATCATCAAATTAAAATAGCCTTAATCTGTGAAAAATTCTCAAAATCTGCAATTTTTTTCTTGGAGATTCCTAATTCTTGTTGTCCTTAAATGGGTTTTTCGATTTTTTGTTGTTTGGGAAACCCTAAAACTATTAGGTTTTAGTAGTTTATTCAGAATTTGAAGTTTATGCACGTTTGTGGATAAAAAATTTGATTGATGGGCTACTAACTAAATTGACTATAGATGGGATGGGTGTTCTCCAACCAGCTAAACCATGTGGTTTATGGTTGTTGTTAGTCAGCTCCAATGTTCCATATAGATAGAATACCAAACCCCACCCACCTTATAGAATTTTTAGTCAATTTCTTCAATAATAATAGGGAGGGTATAAAAGAAAGGATTCATTCTAGCTGTGACCCGTCTCATACTAGAATGGATAGCTAGGAAAGAAGCACAGGAAATTCCATTCAAAATCTACCTCTCTCTCCACAATTAATTGAGTAATTGGAGCACAACATCTTTTAATACATAGCAATATACATTTTTCCAAACTCTTCATTTTCTCACCTCCAAATTTATCGTTTTCTTGTTACCGGTCCAAGTGACTTTGACCAGGCCAGTAACCAGGATGACCCATTCAAAATCTCTTTGAATAAGTCAATGAAGATAGTGATCTCCAAATGGTGGGATATGAAAATAAGTCTATGTATACATTCCAGAATGAGAATAAAAGTATATAAAATGGGCAGTCACATGTTTATTTCCACATATTATTAGTGTTAATTAAGAAACCAAGTAAAAAAGGTAGGTGTTAGGGATAAGCCTAAGAAGGTAGATGTTAGGTATAAGCCTGTAGTAAATGCATTTGTGCCTAACCAGTTGACTGAGAAGCATCTACAAGAAACAATATCAGCCTTGATCTATGAACTTGATCGACAGTGTAACATCATTTGAACATGTATAAATTGAGGCAATGGCAAATGCAAAGATTGTGTTGTTTTTGTTCATCTCCTCTTCTCTGTATGTGTTTATCTTTTGAGTTCTATGTTCATAATTCATATCACATAGCATCAATGCTACCGCATATCATATACCAAGGCCTTTGTCAATAAATATTCTTCATTCCATATAATTTAAAATAAACGTATTTTATTTAAAACAATAAATATATTTAGCAAATAAATTAAAATCACTTGTAGCTTCTCAATGTTGGATTTTGTTCAACAATTTTTTTTACCTCACATTGAAGATTTAGTTCGAATAGACTAGCAGAATTCACCCTCTAACCTCATTTCAACTTTTAAATGTTTTGAAAGATTGCATTTCTTGTCTTGGTTAATGTTTTCCATCCCGACATTTTGGAGTCTCAAAGGCATGTATCTTGTCAAATATTTTTCTGTTTAATCCTAGGTCGATGCAACTACTAAAATTTGGCTAAAGGTAGTGCTTAGATAATTCTTTTTGGAACACATGTTCTAGCATAATTATGTCATCAATATTGTAGCATAACTTCTTTGAATTTGTCTTCAAGTAGGAGTTGAACGCAACTCGATGAGCCTAGGGTTGATATTCCACCCTTGTTGAACACTAATTTGCTTTAGTTTGTGGAATTAAAGATATCTTGTGATCTTGTAAGTAATTTTTTTGTCGTTTCTAAACTATTTGTTGAGCTTCTGAATAACCTTAAATGTTTTTGGAGCTAACAAGTCCTATTTATCTTTTCATTGTGCAACATCTACATGTAACATGAAAAGAACCTATATCAAATTGAAAATATATTATTTTTACACTACATTAACTTTTATTCTAAAATTTATAAACAAGTAGGGACATGAAAAGTTACCCTGATAGATCCAAAGAAATTTCTCTAGAAGATTAAGTACATAAGCTTTATCTGAAATTGCTCCAGAAAATTAAGTACAAACAAGCTACGTATCTTCACTACTTGTGGTGGATCTACTCAATTCTTGTGGTGGATCTGCTACTGTTGGGAAATGAACTCTTATTAACAGAATCTACTTTCTCTTGTGCACGGCGGTATAGCGCGGTATGGGTCCTTGATGGTAGGAAAAAAGGAAACTCTTGCCATTTGCTCCAGTATGGCTTTATGGCTTTGTTCTTCCAACGAACAATTATTGAGTCCCTCTTGAGTATTGTTGAGGCCCTCTTGTGAAGGCGGTGATGTCGAGGCAGTGGGGGTGGTGGTTGCATTTGTCAGAGTAATTTAAATCCCCGACATTGAAATTTATTGAAATTTGGGTGCACTAACAAGAAGCATTAATGCTTAATGTGAAAATAACATAGAGAACTTAGTGCATTTAACAATGAGAATAATAAAAAAAATTGCATCATGATTAAAAGTTAGGATAGGGAATGAAAAAAATACATTGGAAGGAGAAACTTCAAAATGTTAGAACCAATAGAATTGTAAATAAATATTTTTTTGCAAATTATTTAATAAGAAAAAATACTAACCATCTGTTATAACCCTAATTTGCACCATACATGCTTACCTAGGCATCAGGCCATCTTAGATCCCTTCTTTGCCAAAGCACTACTGAAAAACTCTTTAAAAAACCTCTTTTATGAGGGACCAGGTGCCCTACTCCATTATTGCACGCGTGTACAGGCTAGCTGACCTAAAATAGCCCGCATGGACAGACAAAAGCACGAAAAATGGAAATTTTCCAATGGAACACACAGCTCTGGGTGAGTTAACTAAAACTCTCGGCCATGCATGGCCGAGGGTTCGTCCAAATACCTAGCTTCTTCTAGCCTATAAAAGAAGGGCTAGGGGTCCCATTTGGAGGAGGAGAAATATAGTAAAGAAACTCTGCCCAATTGCATATTCCCATTGTTCCAACCGTTTAGCCATCCTTGTGCAAGAAGAGATACAAAGCAAAGAAGTTGGAGGACATTTGAAAGAGGAGCCCAGGACCAGGATTCGCRGAGCAATGGCCGGTCTCGACATTTGTAAGTTGATTCATTCAAAGTTAATAATAAAGAAATGCTTTTCCCGTCCCACTATATGAGTTCTTCATAGATCAGTAAATATATGTTTGAATCTCTAACCCATTAGTCTGTAGGTAAAATGCATGTGTAGTTTGTTGCTTGTTTTGTAAGCAGGTCAATCTTGAGAGGATAGCTGCCAACAAGTGATCAAGCATGAAGGAGGATCGACATCGAACATCCAGAACAAGGTATGTTGGTCTAAACCATGTATTCGCTGAAAAGGAATGGGGTTTAAGTCTGGGGACGAAGGTAGAAAGTAGATTTCTTTTGGTCAGAGCTGCATGCATAAGATAACCTTATTTGCTAGTTCGTAAGGGGATTTCCCTCACAACAAAATTGGTGACCATACTGGGGAAGTCTCTAGGGTTCCTAAGAATTTTATTTATTTTTTGGGTAGCTTTAAAAGACTGGTTTTCTTGCCTGTTTTTTTTTAGTTTCTACAAAGTCTAAGCTAGCAGAGAGTCTGGTTTTCCATACCAGTTGTCTTTCTTATTTGCTTGACTTTGTTTTTTCGGAACCCACGGAGGTACACGCGGCCTGCATAAGGTCCGCATGCATGTACCCATGCCCTACTCTCTTACAGACCACGTGTGAATGCTAGCTGAAGAAGTAGCAGTAGCGTGTAGATTCCAGAAAATTTTGGAGGTAGTCATCCTCTTCCCTGTCAAAATCATTGATTCTCAAGGGTTTTCTGGAATTCTTTCTAAGTCTTGGTTGTTTGCAGTCTTGTCTTAGATTGGTTTGTTTTACGAGTTTTTTCCTTACATTGTTTTCCTTGTTTCTGTTAAAGAGAGTGTCTAAGCCTTCAGGAGATCTTGGTTATCAATATCAATGGTCTCTTCCTGGTTTGGATTGTCTTTTTTTTATTTTTTCTCAGATTTTTAGAGATACACTCGGCCTGTAGAAGGTCAGCCCGCGTGTACACACCCTCTGGCTCTATACAGCTCACGTTCACACGCTTGTTGTTGGATTATCAATAGCGTGCTTGGGCAGGATAGTTTTTGTTGAGGGTAAGGTAGTCATCCTTTCCCTTGATGAGAGATATACCTCTTAGGTATTTGAATCTCTGTCTTAGCGGTCAGTAGCTTAGGATTAATCTTAGCCTTAACTTGATTTTTCTCATTTAAAAAGTTGTCATAAAAAAGAAATTTTTTAGGGTTTTTAGACAAGTGTGAGTCATTTTTTTTAAAGTTGCTAGTGTGTGATTCTTTGCGATTTGCGATTAGGCTAGAATTGTTTTTCTTGGTTTTTACTTGTTGATATTTTTGCTTTTTTTCTTTATCAGCATTTAAATAATAAATAAATAAATCTCTTTCATTTTCTTGTTTGGTTGAAGAGTGTGATTCTGCATTATTAGCCAGGGAAAAGTCTTTTATTTCATAAGTTGTTGCAGTTTACTTAGATCATAAGTTGCTCGTAGTCGAGTGAAATTCCTTTTGAGTTTGCTGTCCAAAATCTTAGAAAATTAAAAATATATATATATATATATATATATATTGAAAAGTTGTTGAAATTTTGCATTAAGTGAAAGTTTTTGTTTCCAGCTTTTTACTCATTTTTACTTTCTTATTTTACACATCATTAGTTTCACTTTCATACCCCTTGACATAAGACAAGCCATAGATTTAATGCTAAATCTAAAATTTATTAGACTTTTATGTTTGTAGGGTTAACCAACTAGTTCAAGATTAGGGCCTTGGATTAGGTTGGAGAGGAAACTCTTCAAGGCCATTACAATCAAACATTGGAGTCTGAGTTAGGGAGTGTCTAAGTATAGTATCATGAAAGTTATCCGGGAACCCCCTCTAACACAGAGGATAAACATGAGGTCGCGTGCAGAAAGGTAGTGGATATAACCCCTCCAAAGTTGGACCAATCATAGTGGAGAACACATATAGAGGGCTTGTTTTGGGATTCCGTCGATTGCATTTGCCACGGGTCTTCATGGATCTCGAATCTGTTAGAGGTCCTCAATTGTCTTCTGGACCACTTGCTTTCAATACCCTTGACAGGTTTCGGGCTCGATACCCTGCTCATTGTGGTCTACCCGACTTTCGACTATACCTGCCTGGTGATTGTTCGCGCGCTGGCAACCTAGTTGCCTATCTTCTTTAGGGACATACACAGGTGATTGCGGGGGTGTACCACGGTACCTAGGATAGACATCGGGCCATGCTTTGCAGAGTATACCCGGAGGGTGCTTTCATTTTTGAGTTGGACTTGCACCGGTAAGTTGCTCTAATGTTGGTTGTTGTAACTATTCTTCCAATTAATTTAGTGTTTGCCTGTCTTATCTTCTAGGGAATTTTTTAGTGTGCTACCCTAGAGTGTCTTTGATCTTCTCACACAGTGGAGGATCACGAGCCATGTTGGTCAGAAATTCTTCTTGGCCTACCGCCGATTACACTGGAGCCACCCCCACCACCATTAAGGGAAAAGCTAGACCAACAAGGGTATTTTGAAGCGATCGGGTCACAAGCAATTGTGCCCGACCAACATCCAGAGGAATCAATCATTTTGGACCTTGGAGCGAACGCTCTTGGCCCGATTGAAACCCCAACCATTTATTTCTTGGCACCTTTCATCGTACCAATTCAATTTTACGAGCGTCAGATGGTGTTGCACACAGTAATGGAAACAAATGTTGTTACTCCTTCTGGGAATTCTTCAATTCCCACTACGGTTGTCACCACAGGAGAGTTTTCACCTCCTTACCCACCGTCACCGGTCCAAGCCACCATGGTCTCAACCACCTCTACATTGCAAAGTGGTCTAATCCCATCTTTGGCGGTGGCCACAACCCCTTTCACACCAAGTACGATAAGCCCTTCGTTCTCATACGAGATGCCCAGTTCAAGTACAAGTCCTGTACTTTCCTACTCCACTTTACAAACTTCAGGTATGGGGGCAGGGAGCTCTAGTGCTCCTTTGCAAGGTCACATGGGGGGAACTCTTGCTCCTTTTAACAATTTTCCTTACGGAGGAGGTCATATACCTCCATCGTCCCCTTCACTCGGTGGCTTGCATCAGCAATCCATCGGGCAACCTACACACCATAGTTTATTTGGAGTGGGGAGTCAAGGACCACCTTTGCATAATATGTTGGTAGGTTCGACACTGTTTTCTTTGACCGACACGTTTGGTAACAACGCCTTCTCATCAACCGCCTTCCTGACTGGGGGCAATCCCAGTTTTGGAAAATCTATTCCTTTGCAGGGTACTATTCCTGCACAGGAGGCAATCCTAGGAACTTCTTCCGCATCATGGCCTTGGAATTCTTGGCAGGGATCCGTTCCCTCGTCCGGAATGCCGATCTGGGGTAATTCTTTCCACAATCAATGGAACCCCAGACAAACTACTATGCCTATCCCCACGGGACCAACATGGGGAAACCCTTCCCAGAGTCCTTCGAATATAATGCATGCCCAACCATCTATGTCCTATTTGGGAAATCAGTCGATGATGTCTCCATATATGAAAAATCCATACGCTGGCCAAGGCCCTGGTTTCTACCAGAATCTAGGCCAGCAGCCAAAATTTTCCTGGCAACCTAGTGCCAGCCAAACTCCAGGCCCCTTTTTCCCAGGTTATCACCAACAACCCAAACTACCTTTCCTGGCGACTTTGCACTTGCCAGATTTGACAAGGTTGTTGAATGACCCTATTAATTCTACCTTTTATAAAAAAAACAATCTAAATACAAATTGTCCCTACAATAGCTTAGAACAAGATAGAAATGAATGCAGTATCCTCCTGCTAAGAGACTTTAATGCTAGAACTGCAATTAATCAAGCTATTCTTTTAAGCAATGGTTCCAACCCTAATCCTTTATGGCTAGATGTGGACCTTGATTTAACTACAGATACAAAAGAAACTTTGAAGACCTAATCACGAATTTGTTTGGTACCAAGCTAATCAAGCTCTGCAGTTCTCAAGATCTAATAATTTGCAATGGTCTAATAAAGTGGCCGAAATCCAACTAGATGACTTGTATTCATGGACTGGGTAGCAATGTCGTGGATTATGTGATATTTGATATCTGTGTATACAAACATATAGTAAATTTTGACAATTTAAACGACCATGAATTCAACTCTCATCATAGACCTTTAACCCTAACTCTATGTTGGAGCTTTTTGGGTTGACCCGAGTTCTACTTTAGGTTTCCAACAAAACCCTACAAATCATCAGCCCTTCTGAAGACCAGAAGGAAACACTGCACATAAAGTGCACACTGCAGTCTCACCCGAGATGGCTTATGGGTGACTACAGGACCCAGATGTCTACAGTCTTGGAAGGGAGGCTTACTTGGGGATGAGAAACATTATTTCTACCACAAAACACATCATACTTATTATACTAATACATCAACACATCATCATATCTTAGATCTACCATTCAGTAATCGGTCCATTCATTTAGGGTTTATATTGTAGTACTTATCTTGTCTACCCTATTGTGTGTTGTATTTTACTACTGACAAATTAATCCATTCATCGTAACTAAATATTTGCAAGAAATAACATAAGCATTCCACACAGAGACACAGTTTATCGTGGTTCACCCCCCTGGGCTACGTCCACAAATATTTAGTTGTCTTAGCTCTTTTTTTATTCTGCATCAAGGCTACATCACTGTGCACATTACATTTCTTTCTCCCATATGGAAGTTCTATGGAATAACCCTCATAGACTGCATACTTCCACTTAGACTCTAGAGGCTGAAAAGATCTCAGTAGGCTCCACAACCCATGACTTACGACCTTACCCTCGATTACAATGCTTGATCTAATCTATCTCTCAAAAACTGGCTCTAAGACCATTATCTGATACCCTCCGCTATCTCACAACAATATATTTATATTACAAAAAAGGGTTAATTACCCATTACAAAATTGAACAAAACCCTAACCCACTAACCCTAGGTGGATTAGATTTGTCCACTTTCTAACTTCCTAATCGCGGCTAGTCCAAAATCCAACCATTTTCCTCGTTGATCCACATATCTCTTTCTTTCTTTGACTTTCCTGGTTTCCTGGTGTTGTTTTTCCAGGTTTTTCGGTGCGCGCTCCTTCTTTGGTCCATTACCTAACTACCTTCATTAATTACTACGCCTCTCAACATTCTTCTATTTTTATTCCTATTTTTATCAAGATTTCCTTGAATTTTGTACCAAAATGGCCTACGCCAACATACCCCCAACACTCACCTGTGGCTCGTCTCGAGCCTCTCAGGTAGTGTGTGTTTCCTGTATTGACTTCTCAAGCACTTGAAACCTATTTGTAATTTCTTCAACTTGGGATTTTACCAGTGCGTTCTTTTTTGCTATAATATCCACAGTTTGCACATAAATGTGTTCCTTCAACAGTTCCCCACTCTCCAAGACAACTTGTTCAATTTGGTCCTTTGTTGTGTAAATATCAATGAGCATCTATTTTGTTGCTTCTTGTATTGGTTCTAACTAAGCCTACCTTGATTGCTTACCTACTTGTATGGACTTAACCTCTACCTACAGATTCTTCATCTCTTGTGCACTTTTCAGTTTGTCGGTTATTGCCATAGTTTTATGTTGGTTGCTTCAATTCTTGCATCGCAGTATTTATCCCTTCTTCTTTTTGGTCCAACCCCTGAAATTTCGCATCCTCCTGAAGGTTTGTCCATAACTGCGTGCTCTAATTGTAAAGCTTTGTTATTTCTTGTATTATGAGCACAATGATTTATGTATGATCTATAGCCTCTTGCGCTCTTTGTGTTCTTACTTCTAGCAAAGTATTAGGTGCTAAGAGTTCTGTCAACTCTATAATTTGGCTTTAGTAAGTCTCCATAGCTTGTGTTATTTTCTCAATTTTATCCTCTATGGGTATATTCTGTCCTTGTGCGCTATCAGGAATGGTTTTAAGTACTTCTTCAATTTGTTGCTCTATTCTTCCATCATGCTTCTTTGTTCTATCCTTCTCAAACTTCACTTGCTTAAAAGTTATCTCCGGTGTATTATTTACTTGATTGGCCAACTATAAGCTTGTGGCACTTGCACAGTCCCTTGACTAGATTTCATGCACGACACTTATCTGGAGTTTGTACATCCCCTTAGTTGGAATCTTGGGCAGTGCCAAGTCCAGATGATCTATATCCTTCAATGGGATCTGTGTTGTAGCTTCAACTACCTGCAACACCCCCTGGGTGATACGAAAATTTTCACTCCCCATAACTATGGTCTGCACTATATCATGTTCTGGAAGTATTCTTTCTTGAGAGGTTTGTTGTTATTGTGCCTGATATTTTTGTTGTGTTGTAGTAATCTACAATTGATCCAATGCATCTTTGACCTCTGTCAATCTCTTCACTATTTCCTCCCTTTGTTTCTCAACATCGTACCAGGCTTCCATCGTGCGATCTTGCACATTTTCTGCGACTAATTTTGCATCATCCTCTGTAAGTGTAAGCTCAGGAATGCCCTTATGTGCCTTCATTTTCTTGCATTGTCTCGTTGTTTGCAACACTGTTCTTTTCCTTGGTAGTGTATTTGTCTGTGCGGTTTGAGATGGAATACTAGGAAATTTCCACCTCATATTTCCTCCTACATAGGAATATTGGTATCGATATATGCTCCTCCATTTATCTCTTCTGCACGCTCCTTTTCCCGAGTTGAAGCCTTTAGTATAGTGTTTTTCTGCCTTGGACTTTTAGTTATTGTGCTACCCCTTGTTCCTTTTGTGTGCTCTGTAGCTTTCCTTGTGTTTGTTGTTGGGATGGTTGAATGTTGTGAAGGTCCAATCTCTACTTTTTGTTTAGATTTTGGTACTTTCTTTGATATTACTGGTACCTTCCACTCTTTAGGCCAATCCTTCATAGTCCACTGTACTTCTTCCCCTGTGACACAATATCTCAACTGCAGCCATTCCTTTTTCGGGTCCCTCTTAGTCTGGATCCATATGTTATGCCTTGAATATTGAAAATTGGTTATTCCTTGGTTCTCTCTCACCACTTCTGGTGTTATTCTCCATGTGTTTGTCAACTTCTCCTACATCTCATCATAGAACATGAAAAAATTGTTAGCATTCACCTTCGTTTGATTTGGATCTAAAGTATGACATAAGGTTGTGTATTTTGTTGCACAACAATTACCTAACCTCTGGTAAAATCCACTATAATTTGGTTCTCCCCATCCCACTGTTGACGTTATCAATACGATTAGTGATCTAGATTTGGATCCAGGAGCTTGATGGGGCTCAGAAAGGCCTAAAAATCAAATTTCTCATAATGGCTTCAAAATAGACGTTTATGTAGGCCTCGTCTATACGAACCCAACACAACTTGAACATGATCAAACAAACTTCATATGCTCCAGATATCACAATCTGTTCATTTGGCCAAATAGACAAAAAATGATGATTGTACAGTCTGTACAGTGCCACGTGGTAGCTAACTGTACAGACCATACGATCGTACAGTTGATGTGGCAACAATAGTTGGCGATGATGTGATAGGCTGACTGGGCATACATATGGATGGCATGGACAGGTACATGGTACCAATCAGGGACTGACACATGTCACCCTTGCAGTGGTGACACGTGGTACGTCCGTACAATCCATATGACACATGGCGCTTCCATGGCAGGTACAGGTGGCAAACGAGTGGACCTTTCAACACTTGACATGTGGCATCATATTGAAGCAAATGAGGAGGTGCCACATGGCCTAGACATGGGCTACCACATGGCACCCATTGGTTGGATAATGTTTTATGTAAAAGTTTTGGACCTCCCGAGAATCAATCGCATGACCTCTGGTTAGGGGAAGCACTTTGGGCAGACCGAGTTACCAACCTGCTTGTTGTAGTACTTGTGAAGCCATACAAAATATTTTTTATTTGAATTACAACTATGGTTCGAATGGGTGGAGAAAGGGTTGGGGCTAGCCCCAGCCCTCAGCGCAAGTCTTACCATGAGACCACACCATGGAATCGCAAGCCCTACTTCATAATTGTTGGCACAAATGTTGTAACGTACCCTTTTGGCTCTGATACCAATTTGTAGTGTACCAATTCACTACCCAGGTTCACCCAACCTCTCCGATTACCATTCATTACATGAATTTAAAAGAAGAAAATGCATTTAACCAGAATTAAACACACTTAACAGCTCAGAGTAAAATATATGGGTACTGCTATAATTAAATCAGTCATAGCATTCATCATTAATTCATTTACACAGCGGAA
>ML784930.1:516717-541040 GCA_009831015.1 Picea engelmannii
CTTGTCACCCTGGGAACTGCATATTTTCCAACCGTACACCTTCCTCCCACCACTTGGGAACTCACGGGTCCCTCCAAAGGAACTTAGGATAAAAGAATGTACACATGGATTTTTGGAAATAATATTAAAATATTATTCCAGGCATAAGCCCCCTAGGCTTAGCCCCTAGGCTCATTACTCAGCCCCTTTCCCACCTTTCAGCCCCTGATCCCTTGCCCAATCTGTGGACGCTCAGTCCCCCATCACTCTTTCATCGTGGTCGGTCTGCACTGGCGGTATTTACATTTTATTAATTGACCTGCATACATACAAGTATATCACAGGCTCCCTGGCCTAACAAAACTCATAAGCCTACAGCTTATTCAAAACTTGGCTCACCAGCCTATAGAACATATTTACAATTCTTTGCATATAACATGATCTGCAACGGGGCTCGGCCTTGGGGACACTACAAATGTGTTGGGTCTAGCCCTCAATTTTTGGGAGTACTCCATAGGACCTGGCCCTTATCAGATAGTGCAAAATATTTGTTGGAGTTTAGCCCTGGTCCGGTGGGATATGCATGCGACCACTACCCTGTGCTCCAGGTGTTAACCAATTGGCACGGATTTGGTGGGGTTAGCCCCGGTCAATCGAGCTAGCCCACCGACCAGGGGATAAACCCTGGGCTATTATATAGGGGCTTAACTAAATTGCGTGCGTGGATTTGGGGGACAGGGCCACATGGCCACCATCACGCAACCGAGGTCTGAGAACTTAGGGGCTAAGATATGAGGGGCCAACACGCAATACCTTGTGGGTTAACACTTGGCCACATGGATACCATGTACCTGGAAAAGGGGCGCACGCCCATAATTGGGGGCTTTTGTCAATATTTGAACAAAAGTGGGTTTTTCACTTTATTATAGTGATTTTTGTTGATTTTATTCAACATTTTTGGAGATTTTGGCCTATATTGAGGGGATATTGGGCCCTTTTTGAGGCCAGATCTTGGTGGAAAGTTGGGAGATGGTTACCAACTTCAGATATATATAAACCAAGCCTTCTTGAGGCCATGGGAGGATATTCAAAGTAGGCTTATGTTGAATATTTTCCAAGCCAAAACCATTTTTATGCAGGGAAGCTATTGAGGAGCGCACCTTTGCGGGCCATTTCTGGGAGCTTCGGTCATTCGATTTCAGTGTCGTTTCTTTTGTTGGGTTCCATATATATACTAGAACAAGACCAGATCAGTTTGTTACATTTTTGGCACTGTTATGATGTCATTTTAAATCTTTGAACATAAATAATAAAACCTCACCCACTGAGACAAAAGCCCGAAGACGTAGGCGAGATTTCCTAACTCCGTTATCACATTGGTGTTTATGGTTTGTTGTTGTTTATTCTTTATTTCAGATCTGTATATGTTTATGTGGCTATCATATTTCTTCCTCTTTCATTCAACTTCCTAAATGGTTAATAAACACATGCATAATAACTCAACCATTGTCATTTAAAAGATCTTTTCGGATCAAGTGGCATCAGAGCTAGTTGACGTTTGGATTTGAGTTTTGCATGTTAACCAGGGAAAATATACATCATGGTGAAGGCGAGCTTGTTGAAGAGAATCCATTGATTGGATTGAGAAAGAGAACTTCTCAAATCGATAATATGGCATCGGAAGAGGGACTTTCTCAGGATGAGAAAGAGTTTCGAAAAACTTTCTTTGTTATGTCAGAGGTGATGAAGGTTTTGTATGATGATTACTTGGAACGGAAGAGACCGAATCTGGGTGAATCTTCAAAGGGAAAAAGTGAAGGAGAGGATCCTCCTCAAACTCCTCCTTCACCTCCATCTTCACCTCCTTCTTCTCCTTCTTCTTCAAGTTCAAGTTCTAAAAGCACTACAAAGAAACATGCCCATAAACATAAGAATGAAATGCCTTTATTAAAAGTTGATGTTAAATTCGAATTACCCATGTATGATGGTGAATTTATTGTAGAAAGACTTGACAATTGAGTTAGACAGATGGAGGTTTATTGCAATGTGCAACAAATCAAATATGAAGCAACTCAGATCAAGTTGGCATTGCTTAGACTTGCAGGCACAACACTCATATGGTGGCAGAGCAAGTTGCAAAATGGCATGCATGAAGTGTGTAATGTATTTCCATCATGGAAAAGTTTTATTTCTGCACTTAGAAAACAATTCTATCCTTTGGGTTATAAAGAGAAAGCGTTAATTGAATGGTAAACTTTAAAACTAAGAAAAGGACAAACAGTGCAAGAATACACCGATGGCTTTCGTAAAATGGCATTGATGTTAGATATTCCTTTACATACCCAAGAAATTTGTATGAAGTATATAGGAGGTTTACCTGCACATATTCGAAATATTGTATTCATGTTTGGACCAACTAATATTGATGAGGTTTTTGTTCAAGCGACATACATTGAAGCAGGGAAAACAGGTGTTGGGGTATTGGGGGAATCATCTTCAAGGAAAGAGGAAAAAAGGAAGTGGCATGGAAAGAAGTCAAATTCAGCGGCAAGAAAGGAAGAGAATCCCTCTTGCAAGCATTTCAAGAAAGAGGGGCATGATGAGGACCGTTGTTGGAAATTGCATCCCGAGAAGAGGCCAAAGTGGTTCAAGGAAAAGAAAGGGAGGCAAACAGTTGCAGCAACAACACGACCCATAGACTTGGGATCATATTCAGGTGATGAATCTAAGGTCTCATTGGTTGGTATGAAAGGTAAAATTGGCGAAGGATTTGATTGTAGAAGTAACTTGTTTCACATAAGGGTCATCATGAGGCGCACTAAGGTTGACACATTGATAGATAATGGATCTCAATCTAACTTAATTTCAGAGGAATTGGTAAAGCATTTGGGGTTAAAAACACAGATGCATCATAATCCCTACACACTTAAATGGATAAGCAACAATCATCAAATGCACATAACCAAGCAGTGCACATTAAAATTTGCAATTTCATCTAAGTTTGTAGACGAGGTAACATGTGATGTGGTGCCACTAAGTGAATGTGGAATGGTCTTAGGAAGTTATTACTTATATAATCATAAAGAAATATTCTACAGGGCAAAGAATCAATATCATTTAACCCAAGTAGGTCAAGAATATGTGGTTCATGGTCATCATGTAAAGGCAAAAAAAAATATTCAAACTACGGAATAATTAAGAAAGGCGGCTCAAGAAAGAAACACACCTATAATTGTTTCAAGTCAAGTAATCGATCTTAAGCAAGAAGGGGAGATGATTGTAGAATGGAAAATCAATCACACTTTGCTTGAAGATAAGCTAATGTCGTGCAAATATTACAAACACATCAGCTCATTTGCAGTCATATTTTTGATGCTATCATTAGTAATGTTGTCTACATGGGTGATAGTGGCTTCAGTAAGATGTGACAGGGTACAAATGGCTAACAATATGTTGTCAGTTATCATGATTGTGTTATAATTGATTTTGATGAGACAGGTGCACAGGACAAAGTTCAAAGACAGGGAAAAAGTTGGGTGGCCTATCCCAAGCTTGATGACTAGTCAGTAACCTTTTGGGGACCAAAAGGTCCTTAGTGGGGAGGTGTGATCGAGATTTGGATCCAGGAGCTTGATCGGGCTTAGAAAGGCCTAAAAAAAAAGTTCTCATAATGGCTTCAAAACGGACATGTGCATAGGCCTCGTTGATACAAACTCAATGCAACTTGAACGGGCTCAAACGGACATCATATGCTCCAGATATCATGATATGTTCATTTGGCCAAGCAGGCAAAAACTAATAATTGTACAGTCCATACAGTTCCACGTAGCAGCTGACTGTACAGGCCGTACGACCGTATGGATGATGTGGTAGGCACAATTGGCGATGACATGGCAGGGTCCGTACAATTGATGTGGCAGGCTGACTGGGCATACATATGGATGATGTGGAAAGGTACAGGGGACCAATCAGGGAGTGACACATGTCACCCTTGCATTGGTGACACATGGCACGTCTGTATGGATGGCGTGGTAGGTCTGTACAATCCGTACAACGCGTGGCACTTGTGTGGTAGGTACATGTGGTAGACAAGTGGACCTTTCATCACTTGACACATGGCATCAGATTTAAGCGAATGAGGAGGTTCCATGTGGCCCAGACATGGGCTGCCACGTGGCACCCATTGGTTGGATAATATTTTATGTAAAATTTTTGGAACTCCCGAGAATCGACCGCATGACCTCTGGTTAGGGGAAGCGCTTTGGGTAGGTCGGGTTACCAACCCGCCTGCTGTAGTACTTGTTAAACCATACAACATATTTTGTAATTGAATTACAACTATGGTTCAAATGGGCAAAGAAAGGGCTAGGACTAGCCCCAGCCCTCAGCGCAAGTCTTACCACGAGACCACACCATGGAACCGCGGGCCCATAGTTCATAATTTTTGGCGCGAATGCGTTGGGCCTGGCCCTTATTTTTTGGGAGTACTCCATAGGACCTGGCCCTTATCGGATAGCGCAAAATATTTGCTGGAGTTTAGCCCCAGTCTGATGGGATATGCATGCGACCATTACCCTATACTCCAAGTGTTAACCAATTGGCACAGATTTGGTGGGGTTAGCCCCAGTCGGTCGGGCTAGCCTATCGACCAAGGGCTAAACCCTGGGCTATTATATTGGGGCTTAACTAAACCGTGCGCGTGGAGTTGGGGGACAGGGCCACACGGCCACCATCACGCGATCGAGGTCCAAGAACATAGGTACAGAGATATGAGGGGCCAATGTGTAGTACATTGTGGGTTGGCGCTTGGCCACATGAATGCCATGTGACCTAGAAAATGGGCGCGCACCCATAATTGGGGGATTTTGTCAATATTTGAACAAAAATGGGTTTTTCACTTTATTATAGTGATTTTTGTTGATTTTATTCAGCATGTTTGGAGATTTTGGCCAATATTGGGGGGAGATTGGGCCCTTTTTGAGGCCATATCTTGGGGGGAAGTTCGGAGATGGTTATCAACTTCAGATTTATATAAACCAGGCCTTCTTGAGGCCATGGGAGGAGATTCAGAGTAGGTTTATGCTGAAGATTTTCCAAGCCAAAGCCATTTTTATGTAGGGAAGCTATTGAGGAGTGCACCTTTGCAGGCCATTTCTGGGAGCTCTGGTCATCCGATTTCAGTGTTGTTTCTTTTGTTGGGTTCCATAGATCTGTTTGAACAAGACCAGATCAGTTTGTTACCTTTTTGGCACTATTATGATGTCATTTTAAAGATTTGAACAGAAATAAGAAAGCATCACCCATTGAGACAAAGGCCTCGAGACGTAGGCGAGATTGTCTAACTCCATTATCACATTGGTGTTTATGGTTTGCTATTATTTATGCTTTATTTCAGATTTGTATATGTTTATTTGGTTGTCATATTTCTTCCTCTTTCATTCAACTTCCTAAATGGTTAATAAACACATGCATAATAACTCAACCATTATCATTTAAAAGATCGTTTCGGATCAATTAGCCATGGATAATGAAATTATGACCTGAGGTCATGCACATCCTTGCAATCATCCAAAGAAAAAATTAGTAGATATGGAAGCTAGCTAAGCAGACTTCCCTTCGCGCATTGCGTGACTGCTGCTAATACACCGACAGGGGCTTCCTCTTTGAGATATTTTCTCAAGAGTTTTCATGTCATAAATTTTGTCGCAAACCTAGTTGATGGTTCAATTATTTGTTTAATAATCATTCCCCTGGATCCTCTACCAGTCCCATATTTAATTTTTATCTCATTTTCTATGGATTTTTCTTTTGTTTTTTCATCCAAGTACTGCTCTGGTTTTGCTCCATCTGTAGGCAATCCTATGATTTCAACAATTAGATCCATATCTATGGATACATGTCTATCCATCCATAATATGCCTCCATTTACACGTTCCAGTAACTGTTTGATACATGCATTCACGTCCTTTCCTCTCCCGAAGTGAGGAATCTCCAACAGGTTCATAATCCATGTGTTGTATAGCCCTGCAATCCATTGTTTTAGCTCCAGTATGGGATCTCTTGATGGACCTTCTCCTTTAATTTCCATGTAGACTTGTTGCGTGAACTCAGGAAACTTTCCCATGTATGCAACATCATGGTCAACATACTTCAACTTATTAACAATTCCTAGCATGGCATCTAGTATTTTGACTCCTTCAAGTATCTGCGACAGTGACAACGTAAGTTCCTTCTACTTGCACGGTGTTGTTAGTGCTACAGGTTTTTCCCTTGTCTTCTTCCTCCCCGTTGATGGCCCTGTTATTTCCACTTGATTCTCTTCCTCAATGTCTGTGTTATGCTGGTTTGTAATGTCTTCAACCTGCACTTGTTCCTCCTCTTGTTGCGCTTTCTCCACTACAAGGTGTTGCACTTCTTCTGCCTATTCCCCGGGATCATTAGACTATGTTCGTTCATCATCTTACTCACTCATTTGTTCATGTGGTAATTTTTCTCCTAACCTAGTTTGTTGCTTGTGCTTTTTCTCTGTGCTAGGGTTTTGCATGTTGGGTTTTGTTGGTCCTACTCTTACATGAAAGTGGGACTAACTGGTTCGATTACTGGGGATGGAATGGCATCAACATACATAACTCCTTCAGGCTGATTAGGTTTTCTCCATCGGTTGCTAGGTCCTTTGCAGACTTCACGACACTTTGTGTTTTCCTTGAGACACAGATGGGATCTCCAAGCTTCGGGGGTGCCATTTTGCTAAATCTGTAACGGGTTGCTCTGAATCGTAAGTGAACACCTCATAATCACCTCCTCACACTAAGTTTTCTCCCTCAAATCTGTTTTTCACAAAGTCACAATGAGTCTTTTCCCTTAATGTTTTCTGCTTTTATAGGTCATGCCATAAATTCCCTATCGTGCCACAATTTTCTGATCACCGCTTTTCCTTTTTCCGACTGCTTTCTCTATCGACACATTGGTTTTTATCCCTGGTCACATTTCTCTGGTGCACAGTGTATTCATGTTCTTTCATACCAATTACTAGTTTCTTGCGCGTTGTATTATCTAACTGCATGTTTAACACTTATCCATCTACTACATAATTTTGTATTTTCCTTATTTTTCCAATTTATTTTTTCCCTTTTCAGATCCTACTATATACATTATGTACAATTGTAATTTTCTGCGCTGCATCTACTAAGGGTTATTGGGTCGAATGTCCCTATACAGTTTCAATCGACTTCCATTAACCAATCCTTGAATATCTTTTCTTGCTAGATCCTACAACTGCACAACACCTCCATCTGTAATAGATTTTATCTCATATGGCCCTAGCCAATGCATCATGAATTTTCCTGGAAGTTGTAAGTATTTGTTGTCATAGAGAAGAACCAAATCTCCTTCCTTAAAGTTTTTCTTATTAATGTGTCTATCATTCCAAGCTTTTTCATTGGATTTATGTACTTCCTGATGGAAACCAACCATAATCATGTCCTCTTCTAGTTCCATGAGTTGAGATAATCTTTCTTGTATTGTGCCTCTTTCTGTCATGTTTGTAATGGTTGCAACGCGTAGACCAGGAATCAAATATTCTAAAGGGACTATTGCTTCCTCACCATACACCAATCTGAAAGGTGTTTTCCCTGTGAGTTTCTTACATGTGGTTCTATAGGCCCATAATACTGTCAGTATATTCATATCCCAATCGTCCATGTTTACATTGCAAATTTTAGTTAGGGCATTCTCCAATATTGTATTAAATGCTTACATTGTTCCATTAGCCTAAGGATGGTATGAAGTGCTCTTTTAATGATGTATTTCCAATTCTTCGGTCATTTCCTAAATAGTATTATTGAGAAAATGAGTTCCCTGATCACTCATCATAATTCTAGGGAATCCAAATCTTGTAATTACTTGTTCAAACAAAAAGTGTGTTGCATTTTTTGTACTGCAAACTTTTACTGTTGTTGCTTCATCCCATCTAGTTAGATATCCTATTGTTGTAATGATGTACCTTGCTCTTGATCTTCTAGTTGGTGGGTTGATTGGTCCTACAAAGTCTATTTCCCATTTTTCAAACACTTTAAGGGTTACTTGAGGTTTTAGGGGCATCTCATCCCTCCTGGATGGCTTTCCTACCCTCTAACAAACATCAAAAGTTTGAAAATATTCCTTTGCATATTTAGAAATTGTTGACCACCATAGTTTTGCACACAATATTTCTTGCCCAATGGCTTTTCCTGCATAGTGTCCTCCAACTATTCCTTCATGTGCTTCTGTCAAGATGATATGATGTCCATGTTCCATGACACATCTCCTTAGAACATTATTTGCACCTAGTTTATACAAGTGTCCTGAAATAAGTTGGTAATGTACAGCTCTAACCACCAAATTATTCTTCTACGCAGTGTTTTATTCCTTTGGGGAAAATCCTGTACTAAAAATTTCAATGATATCATAAAAGTATTCATCAACAATGTGCACTGAAAATAGTTTTTTATCAATAAAAATTTCCACCAAGTTGCTTGGTTCCTCTCCATTAGTTATCCTGGACAGATGATTTGACCATGCATTCAATCTTCCAGGTTTCACTACTACTTCAAAATCAAACTTTTGAAATAATAACAACCATCTACATATTCTCCCCTCCAACATTGGCTTGTTGACCAGGTATTTGAGAGCAGAGTGATTTATGAAAATTTTAAAATGTTGGCCTAATAAATAATGTTTGAACTTTTGTAATGCATACACCATAGCCAAACCTTCTCTCTTTGTTGTATTATAATTCTATTCTGAATCTAAGAGTTTCCTACTCGCAAATGTTATTGGGTGATCTATGTCACCTTCTAATGAATGTGCTAGTACTTCTCCAAGTTTTATTGAAGAGGCATCCACATGAACATGGAACTCTTTTGACCAATCTGGAAACACCAGAATTGGTGCTTTCACCATTTTCTCTTTTAATATGTCCAAACTTTGTTGGCAGTCATCATTCCATTGAAACTTGATATCATTCTTTAACATTTTCTCTGTGGGCACAGTAATATGTGGGTGGCTCTTTATGAACTTTCTATAGTATCTTGTATGACCTAGTGTAGCTCTTAATTGGTGCACTGAATTAGGTGGTGGTAAATTAACAATAACAACAATCTTTGAAGGGTCAACCAACAAACCCTTTTTACACACCACATGCCCTAGTAGAATCCCAAATGGTGTTGTGAATATGCATTTCTTAATGTTCAAGGAGATTTGGCATTGTCTATATCTATCTAACATTAATCTTACAACTTCAACATGATCTTTTAATAGGATAAATATTGTCCAATCATCTAGATAAGCCTCCAAAAATTTATGTATACAATCTTTAAATGTAGCTACCACTACTCTTGAAAAAATAGCAGGATCATTTTTCAATCCAAAGGTCATCACTGTGTATTGGTATGACCCCCATTCTGTGGAAAATGTAGTCTTGTAATAATCCTTTGGTGTTATTCGGATTTGGTGATACCCTGAAAATCCATCAGTAATGAGTATGCTTCTTGTCCTCCTACATTTTCCAATACCTCATCTATAAATGGAGTACGGAAGGGATCATACAGACATGCATCATTCAACTTCCTCAAGTCTACACAGATCCATATCCCCCCATGCTTCTTCTCCTGAACTACCATAGGTCTAATCCATTCAGATTCTTCAACAGGTTCTATTATACCAGCCTCTAGCATTTTATCAATCATTGCCTTAACTTTTTGTTTATATATTGGATTCAACCTATAGGGTCTCTGTCTTATTGGTTTGGCATCTGGTCATAGAGAGATTTTCATTTCTCCAAATTCTACGGCTACCCCTTTCATTTCTGAAAACATTGCTAGAAATAGATCACTATATTCGCGCAATAGTTTTGTTATTCTTTCCACTATCTGGTTATCCCAATAATCACCAATACTTGCAATTTTTGGATTCTCTTCTATTTCAATATTGACTTTCTTTACCTTCATTGGTGCAACAAATTCTTTTGACTGTAACTATGGGCCTTCTACTTCTCTTTCCCCTTCAACTTATGTGATCTGAATATCACGTGGGTTTTCCTCTAATGGGTCACATTCCACGACGTGGTAACAATGTAACAATTGTCTGATTGTTTGTCGATTGTGATTTTGATAAGATGTTAAAATTTCAACTTCAGGTTCTTCAAAAAAAAAATCTTTTATCAACTTTAGTGTTGAATCTCTCATTGGATTCTCATGTTCAAATGCAAACGTGATTACAAAGTTCTGTTGTAAATATTTCCAATTTATGATTCCTCTGCACAGTTCCAGTTCTATATACCAATTTCTTGGTATGTCTTCTAATGTATGAATGAAGTGATGTGGCCATTCCTTTGGTGGTATCAGTCTCCATTGGGTTATGCATCTTTCTATATGTTCTCTTGGGTGTCCTCTTCCATTGTATTTCTGCATATGTTTATTCTCCTGTTCTACACCACATCTGATGCACAATAATATTTTGCATTGATACCAATCATGGATATTTCTTTGTGAGTACCCCAACAACATTCAGGTATTGTTTTCAAGGCAATATCTAAAAATAATAACCTTTGACTTTCCAAAACTTCTAACTCAAAATTTGTTAATAATTCTTCCAAATCATTTTGACCATAAAAACTTGGAGTTTCTCTTACCTCTGAGCCAATCCCTCTTAGTCTGCACATCATTCTTGCACATCTTCTGGTAGATATCTCATGTAATTGTTGTTGCCAATTCTCCAATCCTATGTCAGAATCTGAAGCACAAGAGTTGATGCTTCTCTAGCTAAGAATTCCATCTGTTGTTGGGTTAATGTAATGTTCCTCGTGCGCAGTAGTTCTATAGAACTGGTTTACCTCTTCTGTGATAAAGTTCTCTTTCTCTAGTTCAACATATATCCCACCTTATGAAGGGTCTAATGGTGCTATAACTCTATAATCTCCTGATTCAAAAATCATTTTCCGAGTCTTCAAGTTGATGATGGCTTGATTTTCAAATGCCCAATCTAGTCCCAACAATACTCAATAAGGTGTAGTATTATCCACTATATCAATTACCTCAAAATCTATCATAGCACACACCATCTAAATCCACTGGTATGCCTTTCAATCGACCAATTAGTATTACCCTTTGTTGGTTTCTTAGTTTTAGTTGAATAGGTGAATAGCCCGGTGTAGGTTTCCCCATGCATTCCCATGTTTTCTTAGGAAGAACATTTACCTTAGATCCCAAATATAATATGATGTCACCCATGTTAAAGTCTCCAATATTTGCATTTAGTCTGAACTCTCTATTTTTTCTTTTCTTCCTATGGACATGATTTATTGTCTTTTGCTCTAGTTTTATCTCTTCTTCAGGATTGCATTTTTCTATCAAATTTTGTAATACTTGTATGGATGTTTGATCATTCAATAAATTCAATCAAGACACCGGAAAATTTCTTAGATTAATTACCTTTTTTGAAGATTGACCTTTGTTGGTATGATCATATGGATGAGGCATATCATATAATGGTCAATCATAACTTGGTTGTGTATTTTAGGTAGAAGCAATATTCTCCTCCAAAATTTCTTGTCTGGCGTGCTCAAATGTTTCTTGTTCCTTGCACACATCAAAATGTTGTTGAGGTGTTGTATTTTTTTCTGACCCACTGGTGTTGATTTTGATTCTGATTTACTGCATTTTCTCCTCTTTTGGTTCCACCTCGAGTAACTACATTAATATTTTTCCCCTCATCTCTAGTTTCCAGGGAAATCCATTGAACATTTTGGTTATTTTGATTCCTTTTCCTATATTTTTTTCAAAAGTATAGGACAATTTTCTATAGTATGATCTGCTACACAATAGTGCATGCATGAACTTGTTGGTGGGTGTGGACAATCCCTTGAATAATTTCCATGTTGCTGGAAACTATGGTAGGTTACTGGTCCTCTACCTCTTCCAAATCCTCCTCTTCCACGTCCTCCTACTCTGAATCCTCCTCTCTTTCCTTGATTGTCTACGCGTGGTGTATTATATTGTGGCACTTGATTATATTGTGGTGCAGTTGTAAATTGTTGCGCATTATTATACTGTTGCGTGGGTTGTCCTGTCATTAGTTCAACTTGCACCCTATAAGCATATGAGGTCGTTTCCTTCATAAGCTCCAAGGTTTGACAATCTTTATCCTCATTTCCTACATACTTGCAGAAATTGCATAATGTACTTTTAGGCATTGTTTGGTATTTTTGCATCATTGGACAATGATAGGGATCATGTCAAGGTGTTTTACAAATTTCACACCATAATCCTCATGTGGGTAAGGGATTTGGCAGTCATGATCCAAAATACTGCACAAATGTTGGGAACTCATTTTTGTGGTGTCCTTTTGTTCTGCATAAGGTACACTAGACAAATTCCCTTTTTTCCTTTCCTTTGTTCTGATTCAACTTAAATGTCAGATTATTGAGATCCTCTCTCATATTTTATTTAGCTGGATTTGTATGTTTATACTGATTCTCTTCCAATTGTAGCGTTTCTTGCAGAGCCTCTGCCTGAGTCTGGAACTTATGTTGCCTCAATGGGTATTTAAAATGTGGAAATAATGAGTTTATGAGTAGTTTCCTATGTTGCATGTCTTTTATGGGATATTTCAACTTGCCTTTCAATCACTCGAACTTCTGATCGATTTCCCAAATCGACTCTCCTGGCTTCTTCTTGATTTCTATCATCTCATTCATATACTAATCTTCTAAAATTGGTTGTTGAAATTCATTGATTAGTGCCTTCTTTACCTTTTCGATGGTTGTAGGTGCTCCTTGTGGATTGTGTACTGCTAGGCTCATAAACCAGTCTAGTGCGTGGTTTCTGAATGTAATTTTGAGTTGAGCCACTTTTTTGTCTTCATCTGTGATCTATTTAGCTTCCTAAATATTTTCCCAAATAAATAGATGTTTCTTTGGGTCCTCCGACCCTTCTCAAAGAAATTCTGGTAACTGAATGGTCGGATATGTTCCTTCCATTGTAAAATTTGTGGTACTACCTCCGCGCGGTATAGATAACTAACTATTTCTAGTTGAACTCAGACTTCCATTGGTCCATTAACCTATTAGACTCCTTATGTACTAATTACTAGTTGTCTAGAATATTCTTTCTTTCCTGATGTTTTAGTCACACATGGGATTGTGGGTTCCACACTAATTATGATCTGGATTGGAGTTTCTTCTTTTGCGTTGGACCCTTGACCTCTGGTTTTTATGTCATATGTGGCGCACATTATTTCCTCTATTTTCTCCATAGCACGGATATCCTCTACCTCTTCTTCATCACTTTCCAATCCTTCCCTCTCGGCTACTGCCCTCTTTTTCCTATTAATCTTATATTGATAGGTTCTTTCGTTGCGTTTCGTTCCTACTTTGTCCATTATTTCCTTGATATATTCTTCATCCATCATAACAGGGTCCATCATTTCCTTCTTCTTACCTTTATCTAGGTCCTTCTCCATGTCTCAGATCGTTCTAAGTGTTTCTCCCAGTCTCTCTATGCACGCAGAGTTATTTAGTTGTCAAACTCCATTGTTATCATACCTTTATCATGTAGAAAAATATTGATTTACATATAGAAAGATCTAATATACCTTCCTCTTAGACCCTTAAAAAACGCATGCTCTACAACAGTGTATGATTTTGCAGTATCGACTACAAACTCGGTAATGAATCCAACAATGATGTTGTCTAGCTAGAAATCGACTGCGCAATATTTTCAGTAGTCCATTCTACTAGTCTTATCCAGTTAATTGGGTGAGTGTGTTTTAATCTTAGTATCCACTCCTGCAGCAAATGTGGAAATTCACAGAAAAATGACTCATGAAGATAAGTGAATACGTATCTCTCCAAATATTGGCATGGTGTATACTTAGGATTTCTGTTGTCTTTATGTGCAAACTCGAGCTCTTTTGTTGGAATCCATCGTTTAATCTTCTGTTTAGTTGGGTTCCATGATCCGAACATCCATTTCTAATACTTCATTCTCTTCACTTCTCTTCTCAACAAGTCCCTTCCAATCCGTTCTTCTAGTTTCTATCCGGCAACAAAACCATTTCTTGGAGGTTTTTGGGTTGACCCGAGTTCTAGTTTAGGTTTCCAACAAAACCCTACAAACCATCAGCCCTTCTAAAGACCAGAAGGAAACACTGCACACAAAGTGAACAATGCAGTCTTACCTGAGATGGTTTATGGGTGACTGCAAGACCCATATGTCTGCAACCTTGGAAGGGAGACTTCTATGGGGATGAGAAATAACATTTCTACCTCAAAACACAACATATGTATTATTCTAATACATCAACACATCATCATATCTTATATCTGTCATTCAGTAATCAATGCATTCATTTAGAGTTTTTTCTACAATAATTTTCTTGTCGACTCTATTGTGTGTTGTAGGGTTTAAAAATAAAAAACAAGAGAATTTTTTGCATCCATATAAGATAGATCCTAAGAAATTTTGGACGCAAATTATGTCTTGTAAAAATAAAGAAAATAATATGATTCCCTTGAGGGACTAGAATTCCCACCTTAAAAATATTTACAAATCCTTTAATGCTATGGAAAACATTCCAACAGTTTATGAAAAGGATGAAGTTTTTTCTATAGAATGCATAGAGTTTGGGGCTAAGAGCCTTTCAAAAGGGAAAGCTAAGGACATCGAAGGATACCATGCTAAAATATTAAAAATTAGAGGGCATATACTCATCCTCCACATACACAAGATCTTCAATTTAGAAATCACGCAGGGCTCCCCTAAACCCTGGATGCAAAGCCTCATTGTACTTATTTTTAAAAGTGGGGATAAAAACAATCCCCCTAATTTAAATACCATTATGATTAGCCCCAACTTAGCCAAGTTATACAAAATTAATTTGGAAAAAAATAGTAGCATATGGATAGAAAGCCATGGAAAAAGAGCTAAAAGATGGGTTGGATTTACAAGTTATCATTCAACTACGGACCACCTTGTTACACTTAAGATCATTGTGAAGGAGTGCAGAAATAATAAAACCAATCTCATTTGTTGTTTCATTGACTTTAGAAAATCTTTTGACACAATGCTCGAGACAAAACTTTGGAATAGGTTAAAAGAGATAAAAGTTCATTTTGAGTTGAGAGCTATTGTGGTATGTTTGTATGGGAACATTATTGCCAAGTTTAGGAATGTTGAAGGTTGCTTGGAAGAAATCAATTGTAATATAGGAGTTGAGAAAGGTTGTCCCCTATCCCATACCCTTTCTAACATATACATTGACAAGTTAGAAGATTGTTTGGAAGAAGCAGGTTGTGTCGGCACAACTCTCGAATAGTATAGTCATAATCCTTCTTATTTAATTCAATCATATTGTTCTTATGTCGAGGATTCCATTAAAGTAAATTTGGGGTCTAAAATGGGCCTCATAAGAAAAACCCATAATGATGAATTGGAATTCAAAAACCAATAGAGTTTCAAAAAATTAGGTCAATAATAATCGTTGAGTTGATGATCTATAGAAGACAAAGATAAGTATGTGTCATATTTTTATTTGGCATTATTTAACTACATATAAACCACACCTTGGTTAAAATCTTGGTAATATTCTTCAAATGATAAATATATAAAGTATTTTATATTATCACCACTTGGAGTTCTTTTAAAAAAGTATCACATTAAAATTGATATCATAATGAGGTCAACTTAAATTATCTACTGTAAGAAATTTTACATATAATATATAATAAAACAATATGTGCACCCCTACATATACTAGTGTTGTAATACCTCTTCCTTTCGGCTAGAGGTCTTACAACACTAGTAGATATAGGGGTGCACGAAGCACATGACATATGGCTTTAGAATTGGATGTCTACTATGGATTTAGGTTTGCATAGAGAATTGGTGGAAGAATAGATCTTATATATTCTATTACTTTTTCATAACATAGTGTATCTCCAAGATACTGAAGAAAAATTAGTTTGGTCATGGAATAAATCCACTGGTTCTCTTATAGTGAAGTTAGGTTATGAGGCATTAACTCATGTGTTTTTAACATGTGATAGCAAAAGGGGGTGGTCTTTGGTTTGGAAATCAAAGTGTCCTCTGAAGATGCACATTTTCATGTGGATGGATTTGGAAAACAGAATCCCAACTTGGGACAAAGGTCAAAAGATAGTTGGCAAGGACCAAACAGATGCATACTCTGTTAATTTGAAGGGGAGACAGTGGATCATCTCTATGTTTCGTGCTCCTTTGATTTTCTAGTTTGGTAGGATGTCTTTCAGTCATTGAATTGTTAGGATCCTTGGACTCAAGTCTCTCCAGAACAATGCTTTAGGGCTTGGCTAGTGAAGCCACTAGTTAAATATTTCATAGATCTTACCTACTATGTAATCTGGGGTATATCGCATAGGTTTTTTGATGTTCGATGTTTCAGACCAAACTAGTGTGGTCCATCATTAGGAAAACTTTTTGTGAGAAATGAAGGAAAAAGGATATAACAGGTGTATAAATACTTGAAAAGTTATTATAAGGAGCCAACTTATTGAAAATGAAATCAAGAATTATAAAACTTAGGAAAAATTATTTGTTTGTTTGTTTATTAATTTTTTTTTTATTAAGAGCCAACTAGAATTTTTTTTTTTTTTTTTATAAATTAATATCTAGAATTATTCATATTGGTTAGTGTAGGGATCCAATTTTGACTAATTTTTCATCCATCATCTATGTTTAGATTGTTAGGTTGTTTTTCAATTTCGATTGCTTCTCTGAATTTTCTATTGTGGTAGTGATCTATATTGGCAAGAATTTTGGCCTCTTCAATACAAATGTGATGTTTAGTTTTGTTTGAATCACATTTGTATTGAAGAGGCCAAAATTCTTGCCAAAATAGATCACTATCACAATAGAAAATTCAGAGAAGCAATCAAAATTGAAAAACAACCTAACAATCTAAACAGAGATGATGGATGGAAAATTAGTCAAAATTGGATCCCTACACTAACCAATATGAATAATTCTAGATATTAATTTATAAAGAAAAAAAAGAAAAAAAAATCTAGTCGACTCTTAATAAATAAATAAAATTAATAAACAAACAAATAAATAATTATTAAACAAACAAATATTTTTTCCTAAGTTTTATAATTCTTGATTTCATTTTCAATAAGTCGGCTCCTTATAACAACTTTTCAAGTATTTATACACCTGTTATATCATTTTTCCTTCATTTCTCACAAAAAGTTTTCCTGATGATGGACCACACTAGTTTGGTCTAAAACGTCGAACATCAAAAACCCTATGCGATAAATCCGAAAGAATTTTCTGATCAAAACAATGGTCGCAAAAGCCTTAGAACAGAAATAATCTGGGGTATTTAGATGAACAAGAACCTTTCTTTATTTGAAGACAAGGGAGGGTGCCCATCCTTAGTAGCTCATAAATTCCAAACTGCCTATGGAGAAAAGAAGAAGGATATCTTTAGCAAGATCATCAAGATCATTAGAGCACCCATCTTTAGCAAGTCGGTAGCATGGTACTATTTTGATGGTGCTTGCCAGGGGTTACCTGGTAGATGTAGCACTAGAGTTGTATTATACCTTAATCCCAATCACTATTTCCATTTAAAATTTGGAGTTGGCACTGGAAAAAATAATTGAGCAAAACTTATTTATCTTTGGGTGCTACTTAAATTTGAATGGGACAAGGGTTCAAGGAATTTGTAGCTAGTAGGTGATTCTAAACTAGTAGTGGAATGGTTTAAAGGGAGTTCACAATTTTCCATCTGAGCTTTGTTACCATGGTAGCATGAGATTAGGGAGGATAAGGAGGATTTTGATTTAGTTACACTAGAGCATATTTACAGAGAATTTAATCTCAAGGCAGATGCACTCTCCAAGGAGGCAATGGCATTAAAAGAAGGTATATTGGTTAGCAAGAAATTTTGAGGAGAAGATGAGTTTTAAGAATTGAATTTGTCCATCATTTGATTATTGTTCACAAACACACAAGTTCAGAATGATGTGGAGAAATCTACTAGGGCGATCTTTGTTCTTTTTTCTCTTAAGCAGTGTATGTATGTTTGTAGAATATATTTTATTTCTTGTTCGTATTGATGTACTTTAGAGGGTTTGGGTTTATGTTAGAGGAAGATTGTAATTTTTGCATACCGGTTGGAAGACATTGGGTCTTTTTGAATCCTATAGTACTTTTTATTGAGCTGTCAGGTCCATCCTATGTATATTTTGATTTCTCCTTGAAATAGAAAATACACAATTTTTTTCTCGAAAAAAAAAACAATAAATATAACTAATTTATGTATTATATAACTAATAAATATATTGTATATTATATAAATAACTTAGATATTATATAAGTAATGAATACATTTATATGTTAATTGGGTTTATCTCCAGTGGTTGGGAGGAATGATTGTTATCCTTCCCACCCGGGTTCAATTCCCACAACTGACATGTTGAACTCATAATGCGCATATTGTTATAATGGCTTCAAGCCTTGTTGTTGATTGGCCTTGAGGTTTTCTTTTACTATTTTAATATTTTCTTCCAAAGGCCCATTTTAGACCCCAAATTTACTCTAAAGTGTATCCACACCCATTTCCTTAAAATAGTGGCACATTTGAGTTCTACATGGTGTCATATTTTATGCATTACATATATTACATACATATATATATTACAGAAGCGGAGTATGTTGTAGTCACCTCGGCAGGTACACAAGCATTGTGGCTTAGAAAAGTTCTAGAAGAAATTGGAGAGAAACAAAATCATCCTACAGTGATCTTTTGTGATAACACCAGTGGCCAGGAATCCAGTCCATCATAGTAGGAAAAAACATTTTGATTTAAAGTATCATTTCATTCGAGATTTGGTGCAAAAGAAGGAAGTAGAACTAAGGTATATAAAGACTCAATAACAACTTGCAAACATTTTCACTAAGGCAGTTGCAAAAATTCAGTTTTTTACTCTTCAAGATCATATTGTGAGCCCTCTCACTATCAAGGTGGAGTATGTTGATAGTTGATGCAAGATTATGCAGTCTTGTCAATCAACTGACATGATGCAATATATTTTCAATTTTCTTTTCTATCAGTTAATGTTTAGATATAGATTTTATGTCCGAATAATGCACACAAAATGCATGAGTTGTTTTCCAAAATAAACTATTGTAACCATTTAATAAGGAGCAACTAATTATTTTTTCTATGAAGCTATGAACTCCTTTAATTATGTAGATCAAGGTTGATCATTGTGAATGCCTATTTTTTATGCAACTACCTCAATAATAATTTCTTTTTTGTTTATGCACAAATGTAAACGTGATTCTATGATATTGTGATGTTGTTATAATTGAATGATTATCTAGTGTATAGATAAGCTTGCATAGATTCTTCACATCTTCTATCTTGGAGTTCAGGATTTTGTCTAACAAAACACTACTTGCTTTAATATCCTGATGGATAATCTTGAGATGAGAATCTTCATGCAAGTAGGAAGCCCTCGAGTTATTCCACGTATCATGTTGTAACACGTATGCCAATCAAGTTGCCTAATGATGTTGTAACACGTATGGCTCCAATATATTACAGTGTCGTTCATCAATGGTCATTCATTCCTGTATCCGCACAGGTCATATTCAATCAATATTTTTTATACATACATTTAATATTTTTATAAGTAAAATTGCCAATTCAAAATAACAATAGCAATTTTATTGCAGATTGTTTTATTTACCAAATTTTGATGTAAATTTTTAACCAAGTTGAATTTTAAAACACAAATCTACCTAAAAAGTAATTTTCTTTAATCGATTACAAATTCCTTCATGAAATTGTTGTGATCCATTTCAATGTAGGCCGCTATGCTATAATGTATGCCTACAAGCATGTAGGCTATAATGTATGCCTACAATGTATGCTATAATGTATGCCTACAAGCATGTAGGCTATCATCTCAGTGGATATTAAGGATCCTTATTCCAAAAAGGTATAACCTATTAAACTGCATCTGAATGTGCATATTTTCTCTCAATGTGAGCAATCATTTATTTATAGTGATATTTTGAGTACATGCATCCAGAAGATTGGAAAGACAAAGAATACATTCTTGATCCATAAGACAAAAGGCCTGCAGTTTGAATATTGAGGCTTTGATTTATTTTTAGTTTTTAGATTACTATATTTTCTTTTTATAATTTTAATAATTAATGGAAGACAACTTGCTTGTTTTTCTATTCCTAATTATGTTTCTTGTTGAGCTTAATAATATGTTGTGCAATTGTAGCTTTTAAGCACAAATGACATTGGATTTGGCTATCTATAATTGATTGTGAAGGACTAACAATTTATGACTTTTGTTTGTAAGGGTATGATGGCATGCCAAAGGAAATTATAGACTCAATTCCTGTTAATAAAAAGTATCAACTGTATTTTCCTATTATGATGTGCCTTTATATTTTAAATATTTTATTATGCAGAAATCTGAAGTTGTTTGAGATGATAAAATTTTGGAAAACAATGTAGGAAGACAATTTTAGATTCTACTATATTTAGAATTCAGAAAGTCAAACCATGTTGAAACTTAGGATTGCTATGAGTTGATATATTTCATTTTTATAAGTCCCCTTTGTGTGTTTCAATGTTTTCAATAATATACACAACCTCTTGAAATGGTAGGGAGTTGTAAATTTTTGGTTAGGTCTGTATCTTCCATTCTTAGATTTGAATACCTGAAATGTTCCTGTAAATAGAAATCTAATTAATTGCATGGACATTTGTTCCATGGGGAGCAAATAATGATTGATTATGATTATTGATTGACCACAGAGTTGAGAATTACAACAACCATGTATGGTAAAAGTTAGAAGAGATGGTAACAATTCTCTTCCTTCAACTCCATGATTCAATTTCAAGGTAAACGTCTAGGGTTGTTTTTGGCCAAGAATTCATAAGTGCGAGTTATTAGTTCCATTAGAATCCCTCGGGACTTGCACCTAGTCTTGAGTGTAAAGCACCAAGGGTTTGATCACCCATGACTATTTTCAAGGAAAATGACCTTATTAGAAATGTCAATAGTTGTGCTTGAACATGGTTTGGATAAGGTACAAACTTTAGAGCATTAGAGGGTATATTGAACAAGGAAGGGACACCTATTGCAACATATTACAACATAAAATGTAGGAAATATTGTCTAGGTTTGTACCATAGACCTACATAACCTTCATAGTAGGTTTATCTTGCCTCCTATCTCATATGAATTTGTGTTAAGAGCCTAATTTGATATGGGTTTTGAGATAAAACATACTCACATACACATTATAGAGAAGTAAGATAATGACTTCAATGATTTCATACATTTTTACCAGTACTAGTCCTTTGTTATTGCCCACTAGTAACCAATATCAATAAATAAAATTGCATGTCTTACTCAGAAGCATGTCATACTCTAGATTATGCTCGTGCTCATTTCAACAACCACAATTATTGTTAATTATGGTGATAATTTATAATATGTTCATTTTTTAGAAATCACTTAGGGTCCACCCTAAATACCCAACCCCAAAAGCATTGATAATTTTCCCAAGTCTCTCCCAAAATTCAAAAGCATTCGAAGTAATCGTATATGTTAGCAAGTATTTAGTAGTGTATTTATTAGGAGATAGCTTGCATTATAGGGATTACTATTTATGAATTTTACTACCTAGGACATAGATTCCTTGTGTATCATTTTATGAGATTTTCCTTCACATATAGGGTGGATTTATTATCCTTTAATCTAGATATCTTCCCCCCTTAAACACCATCCAACTTCTTTGACTGCAAATAATTTTGATGATATGGTTAAAAGTGGTGCCCCATTTGCTAGGAAGTTTCCCAAAGATGAACATGTTTTGGATAAAATATATAAGGATATTTTGAGTCATTTAAAGGGTCAATCCACCCCTAGTGGATGGTGTGTAGGGAGTCGAGAAAATGGGAAAGATCCTTGTGCAGTTAAAGGAGATCCCACAGTTTTCAAACTTGGTCCAGGTGACAAAAGACTCAAAAGGTTATTATTGAAATTATTAGCACCTAAAAACTTTCATGCTAAATAATGTATATGACATTTAGATACTTGTGCTAACTTGTGAGTTATGAAATTATTCTATCCCAAAATATCCATAAAAAATATATGCCCTAATGTTGTCATATATAATGCACTTATTGATTGTTTTAGTAAGGGAGGAAAGTTAGTTGATGCCAATAAGTTCTTCCATTTGAAATGGTTGACAATAACATACGCCTTGATGTTGTTACATATAGTGCTCTTATTGAGGGTTTCTGTAAGGAAGGAAAGGGGGAGTAGGATATGAATATTTTCCATGAAATTCCCAACAAAAACTTTCTTGGATATAGGCTTTCAACATCAACAGTGAGTATGTAATTCCTTGATGGAAGGGTCTTCTAGCGAGGTCTCTAATTAGAGCTAAGAAATCAATCAAATATGTTTTTGAGATAGGAAAATAACACACATTTGATGTTGGATCCATTTAGAGGTGGGATCCAAGGTTTATCCCTTTCAAGAGAGTTTTCTAGATTTTAGGGAGGAGTAGAAAACACAAATGCTATCCTTCTTAGCCCTAGTTTGAAGGCTAAAGTCAAATTCATCATCAAGAATAACAAAAGTTAAATTCTTTCCATGAGTTCTACAGGAGTGTTACTATCTAGTCTTAATATTTTAGAACCTTTGCTCTATTTTTTTGTTCCATTAGCATCTTTTCTAAAAGAGTTAGAAATGGTAGGTGCTAACTGAAAGCTAATAGTTTCTTCTTATTTCTCTCATAGAGGAATAAAATGTCAAGGAAAAACTTTGTTTTCATTCGATCATTTGGATCTACCTTAATATTGGTAAGAGTATTCCCAATATTAGTCACACACAGATCTAGAGCTCCAACCATCTTGAAGGATTCTCTCCTTCAAGTGATGTATGCAGAGTATTGCAAACATTATATCTCTACTCATTCTGTTTTTACAAAATGTTGTAGTTTGCCTAGTGCTCCTCTCTGTTTATCATTTAAATTCAACTTAACAATGAAATCAACAAGTCCAAGCAAATATTTGAGTGCATCGCCTTTATAGTAATGAACAAATAATGATGTTAGTTCTTGGAGATCATGTAGAGTAGATATTGTAACCTCTTTGATACTACTCTATAGTGCATAACCCAACACTTCAGAGAATATTCTCTCCATTGTACCTTGAACATGCCTACGATACATTAATTTTGGATGTCTCTTAGTTTCAATAATAATGTTGGTCAACCAATTGAAAAAGACTTGAAAAGAGTTCAAATATAAAACATTAGGCCTCATCAACCTCAAAATATTAAATAGCTCTTTACAATTGTTCTAAAAGAGGGTGCCTCGCAATAACACTCGTCTCTTTGTATGTATTTAGGAAAGAGCATAGAGTATGTGGGTGTCCTTTTTTCAAGGGAAATTGCCTTTTCCTAAAACCAAAAATCCCAATCCCAATCCCAATCCCTCAAGTAGAACTTGTTGGCAATGTTTTGTCATTTGATTTTCTGATTTTTCACAAACTATACTTGAGAAGCATGAATAACTTACAAGGAGATTACTCTTTTGTTTTTGTCTTATTGGTTACATCATATAGGTTATAAACAAGGATCTCCTCCACTCCCCATTTTATGTATTCTTTCATCCATGAACCCAAAATGCTTTTGGGTCCTACAACCAATGGTCTTTCCTTTGGGTACTTAGTAAAACAAACTTTGAATAAATCTAATCATAAGGAAATACTTCATGTTCATGGTGCATCTTCCAAAATGAAACTAGTAGGTTCTTCAACTATAAGGTTCTTTTGCAAGAAGTTAAAGCCATCAATCTGGTGTGATTTCATGTGTTTTTTTCATATGGAGATGCAAAAAACGCTTATGTACATGAGTTCTCTACTATGAGCTTTTGTGGTTAAATAAACTCCTTTCCTCAAAAAATGCATGGCCATGTATCAAACTAAAGAGAGGGGTGAAAGTAGTATAACACCAAGCCCTTGAACACAAGGCTATATCTTTTTACAATGGCATATCCCTATGTTGGGATGTTGGTGCACGTTTTTGCTTGTTTTTGGATAGTTTTTGTGATTTGTGGGCATATAAGAGTTTCTTCATGTTTCCATACTAGGGGTAGAAATAAAAAGGGGTACTAAAAATTCCATGAAAAAAATGGATACCTAGGATATCTAGTAAAAATAAGGGGTTTTTAAATTGCAAATATGTATTAGGAGGGGGTTCAATAAAAGGATTTTAGGGG
>ML784930.1:541078-553351 GCA_009831015.1 Picea engelmannii
GGGGGGGGGGGGGGTTTCAATATCTAGTGAAATTAGGGGTATTATTTAATATCCCATGAACGAACATGTTATATCACAAGTTCAATGACTGAAGCCCCCATGACTTCGAGCTTCGTCCACATGTATCGATCTGAGGAGAGAGAAGGATTTTACATGAAAATATTTAGTTGCATGAAAAGATAGAGCCTGCTTTAGTACTTATGAGCAACAAAGGTGAGTTCCTAAATTGGAAGGGATGCCACCTTTGCTCCGATGGCTATCTTCAAAATCTCCAGTTGTTAATGCGGAGCTGGGAACAAAACTCTACAGGTCCATAGCTCAATCGGGGATTGCCTGCAAAAAAAATCCCTCCATGTTTGTTGTTGCAGTTACTAATAGTTGAGAAACCAATATAAATAAATTACAGGTATGTTTCTTCGGATTAATGATGATACAAGTTTTTGCATTCTAAGGTTTGTGTGGATCATCAAATTAAAGTAACCTTAATCTGTAAAAGTTTCTCAAAATTTACAATTGGGTTCTTGGAGATTCCCAATTCTTGTGGTCCTGAAATGGGTTTTTAAGTTTTTGTTGTTTGGGAAATACCCATAATTTCTAAGATGCCCAAAACCCTAAAACAATTGGGTTTTAGTAGTTTATTCAAAATTTGAAGTTTATGCGCGTTTGTGGATAAAAAAATTGATTGATGGGCTACTGACTAAATTGACTATAGATGGGATGGGTGTTCTCCAACCGCTAAACCATGTGGCTTATGGTTGTTGTTAGTCTGCTCCGTTGTTCCATATAGATAGAATACCAAACCCCACCCACCTTCTAGAATTTTTAGTTAATTTATTCAATAATAATAGGGAGAGGATAAAAGAAAGGATTTGTTCTTGTTGCGACCTGTCTCCTACTGGAATGGATAGCCGGGAAAGAAGCCCAAGAAATTCCATTGAAAATATACCTCTCTCTCTGCAATTAATTGAGGCATAAGAGCACAACATCTTTTAATACATAGCAATATATATTTAACCAAACTCTTCATTCTCTCGCCTCCAAATTTCTCATTTTCTTGTTACCAGTCCAAGTGACTTTGACCTGGCCAATAATCAGGATGACCCATTCGAAAGCTCTTCGAATAAGTCAACGAAGATAGCGATCTCCAAATGGTGGGAGCAGAAAATAAGTCTATGTATACCTGCCAGAATGAGAATAATAGTATATAAAATGGGCATTCACATGTTGATTGCCACATATTATTAGCCTAAAAAAGGTAGGTGTTAGGGATAAGCCTAAGAAGGTAGATGTTAGGTATAAGCTTGTAGTAAATGTGTTTTTTCCTAACCAGACAACTGAGAAACATTTAGAAGAAACAATATCAACCTCGATCTCTGAACTTGATCGATGATGTAACATCATTTGAACATGTATAAATTGAGGCAATGGCAAATGCAAAGATCGAGTTGTTTGTGTTCATCTCCTCTGTCTATACATGTGTTTGTCTTGTAAGTGCTCTGTTCTTAATTCATATCACATGGCATCAACGCTACCATATATCATATGCCAAGGCCTTTATCAATAAATATTCTTCATTCCTTATAATTTAAAATAAATCTATTTTATTTAAAATAGGAAATATATTTAGCAAATAAATTAAAATCACTTGTAGCTTTCATGTTGGATTTTGTTCAACAAGTTTTTGCAAAATGTTTTACCTTACATTGAAGGTTTAGTTTGAATAGACTAGCAAAATTCACCCTCTAACCTCATTTCAACTTTTAAATGTTTTGAAAGATTGCATTTCTTGTTTTGGTTAATGTTTTCCATCACGAGATTTTGGAGTCTTGAAGGCATTTATCTTGTCAAATATCTTTCTATTTAATCCCAGGTCGATGCAACTACTGAAATTTGGCTAAAGGTAATTGTTTCTAGAATGTGCTCTAGCGCAATTATGTCGTCAATAATGTAGCTTAACGTCTTTGAATTTGTCTTCAAGGAGGAGTCGAATGCAACTCAATGAGCCGAGGGTTGATATTTCAACCTTGTTGAACACTAATTTGCTTTATTTTGTGGAATTAAAGATACCCTTAAATGTTTTTGGAGATGACAAGTCCTATTTATCTTTTCACTGTGCAACGTCTACACGTAACACAAAAAGAACCTATATCAAATTGAAAATATATTCTTTTAACACTATATTAACTTTTATTCTAAAATTTATAAACAAGTAGGGACATGAGAAGTTACCTTGATAGATCCAAAGAAATTGTTCTAGAAGATTAAGTACATAAGATTTATCTGAAATTGCTCCAGAAAATTAAGTACAAACTAGTTATGTATCTTCACTACTTGTGGTGGATCTACTCATTGCTTGTGGTGGATCTGCTAATGTTGGGAAATGAACTCTTATTAATAGAATCTACTTTCTCATGTGCAAAGCGGTATAGCGTGGTATGGGTCCTTGATGGTAGTGAAAATGGAAAGTCTTGCCATTTTCTCCATTATGAATTTATGGCTTGTGTTTCCAGCGGACTATTGTTGAGGTCCTCTTGTGAAGGTGGTGATGTCTAGGCTGTGGAGAAGGTGGTTGCATTTGTCAGACTAATTTAAATCCGTGACACTGAAATTTATTGAAATTTAGGTGCACTAACAAGAAGCATTAATGCTTCATGTGAAAATAACATAGGGAACTTAGTTCAGGTAACAATGAGAACAATGAGAAAAATTGCATCATGATAAAAAGTTAGGATATAGGGAATGAAAAAAATACATTGGGAAGAGGTAAGCCTGCAATAAGAATTCAAAATGTTAGAACTAATAGGATTGTAAATAAATATTTTTTTGCAAATTATTTAATAAGAAAAATTACAAACCATCCTAAAAAGTTAGGAAGTAACATGAATTAATATGCATTCAATCCTGAATGCTAAAGTCCATGACTTGCCTTCCACATGGACTAATAACATAATTTGAGTAGGGCACTGCTACAAATAGTCATAGTCACATAATTATTAGTTAATCTAATTTAATGTATAAATTTATTTAATTTATATATTTTCTTATATAAATTAATTTAATCAAATTGGTGATATAAATGTGCTTATAATGTTGAAAGTCTTGAATAAAATTATAGTCTAAATGTTGTATGTTTTAGTTTTTTTTAGAGGATATTTGTCCTAAATACAATTTAAACAACTAAGTCTGCCCGCAAGAATGACGCACGAGTAAATCCTGGTGAGAATCGAACATGAGACCTCATTTTATAAATTTCCTTCCATTTACACGGCACTTGGCAATCCGTCTACACCCGTGCGACCATGTATTATATGTTTTTGATATTGGGTCCAATCTTGAATATTTTTGTGACACATCTTGAATATTTGATTTGATGTAATTTTATGTATCTATATAATCACAATTAGTTAAATCACAATCAAAATATTAAAATTAGTTAAATCACAATCAAAATATTAAAATAGATTTCTATCTATTTGATGTATTTTTATGGATTATAATTTTATAATATATTGTTTGTTTGGTATTGTGTTACATTAATGTATTTTGTATCTTATTACACATGTGTAATATGTAAATTATAGATTTATAAAATTAAAATTAGTCAAATCACAATCAAAATATCAAAATAGATGCATCTATTTAACTTAATTTTATAAATTCATATATAATTAAAATTAATTAAATCATAATCAAAATAAATTTAAAAAATATAACACTTAAGATTTTTGGTATTGTATCACATCAATTCATTGAATATTTGATTTGATATAATTTTATGAATTTATATATAATTAAAATTAATCAAATCGTAGTCAAAATATTAAAATAAATTTATGTATTTGATATAATTTTATGATTTCAATATCAAAATTAATCAAATCACAATCAAACTATTTAAATAAATTTTAAAATAATGACAATTAAAAATTTCCATTTTTAAATTTTATAATCTTATTTTTTTTTTAATGCCTTTGAAATTTTATAATCACAATCAAAACATCACTTGTATTGTGTCACATCAATCAAAACATCACTTGTATTGTGTCACATCAATGCATTGAATACCCCATTTGGTGTAATTTTAAATATGTTTGGTATAATTGCATTCAGGGCAGGCGTGCAAGTGATGTTCATTCCTTTCCATTCAAGAAAGAGAAGAGGCGTTGATCCGTCTCTACTGATAATTTCCATTGCCACGAATGCAAGATATGCTATTAGTTTCACCTTTGATTTTTATAGAGAATATAAATAATAATTTAAATAATTTTATTTTTTTTAAGTTACATATATTTAATTTTTTTTTAATATTTTTAATATTTTTTGAATTGTTTGTTTATTTACTTTTAGGAAATATTAAATACTATGTAGTGAGCTATGAGTTAATTGTTTTTAGTTATTTTTATTTCATTGTTACTAGGTACAAATGGTGGAAGCCAACTGAAAACTCTTATGAGAGGAGGAGGAAAACATGACAAGATGAACTATTACCCTAGAAGAGGAAACTCTTATGAATGAGACCTTGGGATCTCTTATGAGCTGAGGGGGAACACCTTCTACGAGGAAAACCAGACGAGAGAGCATGACCTTGAACAGACGAGATGAGTCATGACTTTCTCTGACTCCATCATTGGCTGGTATACCCTGTTAGTTTGAGAAATATTAAGCACCATACTGAGTCAATCACTGTATAGTATAGTACATCCTGTTAGTTGATTACACACTATTTTTTATAAAGTTGTTTAGTTGTTTTAGGAAAATCTATTTCTAAATGCAAAAATAGATTCATATGTTGAAAACTCTCTAAAACACTTTGATTATACAGAAATAATTATTCAAATTTACAAATCTAACAATTTCTCACCCAATTTCAAACTAATATCCCCAAAAAAATCACTTGATAGAAACCTACAACATTTATTATAAACATACCACATTTATTCAAAATCTTCGTTCAAACAGTTTAGTTTTTATTGTTGTCATCTATATACCTCTAAGAGGGTTCCAAAAGCAAACCCTTTCTCCAAATCCAGGATGTCGTCAGTCAAACAATGGGGAACGTACCAGTAGCGACTATTCAATCACGCGTGTCCTTCACAGACCCCACTGGAAGGTCTGTGAAGGACACAGCACCAACAGCTACCCACCCATGAACCGGAGGTCACAGCAAGACCCCACTGGAAGGTCTGTGAAGGACACAGCACCAACAGCTACCCACCCATGAACCGGAGGTCACAGCAAGAGAAGGGACACTCTGAATAGTCTGCTCCGACAAAGTCTGATCATATTGTCTTTCGATAATGACAAACCCTGTGCCATGCGGAATAATCAATAGTGCACAAGCTACATTAAATCTCACCTAGAATTTCAGTTTAGATAGCCTCGAAAATCGTTTCTCAGCTTCATTCTGGATAGCATGTATACATAAAATATCAAAATATGAAATGCTCATTTTATATGCTATCAGTCTCTATTGGAGGGCATGTTGTTAGATGGAAAGCTTAAAAAAGCTTATAAGCATCTTTGCATCCTTAACCTTCAGCTAGGCATTGGATATTTTGGATTCGTTGTGCATAGTTTTTTTGTTTTGAAGAGCTTAGTTTTTATGAGCATATCACTGCTGTGTATGCTCTTTCATTTTTGTCAGTATTGTTTTCCCCCATCTTTTGGGAGGCAAGAGGCAAGCACTTCAAGCTTTGTTGCTGTGCTTCCTTAGGGCATACATTTTTAAGGGAATCAGTTTGTTAAAATTTTTATTTTTAGTTCTTTGTCTCAAGGTTGTGAAAATTAAAATTAGTTGGCTTGATGGTGCATTTTTTAATTTTTTTTTGCTCTTCCATGTAAATTGATTTTTCAAGCTTCTATTGATTTTTCAGGTCTCTTTTAATCTAGCTTGTAATGCTTTATTTTCATGTTTTTTCTCTTGCGGTTTAGGATCAAGTGAAGAAGGACAAATTTCTAACTACAGTGCTCGGCTACTTTCCTATACTAACTTTTATTACAGGTTTTATAAAGATTTCATACTATTTAACAAAACCACTCCCTCTCGGTGTCTTCAACTCATGGGTATCTTACCTCTACTCCCTACATACCAATTGCAAAAGAACAGATAAGGAGAAAACAAACACTAAAGAGCTGTGCTATGGATTGCATTATTATAGCAAATACAAGCAACATAACACTGAGTGTTTATGGGAACCAGACAAGCATCATATTGCAGCATCGCTTATCAACAGAACAGAGGCCACCTCCGTCACAACTAGGACAGTTTCAGGGAGCTCCTACAACCTGTAATCAACAATGTGTTTTTAAAAGAGGTTTGCCCATTTTGTTTGTTTAACTATTCTAAGTTTTGGTTTTTTCCTTGAAATCAAGAGATATAAATCTGCATTAAATCATTATTATCTGTTGTTTAAAATTCATTTTTAAATGTAAAAATGGATACAACATCCTGAAAAACTAAAAAACTCATGAACACTAAGATTATACAGAATTTAGAACTAAAATCTATAAATCCAATAATTTTTAACTAATAAATATCCCTGAAAAATATTGTCTTGAAAAACTAAAACAGACTATACAAAAATATATCCAACAATATTTGCAAACACAAAATGTGCTTCTACCAAGGATCATTTCAGAAAAATAGAACAGTTTATTACAGACTTTTACATTCTTCAGCTTTGTGATGAACATGGCAATCTGGTCCGTATCCTGCTCATTCTTTGCCAAATCCAAAGATAGAATTTTGTTGATCGTGTCTTTTCGTAGTTCGCTCATCTTAGAATAGTTTGGCATGTGAAATTCTAAAATTAATTGAAAGTCCTTAAGAATCTGACAGCATGTGTAAATGTAAAATTCATTAATTAACTTTGTTACTTATTACACGCAGTGATCATGAGTTCCACAAATATCAATGCTGGTGGTTTCGACTTTATGGGGTTGGAACTTGGGCTTTGATTGTCACGAGTTGTGTATTCTTGCCATATATATCCAAAATAGGACTGTTATTGCATTGAACTTAACCCCCATAACACATAACATTTAACTCAAGGTGACCACCTTTTATTTTTATCATTAGAATAACGAATTGATTTTGTAAAATTCTCAATGAATCTTTTCCTTTCCATTCTCTTCTATGGTGAATAACCTTTTATTTTTATCATTATTATAATATTATAATAAGTGCTAGTACTATAATATAATTATTTTTGAATCAAAAGTTTTCGACTTTCAATTAGTTGGGAAATTGTTAAACTTCTAATATTAGAATTTCAAAAATAATAATTTTAATTGTATTATAAAATCATTTATTTATTATTTTATTGATTAAAAACATTGAAATGATATTTTTTTTTTATATAATTTTAATACTTTTTGTTAAATAAAAAATTAAGAAAAAATATAAAAATGTTACATGTTCTCTCATTGTTATTATCAATTTCTTTTTTAAATAACATTCAATACTTTACAAAAATTTAATTTATAAAAATAAAACATAATTGTTAATTATTTCACTATCAATTTCATCTATCTTGTAGTTGTATGCTTTTTGAAGTCACTCTTCAAAGTTACGAAGGTCAAAAAATCTGTGGGGTAAATCTTGGACACTCATTCAATCACTTCATTCCGTGGAACTCAAGAAACCTATTGTCTAGGAAGTACGTTTTGGGTTTGTCAACGACCGTGTCTTTCACATCTCCGGCAAGCTCGTCTCCATATGTTTAGTGTTGTTGTCTACAAACTCTGTTAACATGTATGCTCCCATCTGTTGCGGCGTCATATGCCCTACGTTTCATGCATGGAGTTTGGTGACATCATTTAATACACCGCCACCCCGACCTCGACGTTCCAACCCATTCGAATAGGGAGCTCCCGCGCGCCAACCCTCTTGACTCCCATTCATGTTCATTCCATTTACCTTGTTACTCACTGAGTGCAAATCAAAATTTAAGAGAAAAAACAAAACAAATCGAGTGAATAGTTAAAAGAGAGATATCGTATGCTTGAGAGAGAAAGGTGTGAAGGGTGAAAGTTTTGAGGATTGTAATGCTCTATAAGGCACCTAGAAAAGTATGGTAGGTCTGTGGCTCTGTGTTGCTTACATATTACTACAACTGAATTGTAGAAAAGAAAGAAGACCGGTAGGTTTGTATTGCAATTGCCCAGTACAATAATTGCTCCTTAAGTAAAGTTAGCCAAAGAAAAATCCAAACAAAAGATTTTTTTTTGCTTTCGAAATCTTCACACAACTATCTATTCAATGACATCTTCTTTGAATAACTACAACTTATCTCCACCATATAAGTTTATCCACGCTCCACATTGCCCGCAAGCTCTAGTTCTAAATCCGAAGAAGTTGCTTTCTTTACCCTTTTATGTGAAGTATATGTGCTCTATAACTAGGAATCTATGGAGACAAACCTTAAATATGAATCTGTGAAGGGAGATCTTAGGAGTCAAAGAAATTTCATTGAGAGCTTGTAATGATTTTTAGGAATTTTGAGGAATAAGGAGGAAATTATGAAATTATGATCTTATTTTGTATGTCATACTTTCGTACAATTTCCAATCTTTCCTATCATCACTCCAACGATCAATGTAATTTCTTAATAACATTCGTGTCAAATGATTTGTTCTATTTTCATGTACATCAAGCCCTTCTATATTGGAGTCTTTTATCTTTTTTCTATAGGTATGAATAAGGCAATTGATCAGTTTTATTTGTATGCAAATATTTTCTTATTGAACAAGGTGTTAATTGTGATAGGATGTTAAAAACCTATGGGATAAGAGGGCATTTCCACTCATTTTGAAGATTGGTTGTGGTTTTTACATTCATTGAATTTGTATATAACAACAAAAAAATGGCACTATAAATTTGGATAAGATTTAAAATAAAAATAAATAAAATAATTTAATTATTATGAAAATTTCATTTGATAGATTCAGTAAGAAGGCACAAACATGATAAATCTTCTCCAATGAAATATATTATATAACAATGGTGTTGCAAGCTATGAGGCCAAGACCATACAAACTAAAATGTGTGACTCAACACCATAATATACTAGGTAAAATTGGTTGAGATTCAATTTCTAGTTACATCCAGAGTTTCTAGTTTTTTCTCTTTATCAAAATATATTCTTTATTGATTTTTCCCTCTGGAAAATTATAGGTCATGTGTGGGCCTGTAAATGATTGTCTCATTCCTTTGATATGAAACTATACAAAAAGTTGAATTTGCATCTTGTTTGTTTGGGTTTTCTCACCAACTTTGCATGTGACCGATGACACCTAAGGACTGTATTAGATTAATGAATTCATTGAAATTTTTGACAGTCAACAGTTCACACACCAATTGGAATGAATTAATCTCTCAATGTTTGATTAGAGTAGTGTGTTGCTCCATTCTATCAACACACTTGTTGCAACATAAAACATAGGTGGGAAATATCATTGAATGAATGTTTTTTTGTACTACTGGAATGTCAATTGATTTGTTTCAGCTTACCTTTATATTGTAATGTAGTGTAGAACTTCTTGTAGTAGTAATCCCAATGGGTGTTGGCCATCATAATGCATAAAATACCTAAGAAATCTCATGGAGTGAATAAATGGCACAAGTAATTATCAAATGCTCTAGCTTACATTGCTATAAAAATCATAGAATTTCATTGTTGACATCTTGAATGTAAAGAAATGAATGGATATCCAACACACACTACAAAATTTGGAATGCAGGTAGGGACATCCATCTTAGGCGGTGCTTCCACTTCCATGGCATATATTCATATCGCTTTTGATTCCATTATGACTTCTTTAGCTTCCGCAGCCAGGCATGACCTTGTTATGTGGTGCTTGAAGGTTTTAGGACAAGAAAAAAAAAATCATGAGCTACATATTTTGCTTCTTGAGGGATTATGCAAGGGTTCATTTGGTATTTCTATGGACTAAGGCCCAGTGTTTGCTGCTTCAGTCGAAGAATCCCTTGCTCCAACTATGCAATTGTTTATACAACCTTGGTTCCTTATACAACTTTATCTTCCTCCAAAGGCTCATGTCCTTGTTTCTCTTGAGGCACTTGTATTGCTACATATGTCTTCCAACTATGGTTTTCCTGTCAAATATCATCTACCACCAATCATTTAATCAACCCATGCGGGATAAACTTACCTCAAGGATTTTTCTCTCGTGTAGAAAATATGGAATGCAACATTTTTTACATTAATTGCAACAATCAGAGAAGAAAATATGGAATGTGGATGAGTTATTTCTACCTGAGATGGGTTAGCAGTTTAAAATGATATCCATATAACAAGTTGTGCCTTCCTTCATAGTTGAGGTATTTATGTATACATAATGCAACCTCAGACCATGGTTGGTTGAGTGATATCCAAAGAACCCCATTTTTGTTCCTTTTATCGTTTCATCATTGGCCAGGAAGTTGGCTCACGCAGAGGCTAGCATTGTCCTTCGTTTAAACCACTTCTCACCATCTTGTGGTAACCCTGTAACCCGAGTAATGTTGTCCTTAGTAACTCGGATGTGTAGCCCTCAAACCTTTGCAATGAATAGTCTGAATGAAAGTGAAAATTATGTTCCAATGGACTTATCAAATCCTTGCAATTTTTTGAAATTGGAGAAAGTCCGATAGTGAATTCTGGTAGCACAATGGTTTGGGTAATGGACCCAAGTTTGTTTGATGTATAATGGTATTAGTTTTAATATATTTGAAGGTAAGACTATTCTATATGGGTCTTACATGTCATGCAATTTCCGGTGGTATGTGGAATGCCACATAACTCCTCACGGATAGAGAGTTATGGCTATGTGAAGTTGAAGAACCCAGGTTTAGGTAATGGACCCAAGTTTGTTTGATGGATAATGATATGAGTTTGGATATATTTGCAGGTAAAAATATTTTATATGGATAATACATGTCATTCCATTTCCAGTGGTATGTGGAACGCCACATAACTCCTCACAGTTAGAGAGTTATGACCATGTGAAGTTGGAGAACCCTCATGAGTCATCTAGAAGCTCCAAAAGGTCAAAGTGGTTTAAGAGATTTTAGAAGGTAAATAATAAAGTGAAGTGATGAGTGTACTATAAGTCAAATTGAATAACAAAATAAATTATTTAAATAATAAAGTTAATGGATAAATTACTAAGTGGTCAAGTGGTTAGAAGAGGGTTAACCCTAAAATAAGGAAAGTGGGTTAAGATGGTTAAAAGGTAACCCCTTGAGGAAGCTACATGAAAGTATAAATAAGAGGCAATGCTCTCCCATTTTAATCACACTTGAGCATATTGAATATCTATAGGTGAATGAGGTAACCAGAGGATATCTAAGCCAAATTTCAGATGGAAGGTGAAGTAAAGAAGGCCGAAATTCAAGGGAGGATAAATTATTTTGATGATGTTTTTTAAGGTATGTTATTTACATGTCATCCCACCATTTTTGCAATAGCGTTTTTTCTAGAATGATTCAAACCGTGAAATTGGGAGGCCATTGAGGAAACATATCCAAGTAGTTGTGATACAAATTTCAGCTTGTGGGTCGTTATATTTTTGGGGTTACATGCCGTAGAAAACAAGTTTTGTGGCTAGTCTTGAAACTAGTCTAAAATAGGCGTTTCAGGTAAAAATGTCATAAATTATTCATAACATATTCAAATTAAGTAAGACCAAATGTATTGGTTAGATTATAGTCTTTAGTATTCCGTGCACAATTTTCAGATCCATACATCAAATATTTTGTGTGGGGCACGCTCTACAAGTTCTCTTTCTAGAATAAGCCAGAATTCAACAAGGTATGTCATTTTTGCTATAACTCCTTTTTTGAGAGGTTCCAAGTCGTGAAATCTGGAGGAAGTGTATAAGAGAAAATGAAGAACATTGTGTATCATTTTCAGATCTTTATTCATTATAAGTACATAGTTATGAGTATTTCAAGTTAGGGTTGTTGACTAATCCAAAACTAGTCATGTGAGAAAGTTTGATGAAAATGCTAGTCTCTTGTTGTTAAAGTTAAGGAAGGTTTGCAGGTATATGATCATATACACCAGGTCTATTATAGATTTACAAATCATATTTGGATGATGAAATTGATGACGGATTTTGGTTGAGTTACATGTTGGGTACATGGTTGAGACAAGTAGTTGATGAGTTGGAACATACATGAAGTGTATAGTTGATGATGTTGGTACATATTGATGAGTCATAGTTGATGAGTAGTTGATACATGATTGGTACATACTTGGTACATGGTTG
>ML784930.1:553401-621724 GCA_009831015.1 Picea engelmannii
ATTATGAGTTGTTGTGTTATTCTTGGTTGATGCATATCTTTGAGAGTTGTCTTGGTGATTGATCTTGGTGAGTAGATCTGATTTGGTTGATAAGATTGATGAGACATGTTGTTGTGATAGGTTGTTTGGCATGTTGTTGTGGCAGGTTATTCGTACAGGTTTGGTGCATGGTTGATGCACTTGTTCATGGTATAGGTTGAGGTACAGGTTGGTGCATGGTTGATGCACTTGTTTATGGTACAGGTTGATTACAGGTTGTTTGGTACAGGTTTGATCTGAAAAGATCTTTTAACGACAATGGTTGAGTTATAAAGCATGAATTAATTAACCATTTTAGAAACTGGTGAAAGAGGAAGAATTAAAGAGGAAAAATAGAAGCCATTAAGTAATATGAAAATGTAAAAAATAAGCATGAATAACAACAAACCATAAACACCAAAGTGATAACGGAGTTCAACAATCTCGCCTACGTCTTCAGGCCTTTGTCTCAGTGGGTGATGCTTTCTTATTTTTGTTCAAAGCTTTAAAAGTACATCATATAAATGCCAAAAGGATTAAAAAATAATCTGGTTGTGTTCTACCAGATCTCAAGAACCCAACAAAACTGACAGCACTGAAAACGGATGAACGAAGCTCCAAAAAATGGCCCACAAAGGTGCTCTCCTCAATGGATTCCCTGCATAAAAATGTCTTTGGCTTAGCAAATCTTCATCATTTTCCTATTCTGAACCTCCCTCCATGGATTCAAGAACCTATGGTTTATATAGGCTTGAAGTGGGTAACAAGTTCCCAACTTCCCCCCAAGATCTGGCCTCAAAAAGGGCCCAAGATCCTCCAAAAATGACCAAATCCCACAAAACTGTTGAAAAATCCAATTAAAATCATATAATAATGTTAAAACCCCATTTTTTGGCATAAATTAAGGGCACGACCCCTTTTTCGCAAGTTCCTGGTCACTTGGGCACCTCCATGTGGCCTAGCGCTACAGCTGGCGCGCTGGCCCCTGGTCTCTAGCCCCCATACATCGGTCCTTGGTCACATGTTGTGGCCATGTGGCCTTGGGCTATTGCATCCACGCACTATTAACAGATAGGTCCCCCATCGTTTTAGCCACGGTTAAGCCCCTAGTCGGCGGGCTAGCCCGGTCGACCGGGGCTAACCCCTAAACTTTTGTGCTAACAAACGATACACAGTGTTGGGGCATATGGTATACCGCTAGGGCTTAACATGGAACCAGGGATACACATTTGCAAGTGCCCATACAAATGGGGCCAATTTATATGATATGGTTTCATTGTGTGTGCGTTGGGGGCTGGGGCTAGGCCCCAACCCTTCCTCTGCCCGAATATACACATATATCACTTTAAATATAAACTCCAACCATGGTTTATAAGAAAAACCTAGGGCATGCTGGTAGCCCAGCCCTGACAAACCAGCTTCTACGTCAGGACTGTACAACCAACATTTTTTTTGCCTATTTGGCGAAACGAACAGATCGTGATATCTTTCTCATACAACGTCTGTTTGAGCCCGTTCAAGTTGTGTTGGGTTTGTATCGACGATGCCTATGCACATGTCCATTTTGAATCGATTCTTAGCACTTTGATTTTAATATCTTCCTGGACCCATTTTGGTCCCGGGATCCAATTCTAGATCATACCTCCCCACTAAAGACCTTTTGGTCCTCCAAAAGGTTACTGACCAGTCATCAAGTGCGGGATAGGCCACCCGACTTTTTCTCTATCTTTAAACTTTGTCCTGTGCACCTGTCTCATCAAGATCAATTGTAAAACAACCATGATAACTGACAACATATTGTTAGCCACTTGTACTTTGTCACATCTTACTGAAGCCACTATCATCCATGTTGACAACATTACTAATTATAACATCATAAATATGACTGCAAATGGACTAATATGTTTGTAATAATTGCACGACATTAGCTTATCTTGAAGTAAAGTGTGATTGATCTTCCATTCTACAATCATCTCCTCTTCTTTCTTAAGATCAAATACTTGATTTGAAACAATTATAGGTGTGTTTCTTGCATGAGCTACCTTTCTTAATTGTTCCATTGTTGGAAGAGATTGCTTTGCTTTTAATTGATGAGCATGTAACACATATTATTTTCTTGCTTTGATTAAGTGATATTGATTATATTCCCTGTAGAAGATTTATTTGCGATCATACAAATAAGGACTGCCTAAGACCATTCCACATTCACTTAGTGACACCACATCACATGTTACCTCATCTACAAACTTATATGAAATTGCAAACTTTAATGTGCATTGCTTTGTTATGTGCAATTTATGATTTTTGCTTATCCATTTAAGTGAGTAAGGCTTATGATGCATCTGAGTGTTTAATCCCAATTGTTTAACCAATTCCTCTGAAATCAAGTTAGATTGAGATTCACTATCTATCAATGTGTCGACCTTAACATGCCTCATAATGACCCTTATGTGAAACAAATTACTTCTAGAATCAAATCCATCACCAATTTTACCTGTCAAACCAACCAATGAGACTTTAGATTCATCAACTGAATCTGATCCTATGTCTATTGGCCATGTTGTTGCTGCAACTGTTTGCCTCCCTTTCTTTTCCTTGAACCACTTTGGTCTCTTCTCGGGATGCAATTGCTAGCAATGGTCCTCATCATTCCCTTCTTTCTTGCAATGCTTGCAAGAGGGCTTCTCTTCCTTTCTTGCCACTGAATTTGCCTTCTTTCCATTCCACTTCCTTTTGTCCTCTTTCCTTGAAGACGATTCCCCTGATACTCCAACACATGTTTTCTCTGCCTTAATGTATGTAGCTTGAACATAAACCTTGTTAATATTAGTAGGTCCAAACATAAATATAGTGTTACGAATGTGTGCAGGTAAACCTCCTATATACTCCATACGAGTTTCTTGGGTATGTAAAGGAATATCTAACATCAATGTCGTTTTATGAAATGCATCTGTGTATTCTTGCAATGTTTGTCCTTTTCTTAGTTTAAGAGCTTGCCACTCAATTAAATCTTTCTCTTTATAACCCAAAGGATCGAATTGCTTTCCAAGTGCAGAAATAAAACTTTTCCATGATGGAAGTACATTATTCACTTATTGTGTGTCATTTTGCAACTTGCTTTGCCACCAGATGAGTGTTGTTCCTACAAGACGAAGTGATGCCAACTTGATTTGAGTGGCCTCATCCTTGATTTGTTGCACACTTCAATAAAAATCCATCTCTCTTACCCAATTATCAAGCCTCTATGCATTAACTTCACCATCATACATGGGTAATTCAAATTTTACATCAATCTTAAGTAAAGGCATTTCACTTTTATGTTTATGGACATGTTTTCATGCAGTGGATTTAGAAATTGAACTTGAAGAAGAAGATGATGGAGAAGAACGAGGTGAAGGAGGAGTTTGAGGATGATCCTCTCCTTCTTCATTTTTTTCCTTTGAAGTTTCACCTAGAATCGGTCTCTTTTGTCCCAAGTAATCATCATAAAGAACCTTCACCATTTCCGACATGGCAAAGAAAGTCTTTCGAAACTCTTTCTCCTCATGAGAAAGTCCCTCTTCTAATGCCTCTTCTCACTTTGAGAATCTCTCTTTCTCAATCCAAGCTATGGATTCTCTTCAACAATCTCGCCTTCACCATGATTCAGCCTTTCCCTGGTAATTATGCAAACTCAAAAACCAACCGTCAACTAACTCTGATACCACTTGATCCGAAAAGATATTTTAACGACAATGGTTGAGTTATAAAGTATGAATTAATTAACCATTTAGGAAACTGATGAAAGAGGAAGAATTAAAGAGGAAACAAAGAAGCCATTAAGCAATATACAGATATGAAAAATAAGCATGAAGAACAACAAACCATAAACACCAGAGTGATAACGAAGTTTAGCAATCTCGCTTACGTCTTTGGGCCTTTGTCTCAGGGGGTGAGGCTTTCTTATTTCTAATCAAAGCTTTAAAGTACATCATATCAATGCCAAAATGATTACAAACTGATCTGGTTGTGTTCTACAAGATCTCAAGAACCCAACAAAACTAACGACACTGAAAACGGATGAACGGAGCTCCCAGAAATGGCCCACAAATGTGCTCTCATCAATGGCTTCTCTGCATAAAAATGTCTTTGTTTTAGCAAATCTTCAGCAGTTTCCTATTCTGAACCTCCCTCCATGGATTCAAGAACCTATGGTTTATATAGGCTTGAAGTGGGTAACAAATTCCCAACTTCCCCCTAAGATCTGGCCTAAAAAAGGGCCCAAGATCCTCCAAAAATGACCAAAATCCCACAAAACTACTGAAACATCCAATTAAAATCATATAATAATGTTTAAAACCTATTTTTTGGCATAAATTAAGGGTGCAACCCCTTTTTCGTGAGCTCCTGGTCACTTGGGCACCTCCATGTGTCCTAGCGCTAAGGTCGGTGCGTTGTCCCCTAGTCTCTAGCCCCCATACATTTCTCCTTGGTAGCATGTTGTGGCCATGTGGCCTTTCGCTGTTACATCCACGTGCTATTAACAAATAGCTCCCCCGTCGTTTTAGCCACGGTTACTCCCCTAGTCAGCGGTCTAGCCCGACCGACCGGGGCTAACCCCTAAACTTCCGCGCTAACAAATGATACACAGTGCCGGGGCATATGGTATATCGCCAGGGCTTAACATGGAACTAGAGATACACATATGCGAGCGCCCATACAAATGGGGCCAGGTTATATGATATGGTTTCATTGCGTGCACGCCAGGGGATGGGGCTAGGACCTAACCCTTCCTCCGCCCGAATATACACATATATCACTTTAAATATAAACTTGTGACCATGGCTTATAAGAAACGCCTAGTGTGGGCTGGTAGCCCGGACTAGAGGTCACGGGATCGACTCCCGTGAACTCCAAAATGTTGCCAAAAACTAATCAACCAACAGATGGGTGCCATATGGCAGCCCATGACTGGGCCACGTGGCACCATTTCATTAATCCAAAAGTGTTCCATGTGTCAAAATACCATTCATCCACTTGTCATTCCCAGTCAATGACACTGTACCTACAACATCAGTGAGTTGCCACGTGTCGTACGACCTTGCCATGTCAACCTGTGCCATGTGTCACCCTTGCAATGGTGCCACGTGTCACCCCCTGAATCATCCACATTTGCACCTACCCAGTCAACACCTTTCCATGTCATTTGTACGACCGTACGACCTGTACAGTCAGCTGCCATGTCAACACTGTATGGACTGTACAATCAACATTGTTTTTGCCTATTTGGAGAAACAAACATACTGTGAAATATTTTGCATACGACATTCGTTTGATCCCATTCAAGTTGTGTTGGGTTCGTATTGATTAGGCCTACACATGTGTCTGTTTTGAAACCATTATGAGCACTTTGATTTTTAGGCCTTCCTAGACCCATTTTGGTCCCGGGATCCAATTCTGGATGAAGGTTGGTGCATGGTTGATGCACTTGTTTATGGTATAGGTTGATTACAGGTTGAGGTACAAGTTGATGCATGGTTTATGCATGGTTCAGGTTATTGGTACAGGTTGTTTGGTGCAGGTTGATTGGTACATGATTACAACAGTATATCTCACAGTGATAGTGTGACAGTGGTTCCAAAAATCTACTTCTACGTCAGGGCGGTTGGATGGGGAAAGGACAGGTGGTTGTAGCCACCTTCCGGTTGTAGCCGGAGAACATAGGAGGTTGTAGCCTCCTTCTTGTTGTAACCAGTGAATTGTGGAGTTGGAGCTTCCCTGAGGTTGTAGCCTGAGAAACTAGGGGGTTGGAGCCTCCTTCGAGTTGCAGCTGGAAAACAAAGGAAGTTGGTGCTTCCAATGAATGTAATTCTTAAATACATATAAGAAAAAACATTCTGTGGTTTTCTCCCGCTTTAGGTTTCCACGTAAAACATTGGTGTACTGTGTATGTGTGTGATTTCTCATTTGTTCATTGTTTATTTACTCTGCAACTATTGGATGATAATGCTTCATTGATATAACACTTGCATTTTATGGTGAAAAATGATTAAATTGCTCTATTATTGATTCACTCCTTCTCTCAGTAATCCAACAGGTTAGGCCTTTGCAAAACCTGATTAAAAAGGATGTTCTTTACAAATGGGGACCACAAGAGAACCTAGCTTTTAATTCTATTAGAAAATCTATAACTGAAGCTCCCTCCTTGATGAGTCCTGATTTCTCCAAAGATTTTACATTGTACACTTTTGCATCGGACAGATTGTATGTTGTTGTGCTTACTTAGAAAAATGTTGAAAACAACAAGACACCCATTTCATTTATGAGTTCTTCTTTTAAAGGAGCAGAATTAAATTATCCTATAGTAGATCAATAAGCATATGATGTGTTTAAGGAAGTTAAAAATTTTAGATCTTACCTGCTGAAATCTAGGATAAAAGTCGTTGTTCCTTACCCTGCTGTAAAAACCCTGTTAGTGTAGAAGGAACTTGGGGAGAAAAGGAAAAATTGGATGACCTCCCTTCAAGAGTACGATCTTGAAATCGTACTCGCACAAATTGTTAGAGGTCAAGGCCTTTGCAAATTGGTGGTTGATTTAGTTGAAATACCAGAAATTCAAACAACAACACCAGATGAAAATATGCATAATGAAACACAAATCTGTTGTACACAAACTGTGCCTAATTCATGGTATAATGATATCATATTTTATTTGCTACACGGAACTACTCCTCGAAATCTTGATCCGAAAAACAAAAGAGCACTAAGGCTTAGATCTGCATCTTTTCAATTGATTAATGATATATTGTTTTGGAAGAATTTTTATGGTGTATTCATGCACTGCCTAGAAAATGAAGAATTTGAAAAGACGCTAGCTGAGTTACATTCCCGTGATGTTGGGGGCCATTTTGGTGGAGATACGACTGCCCACAAAGTACCTAGGGTTGGTTACTATTGGCCCACCTTATTTAAAGGCGCTCATGCTTTGTCTCACAAATGTATAATCTGTCAAAAGGCTACAGGACGGGTCAAGAAGGTTGCATTTCCCTTGTAGCTTGTTACAGTAGATACACCATTTCAACAATGGGGCTTAGATATCATAGGGCCAATTAACCCACCTTCTTCACAACAACACAAATATATTCTTACGACAACATATTTTTTACGAGATGGTCTGAAGCTTTACCATTAAGGGTAGTAAACACAAATCAAGTAATTATGTTCTTAAAGTCTCATATTATCACTTGTTTCGGGATACCTGAATGTTTAGTTTTTGACATTGCTTCTTATTTTTCTTCCTTGGATATGAATGTTTTTTCTTTAGAAAAAGGGATTAAGCTAAAATACTCCACCATTTATTATCCCCAATGAAATGGCTTGGCTGAGTCAACAAACAAAGATTTGATCAAAATAATAAAAAGAACAGTGTCGGAAAATCATAAAAATTGGCACAATGCATTATATAACGCACTTTGGGCTGATAGGGTCACTCCAAAAGCTTCCATTGTTAATTCTCCTTTTTTCCTCGTTTACGGAAGAGAATTTATCCTTCCTCCCCACGTCTTTCTCCCCTCACTGCAATTATCTTAGAAATTTTAAGACGAAGAATGTCCCCCTTTAGAGAATCGAATAAACGCTTTGCTAAAATTGGAAGAAGTTAGGACACAAGAAAAACAAAAATTGGACCAACACCAACAAATTGTTAAAAGCTGGTTTGATACAAGTTCGTCCTCAGATAGAAACTTTAATGTAGGATATTTGGTCCTCAAATGGGACAAAACACACAAGGATAAAGGAGAACACACTGAGTTTCAAAACTTGTGGTTGGAACCTTTTGTCATTGCAGAAAAATTGGGTCCTATCTCTTTTCGTTTACCGAACTTGGAAGAACAACTAGACAATTTTCCAGTGAATGGCCAGACTCTCAAGAAATACTTCACCTGAGAAGAATCAGACCTACCCCAAGTAAATATCCCCAACTTTTTTTTTTCCTTTCTTTATGATTGATTGTTTTCTTTCGCTACTTTCTTAAAAGTTGTTTCTAACTCACAATCCATTATTGAGGGGAATATTTTTTAATTAGATGTATCACTAACGATAGTTGAAACAATTCAAGCATTTAAATGTTAAGTTTTAACTCAGATCAGTGATCTATAAGACAATTATCTCTAAAAATCTTTGCCAGACCATTATTCCTGATTTTTGGTCAAGATCTTGGGGAAGTATGATCATCTTTAACCTTTTTACGTCGTCTCATCTCTAATGAGATCAGCTCAAAGCGCTTCCCCATCCTTGAGATTATTTCTTGATCGAAATCTAAATGTCTAAACCATGATGAAAACTATCAGTTCTTACAGAACAAAAAACAATATTAATGATCAATCATATGATGTACTGGTTGTTAGATCTTCAGTATCTCCCCGCTCTCTCGTTATCATGAAACCTCAAAATTTTTATTTTTATAAACAACTAAGGAGAGTTGAAAACACTTTAATGTGTGGGAAATGTGTGTAAACCCGCCGGGGTACTGAACATGCCTGTTGGCAGCGGGTAAATGTGCACATGATACCAAGACAACTTCATTGGGGTACTAAACAGGCCTGCTGGCAGTGAAGCAATGACGGGTTCAAGATCTGTCAGGTATGTTTTTAAATTGATCATATATATATAAAAAAATCATATCATGGATGGACGACTTTTGTATGGGATTAAAGTACTTGAGTGGGTTAAATGACATCCCTGTCGAGGCTACGAACTCCTGTTGGCAGCAGTGGCCCTATCAACGACATTGAAGTTACTTTTATGAATATCGTCGCCTTTTGATCAAAACTAACTTTCAGATTACAATCATCGGCCATATCATTCTTCGTGAGTTTGATTGTATTAATTTTCTGAGTTAATTTTAAAACTCTTAATATGTTTCAAATTTGTTTTCAGTGATTTTCAAATCTATCTTTTCCCTGATATAAAGTTTTGATGATGCAGAGATAACTACTTCGCCCAGTGAGTCACCATTGTTGGCAACCAAATATTCATATCGCTTCGTCGATCTTTGAAACCCAAACTTGGCAAAATAAATTTTATTAGCTGCCTCTTTGTGTCTGCGAAGAGTTAGATTATATTTTTTTTGAAGAATTGCTTTATTGATAATTTTCTGCTTTTGAGTTTTATTTTTTTCAATAAACTTATCGTTTACCCATTTCAATTTCATGTCTGTCAAGCATGAAATTGAAATAGTTTTGTATGAATACATTCAATAAACTCTAAAAAGTCTCCCTCCTTATAAGAGCAAATGAGCCTTTGAAACACCTATAATCTCAAAACTTTTAAGTTTGATGAACATATGGTTTGTGGCTAGTCCTAAAACTAGTCTAAAATAGGTGTTTCGGGTAAAAACGTCATAAATTATTCATAACAGATCCAAATTAAGTAAGACCAAATGTATTGGTTAGATTATAGTCTTTAGTATTCTGTGCACAATTTTCAGATCCATACATCAAATATTCTGTGTGGGGCACGCTCTACAAGTTCACTCTCTAGAATAAGCCAAATTTCAACAAGGTATGTCATTTTTGCTATAACTCCTTTTCTAAGAGGTTCCAAGTCGTGAAATCTGGAGGAAGTGCATAAGAGAAAATGAAGAACATTGTGTATCATTTTTAGATCTTTATTCATTACAAGTACATAGCTATGAGTATTTCAAGTTAGGGTTGTTGACTAATCCAAAACTAGTCATGTGAGACTACAGTAAAGTTTGATGAAAATGCTAGTCTCTTGTTGTTAAAGTTAAGGAAGGTTTGTAGGTATATGATCATATACACCAGGTCTATTATAGAGTTACAAATCAGATTTGGATGATGAAATTGATGACGGATTTTGGTTGAGTTACATGTTGGGTACATGGTTGAGACAAGTAGTTGATGAGTTGGAACATACATGAGGTGTATAGTTGATGATGTTGGTACATATTGATGAGTCATAGTTGATGAGTAGTTGATACATGATTGGTACATACTTGGTACATGGTTGGAGACACTTGTTAGTAGTATTGTTGACACATGGTTTACGGATGATGTAGGATACTTGTATTGGTATATTATTAGAAGCACACATTGATCTTAGTGATGATTATGAGTTGTTGTGTTATTCTTGGTTGATGCATATCTTTGAGAGTTGTCTTGGTGATTGATCTTGGTGAGTAGATCTGATTTGGTTGATAAGATTGATGAGACATGTTGTTGTGATAGGTTGTTTGGCATGTTGTTGTGGCGGGTTATTCGTACAGGTTTGGTGCATGGTTGATGCACTTATTCATGATATAGGTTGAGGTACAGGTTGGTGCATGGTTGATGCACTTGTTTATGGTACAGGTTGATTACAGGTTGTTTGGTACAGGTTTGATCCAAAAAGATCTTTTAACGACAATGGTTGAGTTATAAAACATGAATTAATTAACCATTTAGGAAACTGGTGAAAGAGGAAGAATTAAAGAGGAAACATAGAAGCCATTAAGTAATATGAAAATGTAAAAAATAAGCATGAATAACAACAAACCATAAACACCAAAGTGATAAAGAAGTTTGACAATCTCGCCTACGTCTTCGGGCCTTTGTCTCAGTGGGTGAGGCTTTCTTATTTTTGTTCAAAGCTTTAAAAGTACATCATATAAATGCCAAAAGGATTAAAAAATAATCTGGTTGTGTTCTACTAGATCTCAAGAACCCAACAAAACTGACAGCACTGAAATTGAATGAATGGAGCTCCCAAAAATGGCCCGCAAAGGTGCTCTCCTCAATGGATTCCCTGCATAAAAATGTCTTTGGCTTAGCAAATCTTCAACATTTTCCTGTTCTGAACCTCCCTCCATGGATTTAAGAACCTATGGTTTATATAGGCTTGAAGTGGGTAACAAATTCCCAACTTCCCCCCAAGATCTGGCCTAAAAAACGGCCCAGGATCCTCCAAAACTGACCAAAATCCCAAAAAACTGTTGAAAAATCCAATTAAAATCATATAATAATGCTAAAAACCCATTTTTTGGCATAAATTAAGGGCACGACCCCTTTTTCGCGAGTTCCTGGTCACTTGGGTGCCTCCATGTGGCCTAGCGCTACGGTTGGCGCGCTGGCCCCTGGTCTCTAGCCCCCATACATCAATCCTTGGTCGCATGTTGTGGCCTCGAGCTATTGTATCCACGTGTTATTAACAGATAGCTCCCCTGTCGTTTTAGCCATGGTTACGCCCCTGGTCGATGGGCTAGCCCGACCGACTGGGGCTAACCCCTAAACTTTTGTGCTAACAAATGATACACAGTGTTGGGGCATATGGTATACTGCCAGGGCTTAACATGGAACCAGGGATACACATCTGTGAGTGCCCATACAAATGGGGCCAATTTATATGATATGGTTTCATTGTGTGTGCGTCGGGGGCTGGGGCTAGGCCCCAACCCTTCCTCCACCCAAATATACACATATATCACTTTAAATATAAACTCCAACCATGGTTTATAAGCAAAACCTAAGGCAGGCTAGTAGCCCAGCCCTAGAAAACCATTAGCCTGGACCAGAGGTCACGGGGTCGACTCCCGAGAAATCCAAATGTTTGCCAAAAAATAATCAACCAAAGGATGAGTGCTACATGGCAGCCCATGACTGAGCCACGTGGAACCATTTCATTCATCCAAAAGTGTGTCACGTGTCAAAATACCATTCGTCCACCTATCATTCCTAGTCAACGCCATTGTACCTACCACGTCAGCCAGCTACCACATGTCATATGACCTTGCCACGTCAGTCTGTGCCATGTGTCACCCTTGTAGTGGTGCGATGTGTCACCCCTTGACTCGTCCACATTTTCACCTACCCATTCAACGCCTGTCCACGTCAGTTATACGACCGTATGACCTGTACAGTCAGCTTCCACGTCAGGACTGTACGGACTTTACAACCAACATTTTTTTTGCCTGTTTGACGAAACGAACAGATCTCGATATCTTTCTCATACAACATTCGTTTGAGCCTGCTCAAGTTGTGTTGGGTTTGGATCGACGATGCCTACGCACACGTCCATTTTGAATCGATTCTGAGCACTTTGATTTGTATATCTTCCTGGACCCATTTTGGTCCCGGGATCCAATTCTGGATCATACCTCTCCACTAAAGACCTTTTGGTCCTCCAAAAGGTTACTGACTAGTCATCAAGTGTGGGATAGGCCACCCAACTTGTTCTCTATCTTTAAACTTTGTCCTGTGCACCTGTCTCATCAATATCAATTGTAAAACAACCATGATAACTGACAACATATTGTTAGCCACTTGTACTTTGTCACATCTTACTAAAGCCACTATCATCCATGTTGACAACATTACTAATTATAACATCATAAATATGACTGCAAATGAACAAATATGTTTGTAATAATTGCACAACATTAGCTTATCTTGAAGTAAAGTGTGATTGATCTTCCATTCTACAATCATCTCCTCTTCTTTCTTAAGATTAAATACTTGATTTGAAACAATTATAGGTGTGTTTCTTGCATGAACTACCTTTCTTAATTGTTCCATTGTTGGAATAGATTGTTTTTCTTTTAATTGATGAGCATGTAACACATATTATTTTCCTGCTTTGATTAAGTGATATTGATTATATTCCATGTAGAAGATTTCTTTGTGATCATACAAATAAGGATTGCCTAAGACCATTCCGCATTCACTTAGTGACACCACATCACATTTCTATACTAACTTTTATTACAGGTTTTATAAAGATTTCTAACTACAGTGCTCGGCTACTTTCCTAAGATTTCTAACTACAGTGCTCGACTACTTTCCTATACTAACTTTTATTACAGGTTTTATAAAGATTTCATACTATTTAGCAAAACCATTCCCTGTCAGTGTCTTCAACTCATGGGTATCTTACCTCTACTCCCTACATACCAATTGCAAAAAAACAGATAGGAGAAAACAAACACTAAAGAGCTCTGCTATGGATTTCATTATTATATCAAATACAAACAACATAAAACTGAGTGTTATGGGAACCAGACAAGCATCATATTGCAACATCGCTTATCAATAGAACAGAGGCCACCTCCGTCACAACTAGGACAGTTTCAGGGAGCTCCTACAACTTGTAATCAACAATGTGTTTGCAAAAAAGGTTTGTCTATTTTATTTTGAAAATATAGGACTTGTTTAACTGTTTTAAGTTTTGGTTTTTTTCCTTGAAATCAAGGGATATAAATTTGCAATAAATCATTATTATCATTATTTTCTGTTGTTTAAAATTCATTTTTAAATGTAAAAATGGATTCAACATCATGAAAAATTACTGAAACATTGGGATTATACATAATTTAAAATTAAAATCTATAGATTCAATAATTTCTAACCTAAATATCCCTGAAAAAATTGTCAAAAAAAACTAAAACATAAAACATTTAAACTAAAACAAAAATATATTCCATATATCCAACAATATTTACAAACACACAATATGCTTCTACCAAAGATGATTTCAGAAAAGATAAAACAGTTTATTATAGACTTTTACAGTCTTCAGATTTGTGATGAACATGCCAATCTGGTCTTTTCCTAAGATAGAATTTTGTTGATCGTGTCTTTTCCTAATTTGCTCATCTTAGAATAATTTGGCATGTGAAATTCTAAAATTAATTGAACGTTCTTAAGAATCTTAGAGCATGTGTAAATGTAAAATTCATTGAACATCCTTATGACTTAATTAACTTTGTTGCTTATTACACGCAGTGATCATGAGTTCCACAAATATAAATGCTGGTGGTCTCGACTTTATGGTTGTGTATTCTTACCATATATGTCCAAACTAAGGGTGTTATTGCATTGAACTTAATCCCATAACACATAACATTTAATTCAAGGTGAGCAACTTTTCACCTTTTATTTTTATCATTAGAATAACGAATTGATTTTGTAAAATTCTCAATGAATCTTTTCCTTTTCATTCTTTTCTTTATATCATTATTATAATGAATCTTTTCCTTTTCTTTTTTTTCTTTTAATCATTATTATAACTTTTTCCTTTTCATTCTTTTCTTTATATCATTATTATAATGAATCTTTTCCTTTTCATTCTTTTCTTTTTATCATTATTATAATGAATATTTTATTTTTCATTCTTTTCTTTTTATCATTATTATAAGTGCATATTTCATTCAACTTAATCTCCATAACATTTAATTTAAGGTGAACAACCTTTTATTTTTATTTTTATCATTATTATAATATTATAATAAGTGTGAGCACAATATATTGTAATTATTTTTGGGTCAAATTTTTTTGATTTTCAATTAATTGAGAAATTGTTAAATTTATTTCTGAAGTTTAACATTAGAATTTTAAAAATAATAATTTTAATTGTATTATAAAATCATTTATTTATTATTTTATTGGTTGAAACATTGAAATGACTATTTTTATGTGGTTTTGGTACCTTTTGTTAGATAAAAAATTAAGAAAAAACATAAAAAATGTTATATGTTCTCTCATTATTACTATCAATTTTTTTTTAAGTAGCATTAAATACTCTACAAAAATTTAATGCACAAAGATAAAACATAATTGTTAATTATTTCACTATCAATTTCATGTATCTTGTAGTTGTATGCTTTTTGAAGTCACTCTTCAAAGTTGTGACAGTCAGAAAATCTGTGGGGTAAATCTTGGACAATCAATCAATCAGTTCATTCCATGGAACTCAAGAAATCCTTTTACCTATTGTCTAGGGAGTAAGCTAAACATTCTATGTTTTGGGTTTGTTGACGGTCGTGTCTTTCACATCTCTGGCAAGCCTGTCTCCATCTGTTTAGCGTTGTTGTCTACAAACTCTGTTAACATGTCTGCTCCCATCTGTTGCGGCGTCATATGCCCTATGTTGCATGCATGGAGTTTGGTGACATCATTTAATACACTGCCACCCCGACCTCGACGTTCCAACCCATTCGAATAGGGAGCTCAGGCGCATCAATCCTCTTGACTCCATGTTTGTCTATTTCCTTTCCTCTACTGTTGCAGGTCCAACTCATTATTCTTCTCTATGTAGTAGCAAGGAGTCAGAGGTCCCGTATATCACTCAGGATTGATTCTTCAGTGCCACACAAGTCAGTGTATCTCTCGCGCGCAAGTTTTTTGTATTTCTACCTGCATCGCTCAATATTTATCATCGTGTAGTTACATATAATGACTCAAAAAATGGGTGAAGTTCTATTTCATGTTCGTTCCATTTACCTTGTTACTCACTGAGTGCAAATCTAAATTTAAGAGAAAAAACAAAACAAATCGAGTGAATAGTTAAAAGAGAGATATTATACGCTTGAGAGAGAGAAAGGTGTGAAGGGTGAAAGTTTTGAGGATTGTAATGCTCTATAAGGCACCTGGAAAAGTATGGTAGGTTTGTGGCTCTGTGTTGCTTACATATTACTACAACTGAATTGTAGAAAAGAAAGAAGACCAGTAGGTTGGTATTGCAATTGCCCAGTGCAATAATTGCTCCTTAAGTAAAGTTGGCCAAAGAAAAATCCAAACAAAATATCATTTTTTCTTTCAGAATCTTCACACAACTATCTATTCAATCACATCTTCTTTGAATAACTACAACTCATCTCCACCATATAAGTTTATCCACGCTCCACATTGTCTGCAAGCTCTAGTTCTAAATCCGAAGAAGTTGCTTTCTTTACCCTTTTATGTGAAGTATATGTGCTCTATAACTATGAATATATGGAGGAAAACATTAAATATGAAGGCACATCTTAGGAGTCAAAGAAATTTCATTGAGAGCTTGTAATAATTTTTAGGAATTTTGAGGAATAAGGAGGAAACTATGAAAAATTTATGATCTTATTTTGTATGTCATACTTTCATACAATTTCCAATCTTCCGTATCATCACTCCAACGATCAATGTAATTTCTTAATAACATTTGTGTCAAATGATTTGTTCTATTTTCATGTACATCAAGCCCTTCTATATTGGAGTCTTTTTTCGTTTTTTTATAGATATGAAGAAGGCAATTTATCGGTTTTATTTGTATGCAAATATTTTCTTATTGAACAAGGTGTTGATTGTGATAAGATGTCAAAAAACTATGGAATAAGAGGGCAATTTCACTCATATTGAAGATTGGTTGTGGTTTTTACATTCAGTGAATTTGTATATAACAACAGAAAAATGGCACTATAAATTTGGATAAGATTTAAAATAAAAATAAATAAAATAATTTAATTATTATGGATAGATTCAATAAGAAGGCACGAACATGATAAATCATCTCCAATGAAATATATTATATAACAATGGTGTTGCAAGCTATGAGGCCAAGACCATACAAACTAAAATGTGACTCAACACCATAATATACTAGGTAAAATTGGTTGAGATTCAATTTCTAGTTACATCCAGAGTTTCTAGTTTTTTCTCTTTATCAAAATATATTCTTTATTGATTTTTCCCTCTGGAAAATTATAGGTCATGTGTGGCTGGCCTGTAAATGATTGTCTCATTCCTTTGATATGAAACTATACAAAAAAGTTGAATTTGCATCTTGTTTGTTTGGGTTTTCTCACCAACTTTGCATGTGACTGATGACACCTAAGGACTATATTAGATTAATGAATTCATTGACATTTTTGACAGTCAATATTTCACACACCAATTGGAATGAATTGATCTCTCAATGTTTGATTAGAGTAGTGTGTTGCTCCATTCTATCGACACACTTCCTGCAACAGAAAACATGGGCAGGCAATATCATTGAATGAATGTTTTTTTGTACTACTAGAATGTCAATTGATTTGTTTAAGCTTACCTTTATATTATAATGTAGTGTAGAACTTCTTGTAGTAGTAATCCCAGTGGGTGTTGGCCATCATAATGCAAAAAATACCTAAGAAATCTCATGGAGTGAATAAATGGCACAAGTAATTATCAAATCCTCTAGCTTACATTGCTATAAAAATCATAGAATTTCATTGTTGACATCTTGAATGTAAAGAAATGAATGGATATCCAACACACACTACAAAATTTGGAATGCAGTTCGGGAACATCCATAAAACCAACCACATAATGGTTACAACAAAATTACTCACAGGTATTGCTCTTTGAAAGTCTTTAGAATCAAAAGAACGATTAATTTTGTCATTTGGAAGAAGTGGTGTGTGAACTATTGACTTGAAAGATTGAGAGATTAGTTCAGGCTTGAAATATTTTTCAGATCTTTTGATTATGTGACCAACACTCATTCTGAAATATGGGAAAAGGAGTTGGGGCATATTAGCGAAATTAAGATGCCCTTACCTTTATAAATAGCCTCTTGTTTTCTTTATAAATAGGAATTTTTGAGTGAATATAACTTTGAAAGTAAGCATATAAAGGGAAAGTAAAATCAAGTGGTTGATGCACTCAACAGGAGAGCTCATGAGAGGCATTTTGCAGCCATTAGCATGTACAAGACAAATTTAAAAGATAAAATTATTGAAGTTGTAAATTCAAATCAACAATATGTGAACATAAAAGAAAAATTACAGCAAGGTAATTTTGAGCAAAAATTTAATTTTTATGAGTTGAAAGAATATGGAATTATCATGTACAAAGGAAAAGTGTATGTGCCAAACTCCAATGAGCTGGAAAAAATGCATGATGTGTCATATGTTGGGCACCCAAGATATCAGAAGACAATTGTAGTTGTAAGAAGCCAATATTTTTGGTCGGGAATGAAGAAAGAAGTGAATAATTGCATAGCCATATGTCTAGAGCGCCAAAAAGTGAAGATTGAACATAGACATCCAGTTGGTCTACTATAGCCATTTCCCATTCCAGAATGGAAGTGGAAAGTTATCACGGTTGATTTCATTATCAAGTTGTCCAGAACAGTGAAGCATCATGATTCCATCATGGTGGTGATAGATAAATTAACTAAGGCAACACATTTTATCCCAATGAAGACTGCACACAAGGCAACAAACATTGCAAAGATCTATATGAAAGAGGTTTCTAGGCTACACGGGGTGCCTAAGGCGATAGTTTCAGACAAAGATCCAACATTTACTTCGAATTTTTGGGAAGGTTTGTAGAAGGGATTTGGGACACATAGATGATTTTAGGAGCTAAATTTCTCCAATGGGATAATTTTACATGGTTTTTCCTAAAAGGAGATTCGCTAATTTCCATTTTTTCTAAAAATAATTTGCCCAAATTCCATAGAATAAAATTATTTTACCTTAAATTGCCAAAGTTTTATAGAAACCATACAAAATCCTTATAAAATTGAATATTTTTACAAAACTATCATCAAACATTTTACATTTTGCATATTAAGGACTAGTAAAATTAGTCCATGTTTCTACATTTTAATATTAATTTCCGTCCTTAAAATTATCCTTGCTCGGACAAATCTAAATCTTAGTACAACGTATCACCCAGAGTCAGATGGGAAAACATAGGGGACTACTAGAATCATTGAAGACATGCTTAGGATGTGTGTGATGGACCAACCATCAAGGTGGAAAAATTATATTCATTTGGTTGAATTTGACTACAATAATGGGTACCAGGCCTCCTTGAAAACAAGTCCATTTGAAATATTGTATGGCAGAAAGTGTAACACACTAGTGGATTGAGATAATCCAACATATAGAGTTGTTTTTGGGCCAGATTTGCTAAAGGAAATGGAAGCATAGAAGATGAAAAAGATAAAGAAGAATTTAAAGGCTATCAAGGATAGGCAAAAAAGTTATGCGGATAAGAATAGAGTGTTTAGATATTTTAAAGTGGGAGAACATGTGTTCTTAAAAGTGAAGGTGAAAATAAGTTCTCTAAGATTAGGAAGTTGTTTGAAGTTGGCAGCAAGATATTGTTGACCTTTTGAAATATTAGAAAAGATGGGGCCAATTGCATACATGTTAGCATTGCCTGCATCCATGAGAGTGCGTAATGTATTTCATGTATCATTATTAAATAAATATGTGCCTGATCATAACCACATAATTGATTGGAATGTGATCTGGGTGGAGCATGAAGGTGATTTCCGGGTGGAACCAATATGCATCTTGGACCGAAAAGTCTAGGTGCTCAGGAACAAGGCCATAAGGCTGGTAAATGTTCAATAGACCTGCTACGATCCTGAAGATGCTACATGGGAGCATGAAGAGAACATGTGAGAGGAATACTCGCAAATTTTTGAAAATTTTGAAGAAAGCAGAATACAAGACTCCATTTTGAGCAGCTTGAGTTTTGGAACCACATCTTAGAGTCTTAGCCAATCGATCTGGGGGGCTTGATAAGAGAATGGTTCATTCCTTGAGATATCCCTGATAAAGAGATGGTACATACCTTGAGTTAGCTCTAATAAATGGATGGTGCATTCGTTGGGTCAACGGATTGAGAGGAACATGAGATTATAGTTGGAACTATTGACGGAGTTGTGAAATTGCAAAATTTATTTTCTAAGTATTGTGATGTTAATATATATATATATATATATATATATATATATATATATATATATATCGACAAGGTGTGCATCGAGGACGGTGCACAATTGTAGGGGAGGGGGAATGTAACATACCCACTATAATCCCTAGTTTAATTAATCACTAATGTAGATATAATATGTGGCTATGACCAAGCAATATAATATGCAAATTGTATTTCTATGTTTTAATAATAAAATGTGATGTCAGTTGCTAAGGAGACATGGACATAAATGGGGGTTGAATTAATCCACAAGAAGGGGGAGGTTGTAAGAGAATCCCTAAGAGGGGTTCCAAGGGGGAATTACCCGTGTATATTAATTAAACCCATTTTCCTAAATTTGTTATTGATATATGAACCTTCTAATTATGATTGATTGTTCCCAAAGCCAATCATTGAATGCATGTAAGGGGGTGGATGTGAGTGTTCACATCCCATAATTATTGGGCACATGGGGGCTTATTACAATCAACTTGGGGAAGTGTGTGAGTCAAGAAAGGTAAGCCAAGGAGAGGAAATTTGTATGGATAGTTACAACAGTTTTACACAGTCAAGTTTTTTGCATGAGAAACAAGTAGAGAGGAGAAAAGAGAGCTTGGAGCTGGAATATCCATGGAGGGCGAATTATAGAGCAAGATGGAGTGTATTTGGAGCATTTTGGAGTTGAATATTGAAGAGTTGGGTTGTTAGTCCTGAAGAGTGAATTCATGTGTGAGTTGCACTGTAACTACAAGTCTTTGTTGTTGTTTGTTGGTAGTTTTTCCTAACATCAAGATCCCTTGATTACCCAGCTGAGAGATTCTTGATTACATGTGCCATAGAAACCTTAATAAATGAATGGGATGTGAGAGGGACTAAGATCAATAAAGGGGTACATTTCTTGGTTTGGGTGGGTCAAGAGGAAGAGAGTTGGTGGAAAATCAAGATAGATGTAGGTGAATACTAGTGGGTTGTGGAATTTTTTAGCCGAGTGAACAGTGAGAGACCACCCTCTTTTGCAGATTGTTAGCCTCAGCTTGAGGGGTGATTCGTTGTTTTTATTTGGAACAATCAGTCTATGGTTGGGTGGAACATCCATTCCAAGCATCTGGTTGCACAACTATTTATAAAAGATAAGTGTTTTATCTTGTTGGTGTTTGTATTATGAGTTTGATTGTTGTGCATTAACTATGTGTATCTAGAAATTATTTATACGTTGTTGTAATTAAGTTCATTAGCTACATTTCATGTTTGTTTTAAATGGTTGTAGATGAATGTAATTAATGGTAACATTCAACAGTTAAATCTATATATAATTCATAATTGAAAGCTACAGGAATTTAATTAGATAGCAAAATTTCATTTTTATGAGTATTTTTCATTGTAATGCCCCTCGGTTGGGATGGGGGATGTTACACCAAGTCATTTAAAGAGGAAAGTGATGCTCTTTATTCTCAGTGGAGTTAAGGTTTTTAATTACAAAGATGTCAAAACACATTATTGTCCACTTGTGAAGAGTAATACTAGACAAAGATGTTAGGAAAAGAACAATAAACATGTCAATCTCACCTAAACATAATCAAATTAGTGAATTGAACATAAATAAGCTGCATAATTCACCATTTGATAAGAAAAATAAGGCCAAACAACAATTTATCCAAATAGAACCAATGGAAATTCAATTAAACTTTCAATTAATCACCTAGGGAAATTAGATTGTAGCTAGTGGGTTCCAATCCCTTCATGGGAGGGTCCTTTCGCCTCCCTAAATATTCAATTTCTCTTTGGATTGTTGTAAGTAGAAAAGTCCCTCTATGGATAGCCACAGTGAAGGGCCAGCCCTCAGTCATCAATCTGTCCACTACTAGAATAGGAGAGACAAGTAACAAGGGGTTCTTGTTCTCTTGGTGAATGGATCCAATCGTATAACTCTACAAATGTATAAGATAATTGCATCGTATGGGTCCTATATTTATAGGTTGAGAACTGCCAATCAAATCAAATCCACTTGATAACTTCCAATTTGATCCATATTGGATCATTATATTAATTTTCATCTATCTCACTACTTTTTGGGTGGAAAAATTGGAGGAATCAGCTTGCAGGGCCATTTTGGCCACTGGTCCAAATTTGAAAATTTGGGTCCAAAAAATAGTCAGAAATATTCTCAAGCCATCTTGAGGCATCAAACAATATTTTTTTGTCCAAAATTTACTAAGGAGGAATATTATAAATTTTACATGTCAATACATTTCCAACTACGTAGATCGTTCGTCAATGAGAGTTTGTATGAGAAAGTTGTGTCTCCCACAAGTTGACCTACCATATTGATCACCATGGTGCAAGTAGATTCCATGTCATCCTCCATTATTTAGACATGTGTGGCTAGCCACGTAGAGGATTTTCTAAGAACATTCTAGAAGGTCCAAAGCCTTATCACAATTGAAGGTTGAGGAAGTCAAAAACCTATCCCTAGATGGCTATCAGGCTATGTTAAATATCAGGCCACTAAGAGGAGATGAGGTTCCATTCTTTTGCATTGTATCTTGTTCCATAGCTGAGAAAAGCATTAGAGGGTGGAATTTTGTGAGCATAACAGAGGAGGAGAGATTTTGTAGTAGCCATACATAACAAAAGTCAAATACAACTCCACAAATAGTGCCTATTTCTTTGTACTTACATCATTTATTTATCAAAGAGAAGAGCGTCCTCACGTTCTAGTTGGGTTTTCTCACGTATTGGGTTTCCTAGGTCATCTCTTGTGTTTATTTGTGGATGGTGTGTATGGGTTTTACTATTCTCTATTTTTTCTACATTTAATTTATTTTATCAATAACTAAATATTCAAGAGATCTAAAGGAAATTAACCTTAATAATAAAGATTTCAGTGTTTTATTAGATATGTTGTAATGAACTATTCTAGTGGAATATCCATAGCAGTTTACAGATCATATTGGTATCAAAGAAAGTTTTTATTTTGGGTATTCGTGGGAAATTGCAGATTCCAATAATTGGCTTAAGGAGGAGTCATAGAAACCCTAGCCATGGCAGATGATTTTGTTCATAATAACCCTTGAGATCCAGCAAAAGAGAGATTTGAGTGGTTGGAAGCACAAGTTGTCGGCATCAGTGGAAATATGAACCTCCTCGTGGCGGCTCTAGTAACCAATATTGGACCATTCAGAGATGATGGAGGCTCTAACTCAGAGAACATATTGGAAGGGAAATTGAAAGATCAAGAAGAAAAGGAGTTGCGGAAAGAATCTGAAAAAGAGCACCCAAGTTCAAGTGTTGTGAACCCTTCACAATATCTATTCAAGATGGAAGTGAAAGTGGACCTAAATCCATATCAAGGTGAGATCGATGCATTAAAATTGAATCAGTGGTTGCAACAAGTAGAAGTTTATTTTAGTGTTCCCCTTATAGATGAAGAGTAGAAGATTTCAATTGCTAGATTGAAGTTAAATAACCATGCTTTAACCTGGTGGGAAATCCATATAAAAACACTTAGTTTGGAGGGTGATCTACCAGTAACTAGGTGGGAGGACTTCAAAACCCTCATTAAGTCCCAATTTTACCATATCGGGTATGTAGAGGACCAATGGATCTGATAGCACTAATTCAAGCAAAAGCAAGGGTAGAGTGTACAAGAGTACACCATTGAGTTCAAAAAGATGGTCATCATGTTGGATATCTCTCCCAAGAACCCAGTTGTACTCCTCAAGTATCTGGGGAGTTTACACAGTCATCTATGAAACCAGGTGATGTTCTTCAAGCCAAGGATAATGGATGAGGATTTTTTACAGGCACAGTACCTGGAAAACATAGGCCAAAAGAAGGGGAAACCAAGTGGTTTGAAGCATAAAGAGAACCAGGAAGCTTCCAAGGAGGGGAATAAGAAGTGGAAAAGGAGAAAATATAAGAAGACAACAACCATTGCACAAAAGAGTAAATATCCTAGAAACCATTGCAATCATTTCAACGTTGATGGTCACACCGAGGAAAAATGTTGGAAACTACATCGAGAGCTGAACCCGAAGAATTGCAAGGACAGAAAGAAAAATAACCTTCTAGCTAAAGATTCAAGCAATCAGGTTGAAAGTAGCTCGGATTTTGATAACAAAATTTTCTACACATTTGTTCAGAAGGAGATGAATCTAATTAGACTTCATTACCAGGAAGAGAAGGAGATGACCAAGCTCTTCCACATCAAGATTCATGTCAAGAAGACCAAGATAGATGCTATGTTCGACTCTGGTTCACAGGCTAATCTCATAGCAACAGATCTAGTCAATAATATTTGATTGGAGGTTCACAATCATCCTATCCCCTATCCATTAGGTTGAGTAAACAAGGATGCGGAGATAAAGGTAACGAAACAATGTAAGATTAAATTTGTTATAAGTGTTGATTTTATTGATGAAGTGGAATTGGATGTATTACCCCTTGAAGTATGTGCATTAGTGTTTGGAAGCACTTACATGTATATGAGAGATGAAATATTCATGCGGAGAGCCAACCAATATCGACTGATGAAGGATGGGAAGTTCTACATCATCAATGCACATAAAGGAAAGTTAAATATCTCACTGGTAAGTGTCAATCAAGTCAAGAAGTTGATTAGTTCTAGTAAAAAATATGTTTTAATTTTCTTAAGAGAAAATCATTCTGATTATAAGTCAATGATAGTGAAGGCATCTCTGGAGGGGTGTACTAAACATAAGAAACAATAGTTGGAAGAGTTTCTACAAAAATACAAAGGAGTGTTTTAGGAGTCTAAAGGGCTACCACCCAAGAATTGGAGCATGAAATATAGTTCTTTCCATACTCCTCATTGCCGAATATTGGGTTGTATAGACAGTTTGTTCTAGAAGAAAATGAAGTGAAGAGTCAATTGCAACATTTGTTGGAGCATGGTGTAATTCAGCCACATACTTCACCTTGTGGGTCACTCATCATAATTATGCCCAAGGAGGATGGGACTTGGAGAATTTGTATCGATTACATGGCATTGAACAAGATTACACTAAAGAATCGGTACCCCCTTCCAAGGATCAATGATCTATTGGACCATTTGTAGCATGCCAAGTACTTCACTAAGATGGATTTGAAATCAGGATATCACCAAGTACAAATCAAAGAAGAAGATACCTAGAAGATATCCTTCGAGACAAGGAAAGGTTTGTATGAGTGGTTGGTTATTCCATTCATTTTATGCAATGCATTGACTACATTTATGAGACCAGCAAATGATATTTTACGCCCTTATCTAGATCCATTTGTTATTGTCTATTTGGATGATATATTGGTATATAATGATACCTTGGAGGAGCATATGTCACATCTTATGCAGGTGTTAGAAACTTTGAAAAAACACCAGATGTTGGCAAATATCAAGAAATGTGAGTTCACTAAACAGTGTTTGGTGTATTTGGGGTATGTGATAGATGGAGGGGAGCTCAAGATAGATCCCACAAATATGGAGGCCATCATGAAATGGACAATTCCTACAAATTTCATTGAAGTTAGGAGTTTTTTTGGGGTAGAACAATACTTGCGGAAGTTCATAGCTTCATTTTCAGCGGTTGTTGGACCACTCCACGCCATAACAGCTAGTGGTAAGGTTTTATTGTGGGGAAAGAATTAATAGAATGCCTTTGATGAGTTTAAATGAAATATCAGTCAAGCACTAGTTCTCACACTACCAAATTTATAGAATCTTTTTAAAGTGGAGATAGATGCAAGTGGGTATTCCATGGGAGCAACATTGATGTATGGATGAAGGCTCATCTTCTATCATTCTGAAGTATTTCATGGGGCGGTTCTCGACTACCCTACCTATGACAATGAATTATATGCCTTGGTACAAGCTGTCAAAAATTAGAAACACTATCTAATGGGAAATGAGACTATCATCCACGTAGATCACCAACCACTACAGTATTTGCAGGCCCAGAGTAAGCTACAACAAACTAGACATTACAAGTGGATGGAATTTTCACAACAATTTTATTTGGTCATAAAGTATAAGAAGGGTAGCACAAATACACACAAAGGATGAGGACTTCAAGGAGGTGTTTTAGCAGCTACGAGGAAAAATTCATATAGAATATGTTGACAACAAGGTTGACTATCATTTACAGAATGGGATACTCTACAAGCTTGACAAACTCTGTGTTCCTAAAGGTGAACGATTGCAACTTATCAGAGAGGCTCACACCTCCAAGGTTGCAGGAAATTTTGGTGTTGGAAAGACAATTTCCAACTTACATAGATATGTGTATTGGCCCAAAACGCAAGAAGATGTATCATGATATATTATAGGATGTATACTTTATTGTACCAGCAAGCCTAACAATAGGAAGCAAAGTTTATACCATCCCTTCCCTGTACCCACTCGACCTTGAGAAATCATTTCAATGAATTTTGTGGGAGGTTTACCAACAACTTGGAAGGGACATGACTATCTATTTGTGTCAATTGACAGGTTCATTAAAATGTGCATTCTCATGCCTTGTAAAAATACTATCACTGGACAAAAAAGCAGCAAATAAGTTCTTTGAATAGGTTTGGGTGCACTTTGGGATACCAAGGAGCATCATCTCATATAGGGATACCATATTTCTCAGTGCATTTTTTACTACATTGTGGGAGAAAATGGATACTAAGTTGAAGAGATATACATCATTCCATCCACAGATAGATGGGAAGACAGAAGTAGTCAACAAGACTTTGGTGTATCTTTTTATGGATTACAATAAGAAGCATTCGAAGACATGGGATGAAAATTTGATCTATATACAACACTCTTATAACATAGCAGTCCACACTTCTACTGGTAAGTCCCCTTTTCAGACTTGCTTTGGATATTTTCCACGTTCACCCTTAGATGTTGTATATGGACAACAAGGAGGAGTGAGGGAGGACATCACAGGAGATGCACTAAAGGCAAAAACATTTGTTGAGAAGATCGGGCAGATCCATTTGCATGTACAAGAGACACTGAAGAAGTCACAAAAAAGGTGTAAGGCTAGACATGACCAACAAAGAATAGAGAAAACATTTAAAGTGGGAAACATAGTATGGTTACAACCGAATAAGGAAAGACTACAAGGTCCTGGTAAGAATATCAAGGCTCTGTGGTATGGTTCTTTTGAGGTATTAAAAAAGGTGGGAGATAATGTCTACAGACTCAGTCTACCCCCATACATGCACATTTACTCAATAGTGAATATGGAGAATCTCAAACCCTATGAGCCCTCCATGATGGATCAGGAGGAGGAGTAGGTCCTACCTTCCATAGAGGATTTAGCACCAGATGCTCAGGCAGAGTTGCAAGAAGACATAGTTTTGTAGAAGCAGTCCAGAACTACAAGATAGGAGCAACATGACCTTTGGCAGATTGGGTTGAAAGGATAACTTCCAAGCAGAGCAAACTAGTACTCCAAGAAGAAGGTAGAGGAAACATTTCCTCACCTCATTTAGTAAAGCTTTTGGGGACCACAATCCTCCCTAAATGGAGAGGTATGATCCAGATTGGATCATTATATTATTTTTCATCTATCCCACTACTTTTTGGGTGGAAAAATTGGAGGATCAACTTGCAAGGACATTTCGACGGTTGGTCCAAATTTGGAAATTTGGGTCCAAATAAAATTCAGAAATCTTTCGGAGCCATTTTGAGGAATCAAACGACCTTTTTTTTTCCAAGCCATACTATGGAGGAAGATTCTAAATTCTACACATCAATACCTTTCCAACAATGCAAATCGTCATCAATTAGAATTAATATGAGAAATTTATGCCTCCTGCAAGTTGACCTACCATATTGATTACCATGGTGCGAGTGGATGCCATGTCAGCCTCCATTACTTAGATATGTGGGGCTAGCCACGTAGTGGATTTTCTAAGAACATTCTAGAAGGTCCAAAACCTTATCACAATTGAAGGTTGATGAAGTCAAAAACATATCCCTAGATGACTATCGGGAAATGTTAAATACCAAGCCACTAAGAGAAGAAGGGGTTCCATTCTTTTTCATTGTATCGTGTTCCATAGCTGAAAAAAACATATGAGAGTGGTAATCTGTGAGCATAACAGAGGAGGAGAGATTCTATAGCAGTGATACAAGCCACAGGTCAAAGACAACTCCACAAAGAGTGTCTCTTTCTTTGTACTTACATCATTTCTTTACCAGAGAAAAGAGAGCAAAGCATCCTCACCTTCTAGCTAGGTTTTCTCCTGTATTGGGTTTCCCAAGTCATATATTGTGTTTATTTGTGGATGGTGTGAATGTGTTTTACTGTTCTCTCATTTTTTTGTGTTTTATCTATTTTATCAATAACTAAATATTTTGGAGATCTGAAGGAAATTAATCTTAATAGTAAACATTTCAATATTTTATTAGTTATGTTTTGACGAATTGTTCCAAGTGAAATATCCACAACAGTTTACATATCACAATTGAATGGCCAATTGATGGATCTAAGTTTTAATTGAACATGAATGCCATAGTTTTGGGAAATCATGGAGCCAACACACCACAACCTTGTCATTCAACCCTTGTCCTGAGGCATTTATGTGTTGCAAGGGGAAGGCGAGGGGATTTTATTTTATTTATACGAGGTCACCTTGCTTTTGAGCCTTTTTTCCGCACGATTCATGCAAGTACTAGAGGGATTTCCTATGCAACTTGTGAATTAAAAGGGTCCTTTGATGGATAGACCCTAATTTTGTAGCTCAAAAATGGTCTATATGGCCTATGATTGACTATGTTTGTGCAAGTTATCACTGACTTTTGATGCTTCTATCTATTCTCACTCGAATGTGAGAGTGAAATTATGGTGATAATAGTTACCCCCTGATATGTGAGGTTAGGAGCATCCCATATAGTCAAAAGACATCATGTTTTCTTTAACCAAGTGCCAAAAAAATGAGGCATGAACCAAAGAGAGAAAGAGATCCGAGGGAGGATTATCCAAGAAGAGACATGGAGACCACCTACAAAACAATAAAAAAGGAGGTGATCCAACATTCAAATATATCTATACAAATAAGGCGTGTGTTCCCACTCATAAAATTGTCAAAGTACATTTTGAGATCATGGAAAAAGAGGCCAGATCTAAATGCATTTTAAAATGAGCATTGCTTCCATCAAAAACTTGCATTGAAGAGTACATAGCCACTTTCCACACGTGTAAAGATAGTTGCGATCAATGGGAAAAGGGACATTATTGATATGTGAGGGAACAATGATGGCCAAAGGGACCTAGAACCACAGTAGAAATATAGTCATGAGAGTCTTGGGTTCACACATTTTTTACGGGCGTTTATAACACACCGTCAACGAGAAGGGAAGATCCAGACTGGGGTTGTCTATTTAACCCAAGCCGTTTGGAATGATCTACCCTGATGGGTTTTATGGCTCCGTTAGCCAACTAGGATTCTAGAATAATTAAAAGATGTAAAACTAACTAAATGTATAATCCTATCAATCAACACACTAATAGGATTTCTTAACTAATAGTAGTATTATATAGAGTAGATATATACAATGACAAGGTTTAACTAAAGCCTCGTGAAAATGATGGTTTTAAACTAATGGATCAAAATAAGATGCAAAAATAAAGGAAATTGTTTTGCACTATGAATGACAAAATAATAAACAATGAGTGAATAAGATTAGAAATGATATAACAATAATGGACAAAGCATTAAAGTTTGAATGATGTAACCATTATTCATTCGTAAGCTAACAAATAAAATAAAATATAAACTAACTAACCTGATGTTGATCAGTTGTACTAAGTTAGATTCGTCTTTATGTGTTGTATAAGCTCCACTTAACCTGTTGTCAAGTATAAATCTATGACAAAAAACAAGAACGATATTTCCTAAAATAACTTAAGGAAATCTTTTATATTTCGGAACATATATATGATAACAAAAAGACAAATAGATTTTTACCCATGTGACTTTAAAATGTCCAAAAGATGAAAGCGAAATCAACTCCAACTATCAGCAAATGGTATTATCTACGACCCAACATTCGATGTAAACTCAAAATGTATAGATGGACGATTAGTCACAGATATTAAAAGAACCAAAATATAATGAACCATGTAAAAGAAAAACTCAACATGAAAATATACATGTAGAACAGTCTAAATCTAATTCAATACAAATAAGTTTTCATGTCCAGAAATTATATGAGAAACAATAATTACATTGCACAGTCTACAGAATGACTAAAGCCAAAAAGTAAAATGTATCCCATATAGTTTCAAAATGATAAGTCCATCATAAGGTCCAAAAGGAATTACCCTCATTCCTGGGAAAACAGTGCTATTTAAAACAAGTTCCTAGTATGTTTCTCATATCATGCAAGATAGAGACAGATCTACTTTAATAAAGCATTTACTAAAACAAAATAACCATAAATATAGGTCTCTTGAGACAACTATTCAAAAATAGTTACATCATTCAAATATTGTTTCTCAAAAACTAAATTACAAGTTCATTGTATTCCCAACTTTTGACTCATTCTTTTAATCTTTGCACATTGATTTGTTGTTTACCTGAGAACAAAGAAAAACAAAATCTAAATTAGAAAACAATCAAATAAATAAATTAAAAGACAAGCTACAGAATTTACGATTTTGTAGCTGGTCTAAATCAAAACAAAACAAAAACAAATTCAGTTATTATTTAAACAAATCCAATCGTGAATTACAATAAGAGTGTTTACCAATTAGAACTTTGCAAAGGAAACATCAAACAAATCCGAATTTACAACAACATTGAAACTGGTGGATTTTTTTATGATTACATCTCCTGATCTCTTGAAACGTTTGTTGGCTCTGAGTGAATTTGATTGGATGCTAGCTCTGAGATCCTCATTTTCCTTTTCCAGAACTAAGTTTCGAGTCATTACTTGATTTAGTTGAGCCTGTAGATAAGGGATGTCTTGATAGTATCTTTGGATCCAATCAAAGCAACCTTCACAGTACACCTGTTCTAGAATTGGCAATGGACGAGTTTGGTCTGAGTTAAGAAGTTTACCCTGCTCCATAATATTTTTAAGGTCATACTTAATACCCGAGAAACCTTCTTGCTCCTTTAAAAAAGGAGGCAATTTAGACATGAAATCGTATCGGGGTGAATTTATCTTAGCAGAATCAGAATTGGTATTGTCAACAGAGATCGGGTCTTCAATATCAATGGTGGGGATAGGATTTTCGTGGTTGTGACGTCAATTCCTGACCATTTTGGAAAGGAGTCATCCATTCCTTTTGTTCTTGAAATCTATATCCTGAACCCTCTGCGTTTTATGTTTTCCCTGCTTCTTAGTTTTAATTTCGTTTATATCGACCAAATCTTGCCCAAGATTGGGAGTAATAGATACCTTTCCCTTCAATTTATCCAACACTTCCTCTAAAGAATTTTTAGGGACGAATTTGTGCCTCTGTTGTGTGTCTCTGATTGATTGATGAAAATCAACAGGGGTTTCAGTAAATGACGCAGGGTCTTTTGTAACTTGCAATTCGATATGAAAGTCTTGCAGAACATGAGTCGATGGGCAAGGGTTGGTAAGCTCGTCTAAGCACAGGGGTGAATCGCTTACCGGTTCAGGTGTGAGTGGAACAAAACCATTCCTAACCAGGAAATATTTCCAGTTATCTCCTACCTTTGACAAATGTGAAATGACTAAGACTCAAATCAAGCCATGATGAAAGACATTGGATTGTGAATTAGGGTTTTTCCTCTAATAAAATCTAGCCATCTTCTGAAGGCTTTTAAGAAGGTAAAAAGGCATGTTTAAACTAAACCCTAAGAAGACCATTAATAGGTGTATATGAAACATAAATACCAATCCATATCGTCCCTCGCAGGTAACGGATTATTTGATAATCAATAACAAATCGTTCCATCGAGGCTTGAACAGATTTATGGGTGTACCTTTGACATCGTAGCGTGACTTCTTGGAAATCATTAACAAGTGCCAAGGAATACCTTCAATTTTTAGATTTTTGAACCAACGATCTACTTCTTGTGACAGGCCTGTGGCTTCTGCAATCAATTCCTCACTGACTTGCAACTGTAAGTCACCTATTTTGGCTCTAGTACCGTCGAAGGTCTTGGCGAAAGCTTGGGAGATTTCAAGGTTAAATCTTTTGAACGACTGTATAAACTTAACCTATCCAAAGACTATGAGATCATCCACAACATCATTGTGGGAGAGCAAGGCATGTGAGCCATTCGACTCTATCCTTACCACAAGGGCCATGGACTTGGTTACGATATACCAATAGGTGTAGAAAAGAGGAGCCCGTGTTTGAAACCACTCGATATGAACAATAAGTTTTACATTGTCGAAGGTGGCACGATAACTACGATTTTCGGAGAGGACCACTATGACTACCACTTTAGTTGTTGATTGAACCCTGAACCATAGGATGAATGCAATCGAAAATCACCTCCTCTATTGAGAAACTAACCCCAAAAATGAAGCACCACCAAACGATGCAATGAATGTGAGCTCAGACAAGTAGGAAAAGGGTGTAATGGTTTTAGAGCACGGCTAATAGCCATGTAAGACAGTGATTAGACTGTGATATGACGATCAAGGGTGGCATTCAAATTATAGATTTATATCAAAGTTTAAAATCAAAAGCTATTGTGAAGGTGTAAAGTGACAATCAAAACTCTAAATGAAAAACGATCTAGGCATAACCCAAACACGATCAACTCATATCCTAATGGTAAAGAAACTTTTCACAAAACGATATGCTCAATACCCTTGAACACTTTTAAGATCATTAGGTATTTTAAAAACTCATCCAATTTCACAAGGAGAAATTTTAGAATTTGTATGATGTGTTTATGCCAAGCTTGTTTCAATTTCATTCTTTAATAGTCATGAAATTGAAAAAGAGTAAACGAAAAATTTATTAAAAAAAAAAAAAAAAAACTCAAAAACTCACAGCTACCAATCAAGTGATTCTTCAAACAAAAATCATAATTTGAAGTCTTCGCAGACACAAAGAGGCAGTTATTAAAAAATCTTTTTCGTCAAAAACTGTGTTTTAAATATCGATGAAACGACACGAATATTTGGCTGCCAACACACATGCAGGGAGATACCTAAAGGGTATCTCCCTCTCAAAAGTTGTTTAAATAAAGTTGAAAAAGTATTGTATATGTGTGCAATCTTCGACTGGATCTAGAACATTGTAACCATCAATACATATTGGTTGGAACATGGAAGGGGCATTGGAAGGGTGGCTCCTACATGACGGTTCTTGAAATAATGTTGAATTGTGCCAAAAATGTCCTGGTAATCTTTCACTTGTGTTTATACACTACAACAAACATGTTAATCATCACAATTTTAGAATGAGTTCAGTTGAGCATGTAAGAATTAGTAAGGTCAAACAACGATATTGACTCTGCGCAAGCCGTGGCCTCCCATCCTTGATGTATATGTGGGTCACGATGCCAAAATCTCTAAAACATCCCCTAGAATAAAATGGCTCTGATATCGATAGGGGGAAGTTCACTTGTGACAGGGATGTGACGAGGATGATTGAATCCCTTGAAGTGAACATGAGGTACACATCATGAAGTAACAAATGTAACTAAAATCCATCCCGATGTCATTTGAAAATATTTTTTTTGTAAGTGTAAACATACTTTGTAATCTTACTCATAACACTTAAATGACTATCCCTATCAAATAATGTGTACTTTTAAATCACAATTATATGTTTTTTCAAAATATATTTATGCAAATATCTTTGCAACAAAATTATTTATGAACATGTTTGAAGTGTTATTTTTTTTAATATAACTAAAAATTATGTCTTTGATGTAGGGAAAATACCCCTAGTGAATGATGAGACAAAGATACATTATTGATATCCTAGTGGAAGTTGATATGTGACAAGGATGTGACAAGGATGATTGAATCCCTTGAAGCGAACACGAGGTACACATCATGAAGTAACAAATGTACCTAAAATCCAACTTAATGCCATTTGAAATTATTTTTTTCAAGTGTAAATATACTTTGTAATCTTACTCATAACATTTAAATGGCTATCCTTATCAAATAATGTGTACTTTTAAATCACAATATGTTTTTTTTAAATATATTTATACAAATATTTTTGTAACAAAATTATTTATGAAGATGTTTGAAGTGTTATTTTTTTTAATATAACTAAAAATTATGTCTTTAATGTAGGGAAAATGCCACTTAATGAATGATGAGACAAAGATACGTTATTGATATGATAGTGGAAGTGAAAGTGGAAATTAGAAAATTCATTCATGTAAATATAGAATGTACATAAAACACATTATTGATATTCTAGTGGGAGTGGAAATTAAAGTTGGAATTCATTCATGTGTCTATAATGATGTATAGACATTATATCTTGATGTATAGACATTATATCTTTGATACAAGGAAAATGCCCATATGTACACAAAACACATCATTGTTATTTTAGTGGGAGTGGAAATTAGAGTTGGAATTCATTCGTGTGTCTATAATGATGTATAGACATTATATCTTTGATACAAGGAAAATGTTCATATATACACAAAACACATCATTGTTATTTTAATGAAAATGGGAATTAGAGTTGGAATTCATTAATGTAAATATAATGATGTATTAATGGAAATGGAAATTAGAGTTGGAATTCATTAATGTAAATGTAATGATGTATTGAATAGAAGCAACCATTAAAATCATTTACATTAAAAAAAAAAAAAAAAAAACAGAAAAGACAGAATATCAAACTTTGGAATTAAATTAATGTACAATAATTATAGTGATTGTATAACTAACCATAATGATAAATTATACAACTAGCCATATCAAATTTGGAATTACATTAATTAGATCTCCGTGCTGATCATAGAGAAGTCAACTAAAATGGTACTTCATGTAGAATAAAGTGAAGTAACTTTAAGACATCATAACCATACCTCTATTCAAAGGATATGATTTTGAAAGATATGATGCATTCATCTCAACCACTTCCTCTGGTTCTTATCATGGCATACCCCATGTGACAGCACAATCATAAGTTTTTTTTTTATTTCTTGGCTTTCTATCTTATTGGTACGGTCCATATCAGTGCAACTGTGCATAGGCTATTCATCAACCCAGAAAAAACAACGCAAAAATCCATTGTACTATTCAATGTTCGTAGAAACAAGAAATTCTATGTAAAAAACACAGGAAGGGAGATGGACAGCTTCATAAATGGAGATCTACAAAATCCCCAGCAATAATAAATCCAGGGAAAGCCAGGGGAAATAGTGAATGGAATCAAATAATAAGGGCGTAGAGAATGTTATTCCAGACATCTGGAAGACCAGGAAGGCACCAGTGGCTGCAATCCACAATGCTATAATCATTTTCATTTGTCATATACTTAAGCTTGCTGGTATACACTGATGCATGCGCATCCTTTCTGTACATCGATAGCTGTGTCACATTCAACAGCTTCACTCTCACAATCTTCGTCTCTGCCACCACCTTCTCGACTACCTGCATTCTGTTCCTTTCGCCATAAATCCTCTCAATCTTCTCCTCTATTTTCACATCAATGGGCTCGGTTTCCTTGAAGCATCCTCCCCCAACCTTCTTCCCCCAAGCCTGTCCATGAAAATGCACAGGAGAGTAGCCTCTGAAGAAAACTTGGGTGTGCTTGGGATCGATGTTGGCGTCTATCCATCGCGCCCAGGTCCTCAATGCCTTCTCGAAAGCAACAAGCTCTTCCATATGAGGAATAACACGTCCTTTTTCCTCGAAATAATCCACCCTATTAAAACATATATAGGATTTAGCAGAAAAAGAAACAAAGAATATAAACTTCTCAGAGCAGATAACAAAAAAATGCTGGACAAAATAGGATCACCTAGCTTACCCGTTGTAGGGCTCCTCGTGAGTCCACCAGTGCCCAGAATTAAAAACCAGGATATCCGCATGCTTCCACCTCTTAGCTTGCTCATCGATGCTATCAAGCTGCAATGTTTCTTTTACTGTAGAAGCATTAATGGCCCGGGCAGGCTGCTGTCGGACCAGGAAAGGCGCCCACGAAAGCTCTATGGAGCAGTTGTAAGCCTATATTCCATCCAAAACCGGGGTTACAAGATTAATTAGAATAGATTGAAGGAAACATTAAAAAACCATAAAAACCAACCAATAAAATTTGCAAGCTGATATTCCATAAAAACCAGGGTTGCAAAACCAATTAGATTAAATTGAAGGAAATTTGAGAAAGCTTCATATGAAATCATGATGGTTTGGCTAATTTTTAAATAATGGTCCATCAAAAACCAGGTTCACAAGATGAACTAGATTAGATTTAAAGAAATTTTGAGAAAGCTGTTTATAAAGTCATGATAACTCCACTAATCAACAACCTCTCTGTGAGAAAATGCGGTCCATTCTTTGAAGAATCAAACATTAATGAGATTTATAACATTAACTAACTTTCACCAACCAACCTACACACTGGGTTGTTTCTTTAAAGAGTCAAACCATGATGAAATTATAGCACCAACCCACCAGCCTAGCTTGTGGCTGATGGCTAACTGGACTGGACTTGAGATTTCAAAATATATGAAGTACCTTGAAATAATACTGAATGAATTTGCTGTTGTCATCGGACTTGTGAGTGGTTTCATGGTGTGGAACCACAGCGCTCAGAAGGCAGAGCATGGATTCCCATTGATTGCGGTTTATGGAGTCTCCCACATACAACAGCCTTTTGTCTCTCAACCTTTCCAGCATCAGGGAGGCATTGAACCTACACATGACATACAAATAAGAGAAACCCAACCAACATCTGGAAACATATTGATAAGAAGCAACAGGTTATTGATCCAATGACAGCAACAGAGAGCCAATGCTGCCATGAACAGATCGATCACCTGGGAAGATCGCAATCCTGAGGCTGCCATCTCCATCTCTCGTAATTGGAATCCATTCTACCATTTTTTCTGCAATTGAAATCAATGCTAGCATAAGGGCACGACCCAGGCGGATATAAAACATAGGATTTATCATACATCCATCTCCCCTTGAATAGATCACAATGGCGCTGCATTCCTGCTGAAGGAGACGAAGGTTCTGCCAAGGACATGTTGGTGACCTTGCCTCCTATGGGCACATGATTAGCGCTCTTGTTACCTGTCCCTGGATTCGACCCATGGACGTCTTGATGCGATAGGGTTTCTGTCAGGTTCTTGGCAATGTATTCCGCCCCAGTGTTCCTCTCAGATTTACCCCAAGAAACTCCTGAATCATTTGGCCGATCTTGGGTCATGGAAAAATTCCTGAACAACCCAGAACGACCTGCAGATTGCATCTCGCCTGTGTTGGGTAATGGATTTTGAAGCCAGGAATAAGCGCCATCGTCGAAAACCCATATCAAGAAGGCAGAAAACATGAGAAAACCTCCACTCCATCCAACCACGCTCGCAAAGTTTGTAGCTCCTTTCTTTCCCATCTGTCTGTCTACATGAGACTCAAATTACCTGTAGGTACTTTGGAGGTCGCGAGCAAAGCCTAATCGAAGAAAATCACACATTTATCGATGCCAACAGTGCTTCTTCTGTCAGCAGAATATGAAAATGAAGAGCAATGGCAGAGAATGTACACAGCGTGCCAACTCCATGTACTTGACAGAAATGAATTGAGACCCCACTCCCACTCCTAAATTTTGGTGGCCTAAACTTTAGGCTGGCTGGTAGGACAACGAGGTGGCTGCAGTAATCGCCAGACTACCTTCCCATCTCTGAAACATTGGATGCCGTTTTGACTTTGATTTAATCATATTTGCGAAGAATGCCTCCTAATTTCCCATTTACAACATTCTTTTACTGTTACTCAATACTTTTCATGTTTCTCAATAAACGGGACTTCCTATGGCAGTGTTTTTAGTATTTTAAAAGTTTTAATTTTTTTTTTACTGTTTTTTTTTAATGATTCTTTCTGTTTGATTTTGTTTGAAATTTCATGAGGAATGATTGGATCTACATATTTGAGTTGTATAATTCTAATGTTTTAGTAGTTTTTCAGTAAAAGAAATCCATTTATGCATTCAGAAAGAAATGCAAGATAAAAAGTTTAGCCAACACCCTTCCTATGCAAATTAATTAAATTTCTCATTTTCTATTACTTAGTTGAAATTAATTAGTCAATTTTTATAATTCTATCAATTTATTATCTAACCAACTTCTGATTGGTATACATCTTTACAGACACATAATTAATCATTTTGGTACACAATATTTATTATCACATATTTAACCAGTAAACAAAAAAGATACCCATCCTATTTAAACAATAAGGATACCCATCTTGCTATGTATTATACAGCCTGAGTGGGCATAATAGTTAAGAACATGTGTTACCTCTTAAAAGGTCACAGATTTTGTCCCACAACAAGGGGTCTCATACACCAAAAATAGATTATTATTATTATTATTATTATTATTATTATTATTATTATTATTATTATGTCTCTAGTAAAATAATATAAGTTGTGAAAGGAATTCAAATTCAAATAAAAAAATCTATATATCCCCACAACATTCAATGCTACAAAGTTGATATTGACAACAAATTTAAAATACAAAGTTTAAATTAAATAAATGATGAAAAATTATAAAAATAAAAATGATTTAATAAAACTAAACCAATTAAGTTACAAAACAAATATAAAAAATATAAATGAAACCTAAATGGTGGAATCTTTCATCTTGTTTTCCGTGTCCTAAAGCTAACTTAGAAAAATCTTTATAGAAAGGAATTTTGGCTCCACCTTTTAACTTCATTCTAGACTTCTTAAAAGAGTGGGTCCTGTAACATGAAGGTTTACTTAGAAAAAATAAAGACACACAACATTGATAGATATGCGATAAAGTATTATTTGTTATATATTTTTAGGTGTGTTAAAAAAATTTATTTAGTAGTAGAAAAAAAATTATAATATGTAAAGTTATTGGTTTGGTTCTTATTGATACAATTTGTCAAAAACTCTGAAGATGATTGTGTTTAGACAAAATTTGGTTATTATATAATAATATGTTGGTAAGGGGAGTGGAAGGGAGGGGAGTGGATGCCTTTGGATCTTGGGTGATTAACCTGTTTCCTTATATCCGAGGAAGACCAATTCTTAACCAATCATAAGCAATTTAAGGACTTGTTCCAAAACTAACAATTTACAAGTAATCTATCTAGTTTACAAATAAGAGTATCTAGTTTACACATAATAAATATTATTGGTATTACAATTATTTTGAAAATGAGATCCAATCTTCCGGTAGGTATGCACTTTAAAAGAAAATGTATTTTGGATCTTCTACTTTGTCATAATTGCAAACATTGCAAATTCTTTCTAGTCAAGATGTTTTAGGTCTTGTCCACCTCTCGCTTTCACCATAAAGTTCATGGGAGTTTATTCTTATTTTTGCAATATTTATTTTCCTTTTGACAATGATCTGTAAAATGTCGTGGATATTCCACTAGATAGTTCGTCACGACAGATCTAATAAAATTGTCGAAACCTTTATTGTGAAGGTTAGTTTCCTTTAGATCTCAAATTCTTTAATTATTGTTTTTTTTTGCTTAAATGTATGAAATAGTTGAAATGTGAAAATATAGAACATAAATAAATGCTTACACACCATCTTCAAATAAATACAAGATATAACCTAAGAAACCCAATACGGAAGAAAACTCAGCTAGAAGGTGAGGCTGCTCTGATTTTTTTTCTTCAAATGCAAGTACAAAGAAAGAGACACTCTTTGTGGGGTTGTCTCTGACATTGTGGCTTATATGGATGCTACAGAATCTCTCTTCATGTGTTATGCTCATAGAATACCATGTTAGGATATTTAGATACATAGGAGTTAGTTAAGATCAACTTGGTCTAATGTGTCATTAGGTAAAAGTGTGTTTCTTCAGTATGCATTTGTAATTAGGTAATACGACAATCACAATATGTTCCTAACATAGAGTGATCTAACGACTCATATTATCCTCGATCTTAATGACTACATTGATTCGCGGCTTAACACTCGATTGGTCCATGATCTCTATTTAAAAAACATGGAGGGTCATTTGTCGATCATCGATTGTGAGAAACTCTCTTGTAAATCTCTTTGTAATTTTTTTTCTTTTGCATTAAGAAATTGCTCAAAGTGCCACGTTTGTTGGGGCCATGGATGTTCCCACAGGGGTTTTACCACGTAAAAACATCGGTGTGTTGATCTTTGATCTAGTTGTGTGAGTGGTTGCTGAAGGTATTTGTCCTCTGTTGGAGTACTTGTGTGTCACATCCCCACTACGAAAAAATACAAATTTTTCCTTTTCTCGAGGGACAGAATCCCCAAATTCCTACGGGGGCCTAGCATAGGCTAGCTCTTCCCTTATCCTCCTCCATGTGATTGTTGGCTATGACCACAAGCCTTACCAAAAAGGCGCTTCTGGCTTTCGGGTTTCGGGATTTCTGTGTGCGAGCTCTCTCTGCCTCCTTGTCCTTTGAAATGATGAAACGCGAAATGGGGTTAACAAGCTCCTTGGCTCCCCTTTTTCCTACTCCATGTGACCACCTTTGTGACCACACGCTAACACCAAATGGCGCTACCAAAACTCAACTTTTGGGATTCCTGTGTGCGAGCTCTCCCTGGCTCCTTGTCCTTTGAAATGTCAAAACCCAAAATGGGGCTCAGATTCTTGGCTCCTTCCCTTAGGCCTTCTCCATGTGACCCTGTCATGTGGCCTAGGGCTACTCCTCCGAGTGCTTCGGATTTTGCGATTCGGGGAACCACGATGCAGTGCTTCCGCCTTTCCCTTTCAAATCCCTGAAACCCAAAAGCTCGGTACCATCCGGATCTACGGTCCAGATCTTCAACTTGATCAACGGTCCGGATTAAATCCCGACATTTTACCTTTCAGGATTCTGGCGGGGTCTTCACTCCTATTTCCCCGATGACCAAAACCCCGGTGGCTTTTGGATCTCTGCCATGCATTTTCCAAAATGGACGCCCCTGATTCTTTCGGGGAATCTCCTTTCACGATTTTGGGGAAGTCCTCCCCTCAAATTTCTCGGTGCCCAAATCTCCGATGGGTCTAGATCTCTGACACCTGTCCTCCAAAATAAACGGTCTCGATGCTTTCGGTGATTCCTCCGAACACTGACTACTCACCACATGTCCCCTTAGATGGATGGTCTTGATGGTCTTGAGACTTTAGCGGATCCCCACTCCTGCTTATACGAGGGTTAAACCTCATGCACCTTCTCTCGGATCCGACGGCTATCGATCCTCTGCACTAGATCTGATGGCCTAGATCCTTCACAGATCGACGACCAGGATTTTATCGGTGATCTCATTTCGCTATCTTGGGGGAGCCTTCGCTCTCATTTCCCTGGTAACGAAATGCCAGAATGATCCCTTGGCATACAGTGTTAAGGTCTGGGCTACTCTTGCAGATCTGACGCTTGTCGGCTCTCGGCACTAGATCTGACGACTCTGACTAAATCTCTTCTGCGCTTTCCTCTGAGTGTCTGGACGTGGCTTCGGCGGTCCAGATCCTTTCTTTGATACTGATATAATTGTTGTTGGCGTTCCTCATGGATCCTAGGATTTACATTCTCGATTTATTCGCTACTTGCGAAGGCTGAAGGGATTGAGGCTTTAATGCCTGCGCTCCTCCTCTACATCCATTGGTCCTGACAAACCTGGGATACTCCTGAAGGATCTCATCCGTTCGTCTATCAAATGAAAGGGTGTTCTCTTTCAATAATTGGACTCGCTATCTTTCATGAGCTTTGTCAGTTAAGAAGGATTCAAGAGAATTACGCTCTTTCTCCTGGACTTGACACCTAGAGGGATCTTCGGCACAACTATTGCGCTCCTTTATCAAGTCTAGGACTTAAGTGGTTATGGGGTTCTGTTTGCCTCATTGGGAGCCTGTGCATGTCTGCACTACCTCTCCTGAGCTTAAAAAACTCTGTCCTCCAAGGGACTTAGATTACTAAAAGAGTAAACCCGCATACATGAGACTACGCCTAAGATCGACGAACTCACAGTTCGTGGCTCTAGCTTAATCCGCCACAGGATGCAAGCATTTACGAATACCAATCATGTCCTCTCCATATAATTTCTTACTTGCCTAATTATACAACCAAGCAGATATAGGAGGGATGCAATATATCCCTTAAGAAAATCATGCACATTCCCAAAAACATTCACAGTATAACCAAATCATACACAATTATAGCTACATTACGCAGGGCAGGAGATCGCTTATCTATTACAGGTTGTTGCCAACCAACTGATTGTGGGTGTTCGTCCTTCCACTCAACCATAGGCTCAGAGGCATTCAATCTTAGCACTCTGGCCACCCCCCGTGCCAAGCCATGATATCGTGAGGGAGTTCTTCGCAGTTCTCAAGAACTCTTTCTCTGTTTCAGCTTCTGCTCGGGTTCTGTTCTCTGTGCACTTTCATAGGTTTCTCTCTCTGTTATGGCCTCGACGAGTTTTAATCAGATGCTCGTCCAACATCAAGCTCGCGACCTTCTGATCATTCTCTCCAGGAGAGCTCCGCGCATCTCCCTTACGAGCTTGCACTCCTGTTTGGTATCCTCCCCTCCTATTGTCCCCCATGTGTATCCCTCTTACCTTGGAAGGTTTGTCGACCTATCCTATTCCTTCTGCCAAAAGGAAGCTTAGGTCTACAGGTCCCTGCGGTACTTTGGGCTGACAGCCCATGTTTCCATTCATGGGGGTGGTTGATTGTTCAACCACCAATCCTTTCTTCATTAACTGATTTCTCTCCTCTAGTGATATCATGGCTAGTACTTTCAAGGCTTCACCCCCACAGTCAGTTATTGACAACTCAAACAATAATACATTTACATTGTCCTCGTGCATTAGCATGGTAATTCCCATTTTATGATTAATTACAAATTGGGGGAAACAGGGTGTTACATTGTGTTGTTGAACATGGTATCAAAGTGCATTTGAAGACTTACTCATGTTGTAGTTTGAGATTGTGAAACGGTGTTGTCGCATCTCTGGTTTTTTCCATTTCTGTACATTTTTGGGCTGAGGGAATTGTTCCATTGCATCCGTAGTGCTCATTTCAGTTAGGAATGCCTTTTGTTTCACTAAAAAATGTTTATGTTTTCCCAAGATATGACCATTTCAGTCAGATATGGAGGTATAAAGATTGAATACGCCATTTTAAATTTTTACAGAGATAATATTTTGGTTTTCTATTTTTATTTCCATGTTGCTACTCTTTACGATTTGTATATGCTCTTTTCCCCATGCTTATGCGATCTCGGTAAATCAGAAACATAGCAAAAAGAGTTTTCTTGTCTACATATGCTCTTTGTCGTTCGCTCTATGCAATTTCTGTAAATAAAAAACAAAGGGAAAACTTGCATTTTTTAGGTAAGTTAAACAAGAACTAACCCTTGTTGTCATCGAGAAATGAATTTTTTTCTTGTGTTAAAAGAGTTTTATTATCAGCACGCTCTCCAAGGTTATCTTCAACAACAACAACACCTCAAATCTTCCTTGTAAACAATATAATGTGTTTTACACTAGCTCACTTGGTTGAAAGTTGTTTTATTAAGTAAGATGTCTTGAGTTCAAGTCTTTTTTTTTCACTTTTTTTTTATAAAGTTCATGCATCCTTGTAAAGTGTATTTCACTTAAATTATAAAAGTGAATCACTATAAGTAGCTTTAATATTTTATTCTAAGTTATTTATTTTGCATGCAACTTTCATTTATAAAACAACTTTATTGTAAAAGTGATCACTATTTATTCTATAAAAGTGGGTCACTTCATAAACAACTTATTTGTAAAAGTGAGATTATTAGAATGAGAGGTATCACCACGTGAACCAACTTCTACTTACCATGTGGCTCTTTGGTTACCAATATTTATGTTTTTTTCAAAAGGGCATAACTTTCACATCTGAAGTTCGTTTTCAATGTCATTTTTGTAACATCCCCAACCACTCACTGGGATATGCCACATTCAAATTTTGAGTTCTGATATCATTACATTTAAATAATAAATTATGCATATGAACATAGTTAAGCGAAATTAATAACAACATGCATGCAACAATAACAATTCATATATAGAATTAAACAACAGAGAATTCCATGAAAAAAACTCATAATTGCACACACACACACAAAGTAATTCAAATAAGTATATAAATGACACTTATATTAGGAATCAATGACCAATTGCATGCAGACCTTCCACGTTCCTCCCAACTTAGACCGCACTACTCATAATTCTCATCAGTGGGTCACCCCCGAGCTGGGGCTAAATTTCACCAGGGTAAAGGTTTCTAACCCAAGGTAAGGGTTTCTAACCCAGGCTAAGGTCTCTTTAACATCATACAAACTCAGACACATGTTCCTACTCAAACTAACAACATACAATCTCACATTCCCCACATGCATGTCCCACACCAAGAAGTGTGCCCCTTCTCTGCTCAACAGTCCTTTGGCTACCCCACTTCCCTTCCGAGGCTTCAGAAACAGGTCGGACACGAAGTCTCAGAGCCTTGTAGTTGTAGTTTGGCACCTTGGAAAATCAATTCCCAACAGCTCTCTCACCATGAGAGAATTCTCACGGGACTAATAACCCGTTTCTTCCCTCCAGCTCCCGAGCTAACCAGTATAAGTACAGGTTCCTCATCGCAGACCAGTCCAGTACTGTCTGGTATGAATCCCAGCTGCCTCCATATAAGAATGCTCTTTTTCTCTTCCCATCCCCCCGAAAAAAGGACTAAGTCCAACTATATGTATGTGTGTGTCCCACTCAACACTTGTCACGTTGGAAACTATTTTGGGCCCACTTGACCACCACTTGTCTCCCTCCTTAGAACTTAGCATAAAATAAATTTCCATGCATTGCACTTTAAGAAGTATTAAATAATATTAATATCATATTCTTTTGGACTTAAGCCCTCTAGCTTAGCCCCTTTTCCCTATATTCTTATCCCCCTTTCCCTTTCTAGTGGATTTCAGCCCCCCATACTCCTTTGTGGGTTGGTCTGCAATGATGATGTACTTTATTAATAATACGAGTGGTTACATATTACAAAAAAAATAGGTCCTCTGGCCTTTAGCATCTAGTCTCTTCAACCTAATAAACGCATAGGCACACTGGCCCAAAATATCCTGGCTCACCAACCTATACGTTCATTTACATTTATATGTATAATTGAGATTCGAAATAGGGGTATTACATTCCCCTCCCCCTCATTTATGCACTGTCCTCGGTGTAGTATATATATGCATACACAATCAAAACTTCAAAAGTCATCAAAAAGGTGTGGGTACTCTCCCTGCATAACATCTTCATGCTCCCAAGTTGCATCTTCAGGACCGTACCAGGTCCATTGGAATTTTACTAGCCCTATGGCTCGATTTCGGAGTGGCTTGATATTCCGGTCCAATATGCACACCAGATGCACTTGAAAGTTGTCTTCTTGCTCCACCTGAATCACATTCCAATCAATGACATGATTAGCATCAAGTACATACTTTTTAAGCAATGATACATGGAATACATTATGAAGACACATTGATACAGGTAAAGAAAGCATGTATGCTACATGCCCAATCCTTTTCTAGGATTTCAAATGGCCCACAATAATGAGCTGCCAACTTTGAACAATTTCCCAATTTTAGGGAACTTCTCTTGGCCTTTAATTTTAAGAACACATGGTCCCCCACTTTAAATTTTATGTGGCTTCTTCCTCTATCAACGTAGCTTTTCTATCTATACTGGGAAACCTTTAAATTCTGTTTTATTTTCATCATTTTCTCTTCCATTTCCCTGAGTAATTTTGTCCCAACCACTGCTTTGTCCGTGGGGTTTTCCCAACTTACCGGTGTGTTGCACTTTCTTCCATACAGGGATTCAAATGGGCTCATCTTTAGGGATGCTTAATACCCATTGTTATAAGAAAATTCCACCAAATGTAAGTAATCCTCCCATTTGGATGGTTTATCCATTACATACATTCTTAGCATGTCCTCTATCACCTGATTCACCCTTTCTGCTTGCCCATACGACTCTAGATGATAGGTTGCGCTAAAGTTTAGATTGGTTCCAAATCCTTTCCAAAAAATTGATGTAAATTTTGGATCTTTGTCAGTCACAATGGTCTTGGGTATACCATGCAGTCTAGCGATTTCCCTCTAATAAATATTAGTTATGTTAGCTTCCTTGTGAGTGAGTTTTACTAGAATAAAGTGGGAAGCTTTAGTAATCTTATCCACCACTACCATGATAGAATCATACTGCTTGTTTGTTTTGGGAAGTTTGGTGATGAAATCCATTGTTACAACTTCCCATTTCCACTCAGGAATGGGTAATAGATGTAGCAGACCAGTTGGGTGTATGTGCTATCATCACTGGAGAAGGTACCTTCTTCGTGATCATCACTAGAGAAGGTACATCATTGGAGAAGGTAGGTTTTCGATTATCCATCGCTATCATCTCATATTTCTCATGCATCTAAATGGTGATAAGGAGATGAATCTCCCATTCTACCTTCTGAAAATCCTAACCAATATGGCCAAACGAGTCTAGAACTATCCACAAAGTTTTCATAGGAGCCTCTACCATCAGGAATTTATAAAAATACTAGTTTTATATGCTCTCAGTGAAGTGAAAATATCTTGGGCACAACTTCTAATATCTCTAGGGTTACAGGATGAAGAGCCAAACACACAACAACCATCAGAACACAAAATTGAAGTTTCCCAGGTGGATAAGGTTTCCACAGAGCCCGGAAGTTCATCAAAAACCATCCAACATTCCAAAGAACAGACCCTACCTGCAAAAAAAAGGACCATGACTGTCAAAGGAAGATCCATCACTCCAGAAAAGGATGAAATACCTCAAAGGCAACTGAGATCATCCACAGTGAAACAAAGGGCCAGAGAAGATAATAAAGTATATGTCAGAAAGGGTAAAAAACAGGTTTGTCCAGTAGTCCAACCATCCCTTGAGCATCTTGAGGTCAAACATGTGCCCATTGGTATGCAGGTAGAAAAAGCTCCTAAACTAAAACCAAGAAAATAGTAGGAGAATAAGAAGGTTAGTCTTGAAGAAGCTATAGTTGAATTTGTGCCATCTGACACATAGATTGGAGAGTATCCTGAGGCAAAACAAGGTAGAAATAAAAAGGGGAAAAAGGTCCCAGGGATGCCAAGTAAATAAAATCGGAAGACTAGGTTGACCAATCAGCTGAGTCTAAACTCCAAATCCTTGTTCGATCCATCCCTCAAGGACCAGAAGCTTATTGTAATAGAAGAACAAGACACTAATGAAGAGCCCTCTGGGTTTACCAACATGGAAGAAATGGCCATCCACACTTTGAAGGAAATGCCAATAGACAAGGCCAAAAAGATGAACAACAAGGGACAAAGCTTAGGTGTTAATCCTTCTGATTTAGAAACAAATTACACCACAGGTCCAGAAACAGAGTACACCACAGGTCCAGAAACAGAGTACACCACAGGTCCAAAAACAGTGTATGCCCCAGACAAATATTTAGAAGAGATCGAACCAGAGGAAGGGGGGGAAATGTTGAGGGTACATGAGCAAGTGAAACACAACATTAGAGAGAAACCCGAGAAGAAGCCTAGGTATGATATGAGACCTAGGAAAACTAAGTTCTCCATTGATCTCAACAGGTCTGTTGTTGAGGAAGAGCATGAACTAAAAATTGAGAACGAAGTGAAAACAAAGATCAAGCCTCAAGCTGAAGGTAACAAGGAAATGGAGGAGAGTAAGTAGTAAGTGGAAATCCTCTAGTAGAAAAATGACAGTATGAGGCAAAAAATTCAAGAGTTGCAGCAACAATATCAAACACTTGAGATGCAACATTCAAAATTATAGAGAAAGTACAAAAAGTTGCAGAAAATACATTAAAAGACTTGCATGTTCCTAAATGAAATCATTTAAGTCCGTTGTTGTCAACAAGTAAGAAAACATGAATCCTATGTAAGTTTTGATCCAATGTTGAAGGATTTTCTCCAGTTAGTGGCATATGTGTGGATCCATGCGAAGTCAACAACAAGTTCCAGCCTTTGAAGAGTTTTTGTGTTGCTCCTACACTTTAGTTATCAGCAGTGACTCTAGTTTCAGTTATAGAATATTTTTCTTTAGTTTGAGATATTACAACCAGTTGTAATAAAATGTTATTTTGATAAAAACGATGTTTTGTTAGGTCGAGTTTATGGGCCCGAAAAAGGGGAATTATCCCTACAAATTAGCATCTAAACTCTACTTCACTCAATGTAAAGAGGTGTCCTTGAAAAGTAATCATAACTAATGGTGAAGTTTAAGATCTACATATTCATATGTAATGAACATATTAACCCTATAATTTAGGATCTAAGATAGGAATTCGAATCCCTTTGGTGGATAAATAGAAGAATATGGAATGTAAAGGGGTTCATATTTCTGGGTGTATCAATCTATCGAGATATAGACTGGGCTTATGAAGTGTAAATATATGAAAAGTTTTCTACTTAGTGAATATAATTTCTGGTGAACAAACTGTATTTCTCAATATTGCTTGTATTTTCTTCTTATTTTGATGCATGTTGATTGTTTTGCAGAGAAAATATTCTTTCTCTTTCATCTAATGTGCTTACAACCTGTTGAGAAATGTATTCCAATTATTGTTTTAGGTTTAATGCAATGTGTTAGATCTAAAATTTCTACTTGCAAGTGACAAATTGTATACTTGTCCATGTTTTTATGTTCTACTTTTATACCTTTTATCTACTACACCAGAATGCATGCCACTGGCTAAGGGAAACATTGTAGTGAATATTGTGGAATATTCCAACTAGACCCATGCCCTTGAAGATCATCCATCAACTCGCCATCAAAACAAATAAACCAAACTTATAAAAGCCAATCATCCAAATAATTGAGGTGGCCTAGATCTTCCCTTAGCAGTCAGGTGCAGACCTTAGGACCAACATCTTTTGGCGTTGTTGTCGGGGAACATAGTAATGAAACAATATTTCCCTAGGAGAACGACAATGATTAGATCTGATCTTTGATGGTGAACAAAGATCAAGCACAAAACCGACTGCCATATTTCACCTGGAAACTCCACTGAATGAAAATCCACTAAAGGAACTCTAGATCCCAAGAAGGGATTCAAGGGATCAAACTCTAAGGATACTAAAGCCTCAAAATCCAACCCTAATCCTAATGGTGACATGACAACTTCTGATCCATAGAGACAACTAATAAAATCCACTCTTGCTCAGAGACATTCCTTATCATCCAAAGGCATGCCTGCATCTGAAAAGGTTGCCCCTATCCTCAATCAGAAGCAGCCTGAAATTATAGTTTTTGAAAATCCCTTGTAACAAGCCCTCAAATATATCCAACTTCAACTTATACCTCATCATATCCTCAAGAAACCATCCCAGTGTCTCCTCCTAAGCCTCAAAGCCCAGTTGTCCCAAAGATGGTTGTAAAAAGGATGGAGGCTATCGTTACGACCAGGTATGCACCATTAGTGCTGCCTCAAAACCTACATGCATTTACAATAGGAGACTACATGAAATATCTGTCTAGGTACAATGGTGAAGGGGATGTCATTGCTGAGGAACATCCGATAGATTTTTACAACTTTGCAGACAATTTTAACATTGAACATGCATACGTTTGGATGAGATTGTTTATGCAGAGCCTAAATGGAGAGGTAAGGAAGTAATTTTGTGGTCTTCTCCCAGACTCTGTTACAGGTGTTGATGCATTGGATCAAACCTTTCTAAAAAAATGGGGAGATAAGAGGGATTACATGTACTACATCATTGAGTTCAGGGCTTTGAGAAGGAAGAATGGTGAGTCAGTGTCATATTTCACTAAGAGGTTTAATAAGATGGACAACAAAATCCATGATGAGATCAAGCCAACTGAAACGTCAGCCAAGATCACATTTTCAAATGCATTTGATGCTAAATTTTTTTATAACGTCCCCCGACCACCCTCGCCGGGGACAACGCCACTACTCCAAAACCAAATTTCTCTTATACCACTTTGTAATGTCCCTCGACCACCCTTGTCAGGGACAACACCACTACTCCAAAACCAAACTGCTCTGATACCAATTTGTAACATCCCTCGACCACCCTCCTCGGGGACAATGCCACTACTCCAAAACCAAACTTCTCTGATACCAATTTGTAACATCCCCTGACCACCCACAGACTGGGGAGAATGCTACCTCAGACACACACGGTCTCAAGCTCTGTTATAGATAATTAAAACTATCCATTCCCAGACATAGACCTACTGGGAAATGGAAGACAAAGCTCTTTGCAGAATAAATCACATATAAACTTAACATACATAAATATAGATAACATGAAAGCATACATGCAACAAAACACATGATATTATTATAAGAATCACAGACATGCACTAAAATACATCATTTAACCATTAAGCACATAAATGATACTTATCTCTTAATTGTAGTGCATCGACTGCATGCAGACCTTCCATGGACCTCCCAGCCTTTGACCACGCTGCTCATCACTCTCAGTAGTGGATCACCCCCGAGTTGGGACTAGACTTCACCGGGCAAGGGATTCCTAGGCTAGGAAAGGACAATAGGAAGTTGCACCAGTCTACGGGAAGGATTTCCTCCAAGGACCCACTTATGCCCACCACTCACAGACTCTCATTCCCCACATGCCTATCCCACCCCAGGTGTATGCACCTTCACTGTCACACATTCCATCGACTACTCCACCTCCCTTCCAGGGCTTCATCAGTAGGCCGAACATGAATTCTTAGAGCTCTATAGCTACTACTAGACTCCCTCCAGGAGAAGTCACTTCCCCAACAACCTCTCTCACCTAGAGAGAGTTTCTCACAGGCCTGATGGCCTTCTTCTTCAACCCACAGGCCTGACAACCCACCTCTTCAAACTACAGGAATGACAACCTACTTCTTATGTCTATCTCCAAGTCAGATGGATAGGTACAATAGCAAAACGGATATGGTTATGGTAATGACAACAAGCCACACCAGTCTAGGGAAAACACAGGTCATGACAGACAAATGGAAAGGGGTGCGATATGGTTCAGGCACAACGCAATTATACTATGCTTCATAGAAAAAATGGGTTAGCTTCATGGGTTACAAGTTTCAGATCTTGCAGAGGTCAAAAAACACGGAGGAATATCACTGTTGCACGCTTGTTTTGTCTCTATGTGCATGCGTGAAGGAGAGCAGGGCAAGAAACCCTGTGAGAATGATGAATGAACCCCAGGCAACCCATAGGGTACTGGTTCAACAAGGATACCAGGTTGAGCTCATTGCATAGGTTCGGTATGGTTGAGGGTTCAACAATGGTGTTCACGGTTTTACTGCCTCCTGCTAGCTGCGTGCGTGAGAGGAAGGAATGGAAAAAGGATCCCCCAAACAGTCAAAATCCCCACATATATTTTCATGTGCCTGAGATGACACATGGTGCTCATGAAGCACATTCCTCTCCATTTGGAAGTTGTTCCCCTTTTCGGACAAAGGAACTTAGGATAAATTCATATCCTCCTCACAACATTTAGAATAATAAAATATATTATTCTTTGGGATTGAAGCTCTTAATCTTAGCCCTTTTTTACAGCCTCTCAGACCCCTCCCTTGCCCAACCTAGTGGAGCCTAGTCCCCCATACTCTTTCATCGTGGTTGGTCTACACGCAGTGATGCTTTTATATTAATTATTTGAATATTTACATAGACAAAACAGGCTCATGGCCTTAACATCCTAGGCTCTCTGGCCCAACTATCACATAAGCCTCCTAGCTTAACATTACTTGGCTCACCAGCCTATGAAACATGTTTACAATTTCTGATTAAAAATTAGGGGCTCGGACTTGGGGTATTACATTTTCTCTCCTATTAAGGGAGAGAAGGTCCACCACTTTGCTATCTATGCAAGAGGCAACTATTGAGGTCGAGTTCAATATTCTAGCATCAGAAAAAATAAAGACCAAATCTAATAGGGACAAAAAGAAACAGAGTTCCTTCTTTTTCTTCTAACCCAACAAAATCTGACTCAAAACGTGATAAGATGAACAAAACATTGAAGGCTCTAACTTCAAAGATAACTAAATTAAAATGGGAATCCAAGCAATCAAACAGACCTTATCAGGAAGTTGCAAACAAGAACCTTAATCAGTTCAGAAGACCTAATAATGCCCCTCAAATAATGTAGAGGGAAAGAAGGAATGTTGAAGATCAGAGGATTGTACCCCCTTTTTAGAACAATGAAGTTGAAGAGATGGAGGAAAGTAATGATATTGAAGATGATTCTGCGATCCTTTTTAATGAAGCCGACCTCCATCCTAGTCACCTAACCCAACAATAATATGAAATTTATCTAATGTCAATCTTGTTTGATGATGACAGAAAGGGAGATGAAGTTTTTCAATGTCAACCTCAAAAGAAGTATGATCTAAGGCCTATGCTAGGGAGTCCCAAAATAAATGTGCCAACTCAGAATAAGAAATCAGATCTTCCACCCAAGCAAGGTCCAAACAAAGACACAAGGAACAAAGTGGATCTACAATAACAACCAACTAAACATGTTGTTCCAAAGGTGAAAGAAGTGGATAGACATGTAACTTCTTTCAATATAGAGCATGAGTTAAGAAAAATCAAGATTCTTGTACCTTTGGCAGAGTTAATGAAAAATAATCATTTTAAAAGGTCCATCATGAAGGTTTTGCAGCCACCTACTTCTGTTGGCTCATCTGATGTGATAAACATGCAAGATGAGAATCATGCTATCACAGTTGGTCCACACATTGAAGATGGGTCTGACGCTTCCCCGCCTTTTTACATATCCTTGAATGTCCATGAAAAAATTCTCCACAACTTCCTTATGGAATTTGGGGCCTCACGCAATGTCATGCCTAATATTTTCATGGATGAGCTAGGGTTAGAAATCACCAAGCCATACCATGAACTTTACTCATTTGATTCTAAAAGGGTTAAATGTTTGGGAGTAATTAAAGATCTGGTTGTTTCTCTATCTCAGTTTCCCATGAAAAGTATTGTAAGGTCTTTGTCCCCACAGAGCCTTATAAAACACAAGCTAAAATAATGAATAAAAACAAATTATATCCTGTACAATTTAATCATAACTTATAATCATTATTCAACATAAATTAGATTTATTGACAACATGAAAATAAGCTTATGTAACAACCACATAACACCACATATTCATGAAAATACATAAATAAACATACCTCCATCCGATGCTAAATCCCTGATCTCTAGTTGTCCTCTCTGCTACTCTACCCAAAATTATGCCCAAAACCGAATCTTCCTCCCTGCCAGCTAGGAACAGAGCCTGTCAGGCTCCCTAGCTCCAGGATTCCATGAGGATTCCTGGCCCTCGAGCCCAAAACTCCTAGCAACTTTGTGCACCCCTATAACAATCCACCCAAACTCCAAAACTAGAAAAATATCCACAGAAAATACAATCCTTCCCCTCGATAATGCTCCTCCCCCAAAATTTCATAATCCTCTCGCGAAGGCCTCTGCCCAGTCATATCCTTCCCCATTCACTGCCTCCTCCTTCATTTAATGCCACCCACCTTATCCCTCCATTTACTACCTTATCCCTCCATTCAATACCCTATCCCCTGTCATACGCAAAGTTTTATAATAAATAAATAAAAGTTATTAAGCCTTTAACTCTTTACCCAAACCTTAAATGTGTTAATTAATCAACATATATTAAACAATTAATTAATTAATATTATTAATAAATAAATAAATAATTAATATTATTAATAAATAATCTTTATTTAACTAATACACACTAGGATAGTTAATTATTTAATTAACTATACTTGATAAACCCTATGCAACTATTTAACTAGGGTTGTTACAAGTATTGTTATGGATATTGTTGTAGTTGATATACCTCCCAAGTTTGGCATGCTTTTATCTAGGTCTTGGGCCAAGAAAGTGGGAGGATCTCTACAGATGGATCTTACATATGCAACCATCCCTATTTCCGGAGGAGAACATAGAAGATTGTATAGAGAATTTAGATTGGTTTGCATTGTGAGTGATCATCAGAATCCAGGTAATCATCCTATCTATGCTCTAGAAGATGAAATTGGGTCATCTATTTTCCATATTAATGATGATGCTCCAAAATTACCAGTTAGCAAATACAACAACCAATAAGAGATAGGCCAAGGAGATGAAATATGAAAGATGTATTTTGATGGTTCATCTTCAAAGGAGGGCTCTTGTGCTGGCATAGTTCTTATTTCCCCTTCAAAGGAAGTGGTTTTACTCTCATACAAATTAGAATTTGAAACAACCTACAATATAGTAGAATAATAAGCCTTAGTGTTGGGGTTGAGAGCTCCAAAGGATATGGCCATTGATAAATTGGAAGTCTTCAATGATTTTGAATTGGTTGTTAATCAGGTAAAGGACATTTATCAAACAAAACAACTGAGTCTAAGACAATACATTAATGAGGTTGGGACATAGTTGACAATTTATTTCTAACTTTCAATATTTCTTTTATCCCTAGAGATGTCAATCAAAGGGTAGACATTTTAGCTCTGGCTACTAATACATTCAAGCCTCCCATTGGTCCAAATTTTAAATATCAGGTGGAGATTAGACACATAATAGCAATACTAGACAATGTCAAACATTGGCAGGTTTTCAGTGACGATCAAGAGCTCAAGAGATTTCTGCATACCATTGATGAATTTCCAAATATCTCTATTGACCAAGAAAATGATAATGATGAAACAAAAAATCAATAGGAAAACCTTTTTCTGAATAAGGTGGTTGGTCACAACATTGTGGAACTGAAAACAAATCATATTCCAAAGGGCTTAGTCCCACTAGAGAGATTGTTTGACAACAATGATGTCTCCAGGAAAGATGCAACTAAAAGTCAGGAACAAGAGGTTGTAGACTGTAATATTGGGACAACTACAAATCCAAAGATCATCAAGATATCCAAAGCATTTCCAGATGAGCAAAGAGACATGTATGTCAACCTTATGGCAAAATTTCCTAACATTTTTGCATGGTCTTATGAAGACCTGAAAACCTTTGACACTGAAATCACTCAGCATAAAATTCCTCTGAAAGTGGGCTATAAGCCATTTAGGCAGAAAATTAGACAATATACCCCTATGTTGATGTCTATTATTGAAAATGAATTTAAAAGGATGCTTTATGCCAAGATTATTGTGCCTTTGAGATATTCAGATTGGGTGGCCAACTTGGCACCAGTAAGGAAAAAGAGAGGTGAAATACGGTTATCTGTGGACTTTAGAAACCTAAACAGGTGTTCATTGAAACAAAACTATCCATTTCCCAAGATGGATCACATTTTGAAAAGGGTGGTAGGTGCTCACAAAATTTCCATGTTGGATGGTTATTCCGGGCACAATCAGATAACAGTGTTAGAAGAAGACAAAGAAAAAAATGCCTTCACTACCCCATGGGTCATCTTCATGTATGAAAAAATCCCCTTTGTCTTGATGAATGAAGGGGCCACCTTTCAAAGGGATATGGACATTGCATTTGTGGGTGAAAAGGACAAGTTCATGGTGATATACCTTGATGACATCACTATCTTTTCAAAATATGATTATGAACATCTGCAACACCTGAAGCAAATATTTCAAAAATGTAGAAGGTATGGAATCTCATTGAATCAAAAAAAAATTCTATTTTTTTATGTTAGAAGGAAAGATACTAGGTCACATTATATCTGTAGGAGGGATAAATATAGAACTGGAGAGAGTAGATGCTATTCATAAAATTGACATCCCCAGAAATAAGAATCCCATACAGTCTTTCATGGGAAAAATAAATTTCTTGAGGCGATTTGTACCAAATTTTGTTGAGATCATTAGGCCCATTACAAACATGTTGAGAAAGGATGCTGGCATTAAGTAGACACAGGAAGCAAGGTCATCCTTTCAAAGTATAAAACACGATCTAATTGAAGCCCTTGTTTCAATTAGTCCAAATTATTCCAAAGAATTCCCAATTTTCACTTTTTCCTTTGAGGAGACTATTGTTGTTGTATTGTTCTAAAAGAATGAAGATGGGAATGAACACCCCATTGCCTTTTTTAGAAAAACACTTAGGGATGTAGAATTGAAATATGACATAATGGAAAAGTAGGCTTATGCCTTAGTGAAGGCCTTGAAATCCTTCATGGTTTATGTTTTGCAGTCTAGGATAATCACTTATGTCCCTAACAATAGTATAAAGGATATCCTTGTCCATCCAGATAGTGATGGGAAGAGAGGAAAATGGATAGTGAAACTTTTGGAATATGATCTGAACATAAATCCCACTAAACTGATCAAGGGACAACACCTTGAAAAGATGTTATCTGATTCTAATTGCAAAGTGCTTGAATTACACCATATATTCAACAAATCAGATGCTCCATTGATACAGGCTAAAAGAAAGACACTACATGTATTGGATACATATTCTCTTTCAGCCTGGTATAAAGATATCATTTTTTTTTTACAACACCTTGAATTCCTACTAGAGTTGGATAAATCCAAAACCAAATCTCTTAAATTAAAGGATGTAAAATATTGCATTATAAATCAAAATTTGTATTGGAAAGACCCTACTGGTATTTTTCTAAAGTGTCTGCATTAAGACGAGTCAAAACAAGTTATAACTGATATGCATACATGAGTTTTTGGAGGGCACCAGCAATGGAAAGATACAACCTTCAAATTTCTAAGGGATGGATACTACTGGCCCACAATATTTTATGATGTATTCGTCATGGTCAGAACATGTGAAGAGTGTCAAAAATTTGCTCGAAAGAAGAAATTGCTCTCACTGCCCCTGAAGCCGATTGTTGCAAACGATCCATTTCAACAATGGGTCATAGATTTCATCGGGAAGATAAACCCATCCTCCACTGGACAACACAAGTGGATCCTTACTGCCACTGATTACTTTACAAAATGGATTGAGGCTATTCCTACCAGGAATTCCACTGACAAAGTGATCTTGAACTTTCTAGAAACAAACATCTTTCTAGGTTTGGATGCCCCAGGAAATTAATAATAGACAATGCTTAGGTATTCAAGTCCAAGGTCATGATTGATTTCTTTGGGAATTACAACATTACCTTGACACATTCTACACCATATTAGCCGGAGGATAATGGGTTGGCAGAGTTATCAAATAAAACCCTCATCGAGATTATTAAAAAATGTTGGCTGAAAATAAAAAATCATGGAATTCCAAACTTAAGTATGCCTTATGGGCCGACAGGATCATCACCAAAAAGTCCCTCGATACTTCTCCATTTCAGCTAGTCTATGGGGTGGATGATGTTTTCCCAACCCAACTTGATCTACCAGTGTTGAAATTTTTGCAGGAAGAAGTGGAGGAACCTAATGACATTCAAAGGAGGATTTTTCAGATTATTGAAGTTCAACAAAGAATATAAATATTAAATGAGATAAATGAGGCTTACTAGAGCAAGGTCAAGGTAGCCTTTGACATGAAAACCAAAAATGATATTTTTCAAGCAGGTGACCTGGTTCTAAGATGGGATGCCAGGTGGCAAGGCAAGCCCAAACATGGTAAGTTTGATAACATTTGGTTTGGCCCCTTTAAAGTATTTAAGGTTCTGAATAGAAATACCTTTCGCAGGGATGATTTTAGGGGATAAATTTCACTCATGGGATAATTTTCCATGGTTTTTCCAAAAACGAGATTCGCTATTTTAAAAATGATTCACCCAAATTCTATAGGATAAAATTATTTTACCTTAAAAATCGCCAAAATTTTATAAAAACTATATAAAATACTTAGAAATTTGAATATTTAAAAAAAAATATCACCAAACAATTATAGTTGACATATGAAGGATTAGTAATATTCACCAAGGTTTCTACATTTTAAAATAAATTTCTATCCTTAAAAATCATCCTTGCTTTGTATTGCAAAATATGGATGACACTGAGATCTTTGGAAGCCTAGTCAATGGGCGCTACCTGAAGCATTATTTTACCTGATGAACCATAAGTGGTTCAGTTTGTACATAGCTGCTTTAGTTTTCAGGATGATTTGGTAGTTCCCCGTGAATAAAAGACTTGATTAGCCCACTAAAGGCACTGGGGTATAGTTGCAGATTTGGTTTTTAGTTGAAATAAGACAAATGTCAGGGATGGTAAAGGGAATTAAGTGGTTGTGGTAGGGTGGAAAAAATAAAGAAATAAGGCATACAATTATGTTGTTCTTAGCACCTCATAGGGAAGTGATACCCCTAGTTGGAGTTTATGTTAGATCCTAGGCCTACAACTCTTCCTTCTACTCATCAAGCCAACCTATTCATCTCTCAACCTAGCTCTTAGTTAGTTTTTCCTTTTCACTGTGTGTTAATTCATTTTGTTTATGTCATCCCCTCTTTGCTTAATGTTAGTTTTTTTTTTTTTTTATAAGCTTAAGTCAAGTCTTGGTTTGAGTTTGGATAAGTCTTATCACCATGTTTTATATCACTGATGTATCACAAGAAAGTTAACCTAGGCCTACATGTGTAAAAGTGTTGATTGCAAGAATGCCATCATTCTTGCAATGAACAGGAAGGCTCTTTTTTAATGAATTTTCATGGCTTAAATATATTTTAAAGTTTGAATAAAGCCTATTGGAACCCAAATCGCGCTCATTTATTCCTACTACCCTCGAAGTCATGCACGTTGGTTCCTTGTGCAATTTTCATTGCAGGTATTGAGTGAACCCTAAGTGATGCATAGTCTCGACCACCATTATCAATAGAGGGAGCTAGGGCATAATGATACCACCACGAGAGCGCTAGAATCTTTAGAGGGTAGAGCCAGCAGGATTCGAGTTGTTCGAATCCATAACAGAGATCATGGACATATTCATCAGGGGCAAGTGGTACAATTTCATCTGTGCTTTCAATGGACACCATACATAAATCACTCTAATTTTTGCACATACCTTTGATGGATTCCAGACATAAGTCGTGTATGTAATCATCGATGTAACAGATCATTCTATTGCATCAACATGTGCTCTCCCTATCAGTGGTGAGAGGTGGTTCAAGAAAGGGAAGTTATCAGCTGAGATGTGCAACCAGTTCCTGGTACTAGAGAATCAAAGCCCAGACTAGGGCCAGGGCATCCCAATCCAATGGATGAGAGAGGAATGTAGAAGTATCCCGTCGGCAATACAAAGGTACATCACTAGAGAAGGTAGGTTTTCCATTATCCATTGCTATCATCTCAAATTTCTCATGCATTTAAATGGTGATAAGGAGAAGAATCTCCCATTCTACCTTCTAAAAATCCTAACGAAGATGGCCAAATGAGTCCAAAACTATCCAAAAAGTGCTCATAGGAGCCTCTACCATCATGGATTTATAAAAATACTAGTTCTATATGCTCTCGGTGAAGTGAAAATATCTTTGGCACAACTTCTAGTATCTCTAGGGTTACATGATGAAGATCCAAACACACAAAAACCATCAGAACATGAAATTGAAGTTCCCTATGCAGCTAGGGTTTCCACAGAGACTGGAAGTTCATCAAAAACCATCCAACATTCTAAAGAACATACCCTACCTGCAAAAAGAAGGACCCAATCTGTCAAAGGAAGATCCATCACTCCAAAAAGGTATGAAATACCTCAAAGGCAATTGAGATCATCCACAGTGAAACAAAGGGCCAGAGAAGATGATAAAGGATATGTTAGAAAGGGTGAAAAAAGGTTTTTCCAGTAGTCCAACCACCCCCTGAGCATCTTGAGGTCGAACCCATGCCCATTGGTATGTAGGTAGAAAAATATCCTAAATTGGAACCAAGAAAGCAACAACAAAATAAGTAGGTTAGTCCTGAAGAAGCTACAATTGAATTTGTGTCATCTGACACATAGATTGGAGAGCCTCCTGAGGAAAAACAAGGTAGAAATAAAAAGGGGAAACATGTCCCAGGGATGCTAAGTAAACAAAATCGGAAGACCAGGTTGACCAATCAACTGAGGTTAAACTCCAAAGCCTTGTTCGATCCATACCTCAAGGAGCAGAAGCTGAATGTAATAGAAGAACAAGACACTGATGAAGATCCCTTTGGGTTTACCAACATGGAAGAAATGGCCATCCACACTTTGAAGGAAATTCCAATAGACAAGGCCAAAAAGAATTACAACAAGGGAGAGAGATTAGCTGTTAAGCCTTCCAATTTAGAAATAAAGTACACCATAGGTCCAAAAACATAGTGCACCACAGGTCCAGAAACAAAGTATGCCCCAGAGAAATTTTAGAAGAGACCAAACCAAAGGTGTGGGGGGGAATGCTTAGGGTACATGAGCCTGTGAAAGACAACATTAGAGATAAACCTGAGAAGAATCCTAAGTATGAGATGATACCTAGGAAAACTATGCTCTCCATTTATCTCAACAGGCCTGCTGCTGAGGAAGAGCATGAACTAAAAACTGAGAATGGAGTGAAAACAAAGATCAAGCCTCAAGCAGAAGGTAACAAGGAAATGGAGGAAAATAAGCAGCAAGTGGAAACCCTCAAGCAACAAAATGGCAATGTGAGGAAACATATTCAAGGGATGCAACAACAATTTCAAACACTTGAGATGCAACATTCAAAATTACAGAGAAAGTACCAAAAGTTGCAGAAAAAACATCAAAAGACTTGCATGTTCCTAAAGGAAATCATCTAAGTCTATTGTTGTCAACAAGTAAGAAAACATGAAGCATGTGCAAGTTTTTCTCCAATGTTGAAGGCTTTTCTCCAGTTAGTGGCATACGTGTGGATCCATGCGAAGTCAACAACAAGTTCTAGCGTTTGAAGAGTTTTTTTTCAGCTCCTACACTTTAGTTATCAACAATGACTCTAGTTTCAGTTAGAGAGTCTTTTTCTTTAGTTTGAGATATTGCATCTAGTTGTAATAAAATGTCTTTTTGATAATATTTTTTTTTAGGTCGAGTTTATGGGCCCAAAAAAGGGGAGATATCCCTACAAATTAGCATCTAAAATCTATTTCAATCAATGTAAACATGTGTCCTTGAAAAGTAATCATAACTAATGGTGAACTTTAAGATCTACAGATCTGAATGCGGTGAACAAATTAACCCTATAATTTAGGATTTGAGATATGAATTTGAATCCCTTTGGTGGATAAATAGAAGAATATGGGAATGTAAAGGAGTTCAACTTTTTGGGTGTATCAAGCTATCGAGATATAGATTGGGCTTATGAAGTGTAAAGATATGCAAAGTTTTCTACTCAATGAATATAATTTCTAGTGAACAAACTATCTTTCTCAATGTTGCTTGTATTTTCTTCTTATTTGGATGCATGTTGAATGTTTTGCAAAGAAAATATTCTTTCTCTTTCAGCTAATGTGCTTACAACTTGTTCAAAAATGTATTCCAAGTATTGTTTTAGGTTTAATGCAATGTGTTAGATCTAACATTTCTAGCTGCAAGTGAGAAATTGTATGCTTGTCAGTGTTTTTATGTTCTACTTTTATACATTTTATTTGCTACACCAGAATGCATGCCACTAGCTAAGGGAAACATTGTAGTGCATATTGTGGAACATTCCAACTAGACCCATGTCCTTGAAGCTCATCCATTAGTTGAGCATCAAATAAAATAAACCAAACTTATAAAAACCAATCATCCCAATAACTGAGGTGGCCTAACTCTACCCTTAGAAGTTAGGTGCATACCTTAGGACCAACACCCGACCAATAATATTGACTCCTGACAGCTGCAATAGTTTTTTGGTAACCTGGGTGCCCAACATAAGGCACATTATGCATTTATTTTAAAATGATATTTTTGAATTATTGAGAATTTGGCACATAAATTTTGCCCCTATACATGAGAATGCCAACCTTTTCCAATTTGTATTTTTCACTTTTTTGTTGCAAAATACCTTGATGTAATTTTGTCCTTATTTCCATGTATTGCAAATTTGATTTGCAGCCTCTAAAATTTTATCTTTCAAATTTGACTGATACATGCTAATGGTGTAGCATGCATCTCATGCACTCTTTTGTTGAGTGCTTCAGCCACCTTGTTCTCTTTCCCCTTGATATGTTTTATATCAAAGTCGTATTCATTGATGAATTCCAACCACCTGCTTTGCCTGACATTTAGATTTGGTTGTCCAAATAAATATTTCATACCACTATGGTTTGTTCTCATGATCTAGGTGGATATCGATGGCCACCCACCTTTTCCAACTGGCTCAAAAAACATTTCAGGCAATTTTGATAATTTACTATTTTTAGTAGTTTTTCGAGTCCTGAACTTCCAGAGCCGTTTTGAGGCCCTAAACGACATTTTTCTTTGGTATCTATCGATCACGACTTTTCACCATGAAATTTTTGTTAGCAGTTGTAGTCCTCACATAGATCTTTCCAACGAGCTATCATACACCTAAAACGAAGATCATATGCAAAAGTTACAACCCCGGGAAGTTGATGTACCAACTTTCCCAAATAGGGCCCACATGACTTTTGATGCTTCATCTCCAAGGGTTAGGTTTTTGGATGTCTATGGTTTTTGACATTCCTGTTTATTGTAAAAAGGCCTTCATAGCCTCATGGTAACCATCTTTTTGCAAATGCAAGTAGCTGTCACATCTCTTCTTAGAGATAAGCTGCCACAATTCTAGCGAGCCTTTCACTCTGTATTTTTACAGTCTTTGTACATTTCTTTCATTAATAGAAATAATGTATTACTGTATATCCATGTTTATGGTTGCATCCCTGTGCATTTTTTTATTATATATCCACTCTCATTTCATGCCGAAAATAATCCGGATCAGTGGTATCAGAGCAGGCTGCTCTTGATCATTTTTCAGTGCATGTCCCCAACGAGGTCTGAGTATAGCAAGTTGGGTCTCGAGCTTGTCTCTCTTGAAGACAATCGCTCTTGCACACCCAAGAAACCCACCATGGCGGAATAAAATAAAAACGACGGAGCAGATGATCCTATCAATTTGTTGCTTGAGCAAGCTCTCACGCGGCAGAGGAATGAAATGATGGAGTTTTTTTCCCACATTCTTCAACGCCTGCTGATAACAACAAACACATCTTCATCAAACAACCACTTTGGAAGCACCTCTCCTTTCAAGGTACAGGTTAATTTTGATATTCCCATATTTGAAGGTCAGATAGATGTGAATGCCCTAGACAAATGGTTAACTCTGTTAGAAGGTTATTTCTCTGTTCATAATTTTTCCGATAGGGAAAAGATCACCTCCGCAGTCCTTAAAGCTCTCTCCATGTCAAACATTGGTGGGAAACTTACTAGGAGCAAAGTTCCACAGAGGAGTCTGGAATATATGGGGCCAAGCCCACTTGGGATTTTTTTGTGGATGCGGTAAAGGAACAATATTACCCTGTTGGAAACTATGAGGACCAGTACATGAGATGGACCACATTACGACAAGAGAGGGGCCAAGTAGTTCCGGAGTTCACCAATACCTTCCATACCTTGTGCACCAAGATGGGTATCAAAGACTCCGAATGAAATTGGGTTCTGAAATACCGTGGGGCTCTACACATATACATCCAAACTGAAATGGATTTTTTGGACATCTCATCACTCGGTGCTGCTTATCGATATGTTGTTAAAATCAAGCAAAAATTTAAGCACCAGAACAAGCGAGAGTTTGGGTCTGCAAATTCGGAACAACCAAAGTATGACAAAGACGACCCTAACAAACAGTCTCTCGAAAAATAGTCCAAGCCACAGGAAAAGAAGGGTCACAAGAAGTCAAAGAAGGACACTAAAAAATGGTGCGATTTTCACAAAATCCCCTGGCACAACACCGATGAATGTCGCTCAAAAAAGACGAGGAGCTGAACCCTGATTCAGAATTTGATTATGAAAATACTGGTAAAAGACAGATCATCGACGCAAACCCCAATGCTATTGTCGCGACCATGACAATTCAACTAGAAGAACCAATAGATATTGAAGAGGGGGAGCACATTTTTCATTCACAGATGTGGGTGAAGGGGACCCCACTGCATTTTATTGTTGATAGAGGAAGCCAGAAGAACCTCATCTCAGTAGAGGTCGTCAAATAGTTGGGATTTTCGACAACACTACACCTGCAGCCATACAACATCGGGTGGCTTCACCAAGGACGAGATCTTCATGTCATCCAACAATGTCGATTGTCATAAGACATCCAACCCTTCAAGGATGAGGTATTATGTGATGTTTCCCCATTGGATGTCTATGATGTTCTCTTGGGCCAACCATATATGTGGAGACACCATGTTGTTTATGAGTCTCGACCTCGTAGTGTCATTGTTACTTTGGGGGGTCATCTCTACAGAATACCAGAGGTAGTTCCAACTACTGTCCCACCTAAACAGTGCCACAAGGTAGTATCTCATACTACAAAATTAAGCTTCTTCACAATCTGTTCAAAGGACGAATAAAAGGACACTGCAACCACTATAGCCTCAACCCAATCACCTTTTATCCAACATAAGCAGGTTGACAAGATTGCAACAAAGTGTAAAGATTCCTTCTGCACATAGGCACCTCATGTATCCAGACTGGTTAAAAAGTTCCAACCCTTCCAGCCACATGTTCATGACAACCTTCAACAAGCTAAGCAATGCAACTTCCCCAACAAGGCAAGCAACTCATCAAGATGAAGATTCAACAAACGCTTTTCCCTCTCCCCCAAGAACTCAACGCAATGAAGACCATTGATTCCTAAGGAGGGCGAATTGATCTAGGTGGATATCGGTGGCCACCCACCTTTTTCAACTGGCTCAAAATAGGTTTCTGGCAATTTTGGTAATTTACGATTTTTAGCAATTTTTCGGGTCCTGAACTTCTGAAGCCGTTTTGAGGCCCTAAACGATGTTTTTTTAGGTATCTTCCGATCAAAAGATTTCATCATGAAATTTCCATTACTAGGTGTATTCCTCGGATAGATCTTTCCAACGGGCTATCATACGCCTAAAATGAATATCGTATGCAAACGTTACGACCCCGGGAAGTTGATGTACCAACTTACATAAACAGGGCCCACATGAATTTTGGCGCTTCATCTCCCAAGGTTAGGTTTTTGGATGTCTAGTGTTTTTGAAATTCCTGTTTATTGTAAAAGGACCTTCAAAGCCTCATGGTAACTGCCTTCTTGCGAATGCAAGTAACCGTCACATCTCTTCTCAGAGGTAAGTTGCCACCATTCTAACGAGTCTTTCACTCTGTATTTTTACAGTCTCTGTACATTTATTTCATTAATAGAAATTGTGTATTATTGTATCTCCATGTTTATGGTTGCATCTTTAATACATTTCTGTTATATTATTAGTTATCCACGATATCTCTGTGCATTTCTTTATTATATCTCCACTCTCATTTTGTGCCGAAAATAATCTGGATCATCTCAACTCAAATATTTTCCCCATGAGGTAGTGTCTCCACATCTTTAAGGCATGCACTATAGCTTCCAATTCCAAATCATGAGTGGCATAGTTCCTTTCATGTTCATTTAATTTCCTTGATTCATAGCACACCACATACCCATTCTGACTAAGGACTCCCCCAAGACCTTCTTTACATGCATGAGTGCATACAATGAAGTCTTCATTTGGATCAACAATCCTTAGTATTGGAGCACTTGTTAATAAGTGTTTCAAGTGTTGGAAAGTCCTTTCACAATCCAATTTCCACTCAAACTTCACACCTTTCTTTCACAAGGAAGTGGTTGGGTGTGGAATCTTTAAGAATCCTTCAATAAATCTCCTATAGTATCCTGCCAGGCCCATGAATGACCTCACCTCCTAAACATTCCTTGTTGTTGGCAATCCTTCAATGGCCTTTATCTTTTCTAGATTCATTGCTATCCCATCCTTTGAAATGATATGGCCCAAATAATGAATTTGCTTCTGATAGATTGAGCACTTGTTCAATTTGGCATACAAATCGATGCTCCCTCAATACTTGTAATACCATCCTCAAGTGTTGTTCATGCTCTTCTTCAGACTTAGAATATATAAGAATTTCATCCAGGAAGACAATGGAAAACTTATCTAAGTAATCCCTGAAAATGCCATTCATTAAACACATGAAGGAGGCTAGTGCATTTGATAAACCAAATGGTACCACAGTGAAATCATAATGGCCATACCTTGTTCTGAATGCAGTCTTACTGATGTCTTCTACTTTAATTATTACTTGATGATAACCTGACCTAAGATCAATCTTGGAGAATATTTTGGCATCTTTTAGTTGATCAAAGAGATCATCTATCCTTGGAAAAAAACACTTGTTCTTCATAGTTACCTTGTTCAACTTCCCGAAGTTGATGCAAAGTCTCAATGTTCCATCCTTTTTCTTCACAAATAGTACTGGGGCACGCCAAGGTGACAGACTTGAGCGTATGTACCCCTTTTTCAGAAGTTCTTCCAATTGCATTTGTAATTACTTTATCTTTGGTGTACTCATCCTGTAAGGAGTCTTAGATACTGGAGCTTCTCCCGACACCAGATTGATGGGGAAGTCAATATCTCTCTTGGGTGGCAATCCTGGTATTTCCTTGAATACATCTTCAAACTCTTTTAGGACTGCATAATATTCAATATTTGGCACCTTATCTTTAGGTGTCTCTTCCATATGTGTTGCAAATATTTGACATCCTTTCCTATAACTCTTCTTCAGTTGCAAGGCTGAAATTTCTTTGATGGTTATTTCCCTGGGAATTCCTTGTATTGTCCTTAAATTCCCTTTCTCATCCAAGCAAGTAAATGCCTTATTATAACAGTCTAGGACAACATGATGTTGGTCCAACCAATCCATACCAATTAGGTAGTCATAGGAACCTAAATGTATGATGTTCAAATCTTCTTTGGTGCTTAATCCATTCATGTCCATTGGGCATGCCTTAACCATATCAATAATTTTCCTTTTAGATCATGTGGTCAGCTGCACCAACCAAGATGCTCCAAGCTTTCTTCTTGGAAAATGAAATCTTTCCACTATCTTAGGATCTAGATAATTGTGACTAGCTCCTGAATCAATTAGGATAGAAATGGGTTGGTTGTTAACCTTACCTTTCACTTCAACCATATGTGACTCGAACTCATCTTGCTTGTTATCCAAGGTTATGTAGATCCTATGTACATTTCTGCCCATGTCCTCCACTGTATCAACTTGCTGTACATTGTGAAAAATCCTCACTTTTTCACCTCTGTGAGGGAAATCTCGGTACATATGGTGTCCCTTACAAACCCAACATTGGATAGGTCGCTTCCTTGGTCTTTCCCCAATGTTCCAGTCATTCTGGTTTCTTTAGAAGCTATCTGTCCTTGAGTTTTATTTCTAAGGAATGGTGGCTTATTTCCCTTTTTCATTTGTTCCATCTTTATTTTCTTCTTGTCTTCCCAAGAGTTTTGGTAAGTTTCTCTTCCTTTAAACTGATCATAAAGTCATTTATCTCTTCTTATAGTTTCCTCTAGTGTCTTGGGATCATCATACTATATCTTATCATTGATAAATGATGGCAGCCCACTCAGGTACCTCTGAATCTTAAGTTGCTCATCCTTGATGAAGGAAAGATATTTCAGAAATTCTAAAAACCTCCTTTCATATTCATCTATGGTCATATTCCCAAGCTTGAGTTCAAAGAAATCCTTCATTTTCTTATCATAGTATCACTTAGTCAAGTATTTATTTTGGAAATACCTCTTGAATTCCCTCCAAGTGACCTTCTTCTCATCAATTTGTTGCACCCGCACAAATCGATCCCACCACATTGATGCCTTAAATCCTTTGAGATGATAAATGACAATTCTTCCTTCTTCTTGTGAAGAGTAGTTATGTAATTAGAAATACTTCCTCATGCCTAGCAGCCATGTCTCTACATCCTCATCCTTATTGTGCTCACCATCAAATGTAGGAGGCTTGATCTTTTTCATTTCCCCATGTAGGTCATCCACCCCATACCTCTTCTTATGTTTCCTGACAGGGGATGGACTTGAACTTTTGTGTGATCTCTTAGTTGAATTCCTTGGGGAATTATGGTGATTCCTGCCAACACTTTTTGTTCTTCTCCTCTCATCGTGAGACATGTGACTCTTTGATCTACTTGACTCAGTCTCCTTACCCATCGTTTTCTCTATTTTTTCCAAGCCAACAAAATTTGTTAGGCTTAATAATTTGCAATTACATGAAATTTCATATGATTCTATTCCAATAATGTATCTGAATTCTTTCTTTTATGAATCCGCCTGAGAAGTCTCAATACTTATAATATTTTCATCTATGCAAACTCACGGACTCACAGACTCACAAAATCACATAATCATATATCTCATTTTCATAAGTTCGTCCGAAGAGTTCTCATACTTAACCATTTTCATCTTTGAGGACTCGTGGAGCATAACCATCCCTTTCATAAGTACGTCCGAAGAGTTTCCATACTTAACCATTTTCCTCTATGCATACTTGCGAACTCACGGACACACGAACTCACAAAAACATAACTCCAACACTTAGATTATTTTTCTTTTAAGTGGACTTGCGGACTCTTGGACTCGTGGACTCATGAGTGCTTACTTCTTCATTTTATAAGTGTGTTCGAAAAGTCTCAACACTTAGATTATTTTTCATCTAAGTGAACTCACAAAATTTCGAACTCGCGGAC
>ML784930.1:632767-646672 GCA_009831015.1 Picea engelmannii
TGTGACAATGGTTCCATTATTCTACTTCTACTTCAAGGCGGTTGGACGGGGCAAGGACAGGTGGCTGTAGCCACCTTCTGGTTGTAGCCGGAGAACATAGGGGGTTGTAGCCTCCTTCTGGTTGTAGCCATAGAATTGAGGAGTTGGAGCTTCCCTCAGGTTGTAGCCTGATAAACTAGGTGGTTAGAGCCTCCTTCCAGTTGCACCTGGAAAACAAAGGAAGTTGGTGATTCCAATGAATGTAATTCTTCAAGACATATAAGAAAAATAATTCCGTGGTTTTCTCCCGCTTTGGGTTTCCACGTAAAACACTGGTGTACTGTGTATGTGTATGATTGTTCATTTGTTCACTGCTTATTTACTCTGCATTTATTGGATGATAATGCTACATTGATATAACACTTGGATTATATGGTAAAAAAGGATTAAATTTCTCTATTATTGATTCACCCCCCCTCTCAGTAATCCAACACAGTAAACGTCACATGCCACCACATGGCCCCCACGTCATAATGACATCAGCGTATGGAAAAATACCTAAATTTTTCCAAAATTTCCAAAATGTTCAATTTTTCCCCAAAATAAAAAAATTTCTTGGGCCATCATTAGAGCTCTGTGACTAGACTCAATACAACAATTACAAGCCTTACACATATACATTTGTACGCTTCTTTAAAATTTGACTCTTTCACTTCAATTTTATCATTATTTAGCTGTAGGAAATTGGGGCTTTTTCCCAATTTCATTCAATTCCACCATGGTCACTCTGCAACCATTGAATTTATTCCATTTCATTCAGTCGAATATAGTCTTATGTTGACTTCAAATTCGACCAATTTCAGGTCTGAATTTTCTCAGACAGAGATTAAAGTCCGGAAAAACTCATCCTTGCACCAAATTTCCAAAATTCCTGAGGTATTAACAATATAAATTGGGGCTTTGGCCCAATTTCACTCGGTTGTTTTCAATTTTACCATGGAACACCGTAAACGTTTTTTCAACAATCTACAAACGAACTCTTCCTGACATTTTGTCAAACAATTTGCTTGCAACTCTGTAATTTCACTTCTGCACTTTGCTAAATGGCCCATGCAGGCTCAATGTTGAAAGTTGGGCTCTTATACCACTTTGTAACATCCCCAACCACTCACTCGGCTATGCCACATTAAAATTTTGAGTTCTGATACCATTACATTTAAATAATAAATTATGCATCTAAACATAGTTAAGAGGAATTAATAACAACATGCATGCAACAATAACAATTCATATATAGAATTAAACAACAAAGAATTCCATGATAGAAACACATAATTGCACACACACACACACACACACACACACACACACACACACACACAAAGTAATATAAATAAGTGCATAAATGACACTTATCTCAGGAATCAAACACCAATTGCATGCAAACCTTCCACGTTCCTCCCATCCTTAGACCACACTACTCATAATTCTCAGCAGTGGGTCACCCTCGAGTAGGGGCTAAATTGCACCAGGTTAAAGGGTTTCTAACCCAGGCTAAGGTATCTTTAATAACATACAAACTTAGACACATGTGCCTACTCAAAATAACAACCTACAGTCTCTCATTCCCCACATTCCTGTCCCACCCCAGGAAGTGTGCCCCTTCTCTACTCAATGGTCCTTTGGCTGCCCCACTTCCCTTCTAAGGATTCAACAATAGGATGAACATGAAGTATCAGAGCCTTGTAGCTGTAGTTTGGTACCTTGGAAAATCAATTCCCAATTTTTCTCTCACCAGGAGAGAATGCTCACGGGTCTGAAAACCCACTTCATCCCTCCAACTCTTGAGCTAACCAATACAAGTATAGGTTCCTCGTCGCAGACTAGTCTAATACCGTCTAGTACGACTCCCAGATGCCTTTGTCTAAGAATTATATTTTTCTCTTCCCATCCCCCTAGAAAAAGGACTAAGTCCAACTATGTGTATGCATGTGTCCCACTCGACACTTGTCGTGTTGGAAACTATTTTGGGCCCACTTGACCCCCACTTGTCTCCCTCCTTAGAACTTAGCATAAAATAAATTCCCATGCATTGTGCTTTAAGAAGTATTAAATAATATTAATATAATATTCTTTTGGACTTAATCCCCCTAGCTTATCCCCCTTTCCCTAGACTCATAGCCCCCTTTCCCTTTCTAGTGGAGTTTAGCCCCCCATACTCCTTTGTGGATCAATTTGCAGCAGTGATGTACTTTATTAATAATATGAGTGTTTATACATTACAAAAAAAATAGGTCCTCTGGCCTTTAGCATCTAGGCTCTCCAGCCTAATAATCGCATAGGCACACTAGCCCAAAATATACTGGCTCACCAACCTATACGTTCATTTACATTTATATGTACAATTGGGGTTCGAACTAGGGATATTACAATTTTTTTAAAACAACCTATTTTTCCAAGAGTATTCCATCCATGCCATTAGTTTCATATTTTAATTCCATATTTTCTGCAAATTTAATATGTGTTCTCCCAATGATTTTTTTCTTACCAGTACCAACTACTTCTCATGGAAATACCATATGGAAGATGTATTAAGAAGTAAAGGACTATATCAAATTACCTTGAGAAAATAACAAGAATCCATTAATGATGGAAAGTATGCCAAAAGGGTTAATAGAAATGACGAAACACGTGGACTAATTGGAATGTCCATCTCTCGTGATTTAAGGTTTCACCTTCAAGCAATTGGGAGCCTAAATAAAGCTTGGAAAAAACTTGAAGTTGTGTTTGGTAAACACAATACTATTCAAACCCACCAGTTGGAAAATCGGCTAATGACTTTAATTCCAAATGATTTTCTTTGCATTGAATATTATTTATCTAAGTTCAAAACACTTATAATTTTGTGTATAGAGTGCCAACTATATCTGAAGGAAGATCAATGCATATATGTTATTCTTTCTAAGATTGGTAGTGCATATTATGCTTTTGTATCTACCTTTTATTCCAGTAGAGAAACTGTAGGGAGTTCTTATAAATTAGCCTCTCTTGAGTCCTTTTTTGATGCTCTAATTCGAGAGCAAGATAAGCTTGTGCAACTTGGATTGATTATCATTGCAGGTACATCCAATAAAGCCTTAGTGACCCAGCAGAAAGATAAATCCAAGAATCCTAGGAAGCAACATCCTCACCACAACAATAAGAAAAAAAGGGTCCCAATCCCTCTCCGCCAACTTCTGCTCCTAATGGTGACAGAGGAGCAAAATCCAAAAATAAGAAGACTGACAGAAATTGCAACTTTTGTGGGAAAGATGGTCATGTGCAATCCGAATATTTTAAGAAGATGGAAGATTTGGAAGCAATGATGAAGAAGCACAATGTCAGTAATGATTATTCTTCTTCTAACTCTTCTTCTCATGGACATGCACTTTCTTCTTTCGGTTTCTCCTTAAATGAAACTTCTACTTCTTCTTCTGATGAGTGGCTTATTGATTCTGGAACATCTTATCATATGGCTAAGGATAAAGCCATATTTTATGCTCTCAATGAATGTAACACGAAGAAAATATGTGTTGGTGATGATAGATCTCTTAGTGTTGCAGGGTCTGGAACTATTCGGGTAGATAATGATCATTTCATTGATGTATTATGTGTTCCAAGTCTTTCCTACAACATCTTATCAACGTATCAAATCACTGATTTAGTTGAAGGTAAAACCATAGAGTTTTCACCTCACCAAGTTGTAATCAAGGATCTAAAAGATCCTAAGCATGTTCTTGCAACTAGAATTGTTGATGTTATTACCAGATTGTACAAGTTTGATAACATTGGGTCATCATCATTTCCATCAATTTTTGTTGCTCATAGAGATGACTTGAGAAAACTTTGGCACGAGTTGTTTGTTCATCGAAACTATTTCTCATTGGAACAACTATGTAATCAACATATGGTGGCTGGTCTTTCTCTTGTTTCACGCAAAGATGGTGTTTGTGCCAGTTGTGTTCTCGACAAACATCATCAGGACAATTTTGAAAAATGTGCCTCTTGCCATGCCTCATCCCCTTTGCTGCTTGTTCATAGTGACTTGTATGGTTCACTTTATTCTCTTATGTTTTTGGGTGCAAGTATTTCTTAACTTTCTTTGATGACTTTTCCAGGCGCACTTGGGTTTACTTCTTAAAAATTAAGAGTGAAGTGTTTGAAAAGATTTTGGCCTACAAGACCCTTGTAGAAAAAAAATCAGGACATCAACTTCAAAGGCTAAGAACATATAATGGAGGAGAATATGTGAACACAAATTTTACAAGTTGCTGCATTACACAAGGCATACAAATGCAACACATTATTCCATATACACTACAAAAAAATGGTATTGTTGAGAGAAAGAATCACACATTAAAATAAATGGCTAATTGTATGATCCAATATAAGGGATTAAGTCTTAATTATTGGGTGGAAGCCATTAATTGTGAAAATTACATAGTAAATCACACTCCCACAAAGTCTCTTAAAATTATAACACCAAAAGAAACATGGAATAAAATTAAGCCAGATGTAAGTCACTTCTGTGTATTTGGCAATGTAGCATGGGCTCACATTCCTGCTGAGAAAATGAAAGCTTTAGATCCTTAAAGTAAGAAGTGTATTTTTGTTGGATATTCTAAAGATGTCAAAGGTTACAGACTTCTTCAACCTCATTCCAATGAAATTATTATTAGAAGAGATGTTAAATTTGATGAAAATATCGTGGTCTGCAAGTCTAATTTGACGTTTGTACCTTCTTCAAGTTGTGATCCATATTCATCGTTTGTATCATCTTGCATTCCTATTCTGGTTTCTTCATCTTCAGATGATGATTGTGAGGATGAAAATACACCTCCACATGTTCACCTTCCTCCAGATGAGTCCATTCAATATGAACCTATGCCATCACCATTTCTTCCTAGATGGGTCTGTTCAACACGAGAAGCAGTCGGTGAACTTATTGGTGGTGCTTCATATTAGGGTCGAACAATTTCACAGTTTCAGTGAGCCTATTCTCTTTGAGCTCAAGTTTCAGAGACTCGTGATCCAAATACATTTGCAGAAGCTTTAGGTCATGTAGATTGGGATACAACAATGAATGGAGAGTATTTCTCTTTAATGGGGAATGATACCTGGGATCTTGTACCTCTTCTGAAAGGAAGAAAACTTGTCAGATGTAAATGGGTCTACAGAACTAAGTATGCATTGGATGGAAGTGTTGAAATACATAAGACTTAGATAGTTTCCAAAGGATTCTCCCAAGTTGAAGGCATTGACTATAATGAAACCTTTTATCTTGTAGCCAAAATGAACTCCATCCACCTTGTTTTATCCCTTGAAACCTCACATAAATAGGAGGTCCATCAGATGGATGTTAAATACGCCTTCTTGCATGGGAATTTGCAAGAAGAAATATACATGGAAAAACCTACTGGCTATGTCTAGAATGACTACAACCTTGTTTTTTACCTTACAAAATATGTTTATGGTCAGGATGCCTTGTGGCTTTGAAATACAAGTCAATGATTAATACAAGTCAGGATGCCTTGTGGCTTTGAAATAACCTTTTAGAGTTTGGATTCCAATAAAAAAATCTGAACGTCCTTGGGTGTGACAATCAGAGTGCCATCAACATCTCCAAAGATCCATTTCAACATCAGTGAAAAAAACACATCGAGCTAGACATGCACTTGATCAGAAATCTTGTTCATGATCGAGTTATTGAAGTGCTATTATGCCCTACAGAAGATCTGGTTGCAGACATTTTCACAAAGTCTCTTACAGAAGTGAAGTTTTCCAAACTTCAATTTATGTTAGGAGTTAAGAAAGTTTTCATTAAGGGGGGATACCTCCTTCCTTATCCTATTGTGTCACTTTGCTAATCCTTCAATCCTATCCCAAGGTGTTCTTAAGAGTGGATGTTAGGGTATTTAGACACTTGGGAGTTATTTAAGATCAACTTGGTCTAATGTGTCATTAGGTAAAAGTGTGTTTCTTAGTGTGTTTATTTAATATGCATTGCTATGCATTTGTAGTTAGATAATCTGATGGTTTGACAACTCATATTCTCCTTGATCTTAATGGCTACATTCATCTGTGGCTTAACACTCGATTGTTCCATGATATCTATTTAAAGAGAATGGATGGTTATTTGTCAATGATTAATTGTGAGAAACTCTTTTATAAATATCTATGTAATATTTTTCTTTTTCTTTAATAAATTGCTCCAAGTGGCCACATTGGCTAGGGCCGTGGATGTTTCCTTGCAGGGGTTTTACCACGTAAAAACATTAGTCTTGATCTTTGATCTTGTTGTGTCAGTGGTTATTGAAGGTGTTCATCCTCTGTTAGAGTACCTTTGTTGTTGAACATACCACTCTTAGATTCTTTTCTCATCTATGGGAGAATATACAATGCAAAAGAATGGAACCCCTTATCCTCCTAGCAGCCCAGTATCTCATATAGCCTACTAGTTGTCTATGCTTAGGGTATTTACTTGCTCAACCCTCAATTAGTGATCGGGTTTGTAACTCTTAGAATGTTTTAGAAAATCCACAATGTGGCTATCCCCACACGTTTAAGTAATGGGGGTCGATGTGGCATCCACCTACACCATGTTGATCAATATGGTAGGTCAACTTGTAGGAGACATAAACTTCACATATGAACTTCAATTGAGGCGATTCATATATCGTTGGAAAGGTCTTGGTGTGTAGAATATATCTACTTCATCCATAGTAAGGATTGGACCATAAAAAAGTGTTGTTTGATGCCTCAAAATGGCTCCAATAGATTGTAGATGGTTTTTTGGACCAAAATTTCCAAATTGGAACCATCTGCTAAAATTTCTTTGCAAGTTAATTCCTCCAATTATTTCACCCATAAAGCATCGAGATAGATGACACATAATATATTGATTTAATCTCGATCAAACACTAACAACAATGAAGATATGATTTTGATTTTCTAACTTAGAATTAATGACCTCTTTGTAGTATATCATCTTCTTCTTATTCTCTCTCCTAGTAGCACTATAGTTTTTCTCTTTAAAGATAGTTTTGATAATACTATTAATGGCATCCTATTCTACTCCCCTAATAATGGAGCCAATAAGTAAATCATTATTCCATCCTCTCTTTAACCTAGAGTAACTTTTATTGATGTTTGAAGCTATGATAGGAAACCTCTCTTTCTTCCTATTAGCCAACTTATATTTGTACAAAAGTACCTTATCATAGTCCTAACCTCCACGGATGGAAAACAAACCTCTAAAAGAAAGACAAGATAGGGGGTATTTCCTTTAATTATGAGTTTGTTTATTATAAAATGAGATTGTTTATTATAAAACAATTAGATAGATTTTATTGATTTTTCTTCAAGTCTCACTAAAAATACTAGAACCCCAAACTTTACAACCATACATAATCAATGGGATAAAAGACATATCAAAGAAAAAACCTATTTTTTTGTAGAACTAGAGCTCGATTCTTTACAATTATTTTCAAGACCAAAAAACGTTTTCCAACCTCTACTAATCCTTCTTTCAACACTACAATTTCAATTCATCTTATGATGAATGTTAATTCTAGATAGTCATATGAAGGGACTTCTTCCAAGTTCTAGTTATTGTAAACAAAATCAAGGTATGTGACACACCTAGACTTGATGGTTATTATCTTTATTTTATCACTATTCATATTTATCCTAGATGTAGTGAAAAAATTGTTTTGAGGGCAGAAGGATTCCTTGCTAAAAGAATAATTCCATTTGCATAAAGGAGGAGGAGGATAACTAGCCCTATGACGCAAGCGCCATCACATCCTGTTTCCTCTAGGCAATCTTCTAACTTGTCTATGTAAATTCCAAAAAAGGCAGGGGACAAAGGAAATCTTTGCTTAACCCCTATATTACAATTAATTATCCTAACCAACCCTCGTTAATTCTAAATTTGGGAATGACTCTCTCATATAACCTTATCATTGCAACAATTAACTCAAAGTGGATCCTAATATCTTCCATTATCTTCTAATGATTATTTAAGGCACTATATCAAAATATTTTTTGAAGTCAATGAAGCAACATAGGAGATTGTCTTTGTTGTTTCGACACTCACTAGATATAATTCTAAAAGTAGTTGAATGATATATAGTTGGGTGGAAACTTTGAAAACCACCCGATTCCCTCTCTTATCACGGTTTTCCAATTACTAGCTAATCTTTTTTTTTTTTCTAAAATGATACCATACAACTTATCCGTCATAGGACTAATCATGATGGTCCGATAAATTTAGGAGTTATTTTTGTCACCATTTTTAAAAGTAGGGATGATAAGGATTTTTTTGATCTAAAAGACTATTTAAGGTATTTAAGATAACATCATGATGATAAATCCCCTTGTGTTTTTAGAGAGGTGGTACTCCTCTTTGTTTTAATAAAATACAAGAATATAAAAAGTGCATGAGAGAGGACTAGGTTTATTCTTGAAGAAAATATTCACATGCAAAGAATACCTAAGAAAGGACCAGACATCTCCTAGAAACTAAATATTCACAATATAATACAAGATTATAAACCAAGAGAGTAAATAATCTCACACGATGAAATTTCCATCATAGCATAAAGTAAAGTAGAACACATCGTTTAGCAGAAGGGGAATATAAGGAACACATATGGAAGAGAACTTTAAATGATAATTCAATTAAGACTCAAAAATATTTTGATAGAATCACATTTTAAATCTCATGCTTAAAATTGAAAGTCTGAGAAATCACTAATGGAATGTCCCTAGTAGTTCTTTGGGAACCTCAGAAAATAATAGATGTATGTAAAACTTTATAGCAATTGAAAGTAAATTTGTTTGTCCTAAACTGACTGGGATGGGGCTCTCGTGGACCAATAAATGAAAAGACCTAGAAGAAGAGAGAAAAATATAGTTAGGAATCGACCTTTAGTATTCATAGATCATGAAAAGAAGGGTTGGATAACTACTAACTGAGAAAGAAAGAAAGTTGAAATCTTAACGAAATGACTACTTGACTTACTGTGATGGGTGATCAAAGGAACCTTATCTACTTGTTGATGTCACCTTTATAGGTTGTTGGGATGGAGGTGGTTTAACGGTATTACCAACTTCTTGTGGATTTGTTTCAGTTATCTTAACCAAGGCATTTCTTAACCAATGTTCAATATACTCCCACATGGGAGCAACTGTTATTTCTTACCTATTCTTGGTTTCGAACAATTCATTTTCCATATATTTAAGATTGAAGCTCAATTGGTGAAGAGCGTCTTCGATATCTTCATTTTTATTCACATAGTGGATTAACCACTTCTCTACTTCTTCTTCGAAATATTCAATTGAGTCATTAAACTTACTCACCCATAAAATATTTATGGAATTGAGTTGTTCTTGTAATTTCTCTTTTGATAGGAGTATTCAATCCATGATTAAGTGTGGGACCTCTAGCTCTTTGGTTAGATCGCCAAGCTTTAGAAATATATCACCTCTTTTGGTATTGATGATGTCACATTTGGAAAACATTTCCGACAAGCATTTAATTCAACCAACAAGCATTTATATGTTTTAATCGAGCCTTAGAAGGAAGGTTTTTCTCTCTTCTATGAATTGAGACCCCACTCCCACTCCCAATTTTTGGTGGCATAAACATTAGGTTGGTTGGTAGGAAAATGATTTGGCTATCGTTTTGTATGAGGGTGAGTCGTTGCAGTAATCTCTACACTACCTTACCATCTTTGAAACATTTGACTTTGATTTAATCATATTTGAAAATGCCTCCTAATTTCCAATTTATGACAAGCCTATCCTTTTTCTCAATAAACAAGACTTCCTAGGAAGATAGGTTGAGGAGTTGTCTACTGATTAATTAAATTTCTCATTTTCAATTGTTTTGTTGGAAGTAGCTAGTCAATATGTTTTTAATTCTATCAATTTATCATCCAACGAACTTCAGATAGGGTATACATCTTTACATACACATAATTAATTATTTTGGTACATAGTATTTATTATCACCCATTTAAATGTTGAGCAATACCCATTCTGCTATGTAGCATTCAGTGGTTAATGGTTTGTGGGGTGGTATATAAGTCATCATATATGAAATCAATTCAAATCATATGACCTATACATCATTCCACATCGTTCAATGTCGCATAGCAAGATGGATATTGACAGTGAATTTAAATTACAAATTTAAATCAAATGATGAAAAACATAAAAGTAAAATCAATTTAATGAAATTTTATAAATGAGGTTTGAAAAACAAAATATAGAAAAGGCATAAATGAATCCATAAATGGTGGAATCTTTCATCTTGTTTTTGGTGTCCTAAAGGTGACTAAAAAAACTTTATAGAAAGGAAGTTTGGCTCCACCTTCAACTTCATTCTAGACCTACGAAAGTATAATTTAAGAGTGGGTCCATGTAACATGAGGGTTTGCATAGAAAAAATGAAATACACTCAACATCGATAGAGATATGGGATAAAGTATTATTTGTTATGTTTTTTTTTTAAATGTGTAAAAAAATGATTTTTTCTTTATTTAGAAATAGAAAAAAGATTTACAATATGTAAGGTTATTGGTCTGGTTTTTATTGATATAATCTTTCAAAATGCCAAACATTATTGTGTATAGGCAAAACTTGTCCACATATAATAACATGTTGGTGATCTGTAAGGGGAGTGGATGCCTCTGGATCTTGAATCGTTAACCTATTTCCTTACATCCAAGGAAGACTAGTTCTTAGACAATCATAAACAATTTAAGGACTTGCTCCAAAGCCAAAATAAATAAATAAATACAATGATGGAAGTTAAGATAGTATTCGATGATAATATGAATAAATAACTTACAAATACGAGTATCTAGTTTATACATAATAAATAGTAATGGTATTACAATTATTTTGAAACTGAGATCTAATCTTCTAGTAGGTATGCACTTTAAGAGAAAATGTGTTTTGGATCTTCTACTTTGTCATAACTGCAAACTTCGCAAATTGTTTCTACTCAAGATGTTTTAGGTCTTGCCCACATGTCGCTTTCACCATAAAGTTCATGAGAATTTATTCTTATTTTTGCAATATTTATTTTCCTTTTAACACTAACAACGATGAAGATATGATTTTGATTTTCTAACTTAGAATGAATTACCTCTTTGTAGTAAACCATATTTTTCTTATTCTTTCTCCTATTAGCACTATAGTTTTTCTTTAAAGATAGTTTTGATAATACTATTAATGACATCCTCTTCTACTCCCCTAATAATGGATCCAATAAGTAAATATTTACTCCATCCTCTTTTTAGCCTAGAGTAACTTTTATAAGTGTTTGAAGCTAGGATAGAAATCCTATGTTTTTTCATGTTAGCCAACTTATACTTGTACAAAAGTACATTATCATAGTCTTAACCTCTACGGATGACAAACAAGCCTCTAAAAGAAAGATAGGGTAGGGGTTATTGCCTTTAATTATGAGATTGTTTATTCTAAAATGATTCTAGATTTGCTTGATTTTTCTTCAAGTCTCGCCAAAAATACAAGAACCCCAAACTTCATAACCATACATAATCAATGAGATAACAATCATATCAAAGAGAAACCTAACTTTTTCCCAGAACTAGAGCTTGATTCTTTACAATTATATTCAAGACCAAAAAAAGCTTTCCAACCTCCACTAATCCTTCTTTCAACACTACAATTTCAATTCAACTTATGATGAATGTTAATTCTAGATACTTATATGAAGGGAATTCTTCCAAGTTCTAGCTATTGCAAAACAAAACCGAGGTATGTGACACACCTAGACTTGATGGTTATATCTTTATTTTATCACTATTCATATTTATCCTAGAGTTAGTGCAAAATTTATTTTGAGGGAAGGAGGATTCCTTGCTAAAAGAATAATACCATTTGCATAAAGAAGGAGGAGGATAACTAGCCCTATGAGGCTAGTGCCCTCACATCCTGCTTCCCCTAGGCAATATTCTAACTTGTCTATGTAGATTCCAAAAAAGGCAAGGGACAAAGCACACCTTTGCTTGACTCCTATATTACAATTAATTATCTTGACCAACCCTTGTTGCTTCTAAATTTGGTAATGAGTCTCTGATATAACCTTATCATTGTAACAATTAACTCAAAGGGGACCTTAATATCTTCCATTATCTTTCAAATATTTTATTCAAGGCACTATATGAAAATATTTTTTGAAGTCAATGAAGTAACATAGGAGACTTTCTTTATTGTTTCGACACTCACTACATATAATTCCAAAAGTAGTTAAATGATATATAGTTGGGTGACCACTTTGAAAACCACTCTATTCTTTACCTTTCTTATCATGGTTTTCTAGTTACTAGCTAATCGTTTTTCCTAAAATGATACCATACAACTCAACCATTAGAGTACTAATCATGATGATCCGATAGTTTTAGGGGTTATTTTTGTCATCATTTTAAAAAGTACGGATGGTAAGGCTTTCTATCCAAATCTTAAGAAAACCTTGCTTAAAAATAAGATTGCAAAAATTGTGGATGTGGAGAATAAAAATAGAGGTACTCATTTTATAATTTTTTTCTTGTTAACCTTCAATGACTTTAATTTTTCTCTTTGCAAAACACTTAACCCCAAACTCAATGTCTTTGATAGTGAGAGCACCATACTTTATTAAAAGCATTTGATTCTTATTTAAGGCATTGGAGGATTCATAAAACTTTTTCATGCCTGAGTTTCAATTTCCCATAACAATCTCACCTTGCTTATTAACTTTCTAAGTTAATATGAGTCCCGAAAACATTCCAGATTAAAATCTAAATACATTTAAGAGTTTCCTTGGTTTCTATTTACATATTGAGGCTTTCCCTTTTTAACCAAAGTCTTATACACTTTTATTTTCGTAGCCTTTTGGGAGCCATTCAAAACATCATTGATACCTTTTCTGCTATCCATTTATTCTTTATGGTACCAAGAATTGGATCGACAATTTTTCATCTTAAAAGATGTAATGAAAAAGTATTTCCGAAACACAAGTTGAAAACTTCATTATAATGTTATGGTACAAGTTCTCAATATTTTTACGAGGGAGGTTGAATAATTTGTATAAATGTTTCAAGAAAAGTCAATCCTAAACTTTGGTAAATTTCTTCATATGTATGAATACATATGAGTAAATATAATTTTACTTTTATATTGAAATTAAAACATATTTATAATAATTTCTTTAATTAATATTTTTATGTTACTTTCATTTTAATTTACTAATACTATATTGGAATACATTTTTCATCATCTCCATTCACCTATCTATTGAAAACTATGGTTGAATCAATGAACGGTTCACAACGTTGGGTAGATATATAGAATGCAAGATCTCTCTAACTTTTCTTCATAGAAAAACCAAGTTGGATTTCATTTTAATTTAATTTAATGATCTTAACTATAAACATAGTATTACATTGGCGACAACTTCTTAGGTAGAGGAATGAGCTTAGAATAACGTTTTCTAGTCAAAATCGAATTCATTTTAATATTAATTTTGTGTTGTAATGAAAATATACAAAATGTGGAATATTTCATCTTGCTTTTGGTGTCCTAAAGGTGACTTGAGACAAAAACTTAGATAAAGCAATTGTGGCTCCACCTTCAACTTCATTCGAGATTTAAGAAGCATAATTTAAGAGTGGGTCCATATAGCATGGAAATTAACATAATAAAAATCAAACACACCAAACACTTATATATCTACACTTCTTGTTATGTTTTTTTTGAAAAATCAATATATGGCAATATGAGATGAGATGAGATGAGATGTGGTGATGATGATGATGATGATGATGATGATGATGATGATGATGATGATGATGATGATGATGATGATGATGA
>ML784930.1:646853-658014 GCA_009831015.1 Picea engelmannii
TGGTGGTGGTGGTGGTGGTGGAATAAATAAATATAGTGTTAAAAATTGATGATGATGATGATGATGAATAAATATGGTGTTAAAAATTGATGATGATGATGATGATATTACATCATTTGTTATGATTTGTTTTTTAAATAAATGTAGAAATAAATAAATATAGTGTTAAAAATTGATGATGATGATGATGATGATGATGATTTTTTTCTTTTAAGATTAATAAAAATTATTGGACAAACAAAGGGTATAGATTAAATATTCTTCAAAATGTCATTTGGTTAGTATGGTTTTCCTGAGCAAAGAAGCCCTAAAAAATAATTAAGTTATGAAACTTAATTATGGGTAAAGTTGTGCCATGAATAATGAAGGTTGGTCAAGTGAAATTAAATTTAATATAAGGATTAAGCAAGATTTTCCTTTGTCCCCTATCCATTTTAGAAATTATATTAACAAACTAGAGGCATGTTTGGAAGAAGCAGGTTGTGTTGGAACTTATATCATTTGTTTTGTGAGAAGTCCCTCTGATCTTGACAAGCAACTAAGAATTCACAAAGATTTTTGTTCTAGATATGGTATCTCAATCAACACTCATAAGACAAAGATTATGGTCATCAAATCGAAGAATATCAATTACCCTAATTTTGAGTATCACAATAACAACTTAAAGGAAGTTAATTTGTACAAGTATCGTGGATTTGACCTTCATTGCTAGCTCAACTAGAACTATAGTGTTGAGAAAAGGATTAATGGAGTATGGAAATCCTATTTAGTCTTGAGAACAATAATAAGGAAATTTTGGTTCTCATAAAAACATATTGATCTGAAATGGATCACTACATATATTTTGGTACTTTCTATGTGGGAGAATTGGAGCTAAAGGCTTGTAGGTCCATTTTAGGGGTAAGTCTTGACTAAAACGTTTGGAGCTTGTTTGAGGCATCAAACGACCATTTTGGGGGTCAAAACTTCATAGATGTAGTCAGAAACCTCTAGACATTGTTCTACACATTGAGAGCTTTCCAATGACACAAATATTACATTAATCATAGTTCATATGAGGATGTTATGCCTCCCTCAAGTTAGTCTATTGTATTGACCACCATGATACATATTGGATGCAATGTTGGCTCCCATTACTCACACATGTGGGGCTAGTCACATGTGGACTTTCAAGAAGATTATAGAGGTTCTAAAACCCTAACCCTAGTAAGGAGTTGAGGCATGCAAAAACCTTAATGCTAACCTTATATTGCTATCAGGACATGTTAAATACTAGGCCACTAAGAAAGGAATGGGTTCCATTCGTATTGTATTGATTGTTGTTCCATAGTTGAGTAGATAAAGGAAGTGGGATATTGGAGCAAAATAGAGGAAGCAAAAGGTCTCGTGGCAAGAATACAACCCAAAGTGTCAATGGAAACTCCATAGTGAGTCCATCTTTCTTTGTGTTTTCATTTCATATTTGAGAAGAAAAGAGAACGGCACAATCCTCACCTCCTAGATGGTTTTTCCCACATTGGGTTTCCCATGGTACATCTTGTGTTCATTGTGTGAGTGGTGTGATAATTTTTTCATCTTCCTTTATTTCATTCTTGGCTTATTTCAATGTTTGATGTGGTAAGCTAGTAATATTACATCTTAATATTAAGTAAAACATTGCATAAATAAGAGTCTGCATAAACTTGTAAGATTTGGTGTGATGAATGGTTCCAATGGAATATTCATGGAAATTTATAAATCATATTGGTACTATAGTAGTTTTCTTTGGGTGTTTTTTTAAGGGAAATTGCAGGATCAAAAAATTGGCTTAAAGAAATAAGTCTCAAACTCTAGCCATGGTGAATGAGTGTAGTAACAATCTAAGGCATGAATTAGATGAGAAGTTTTCAAATATAGAAGCACATGTCATTGACACCTCTCACAACATGATGATCTTCATGGAAACTCTAGAGAGAAAGTTTGAACTTTTTTAGGAGGTTTAGTAGCTCTAACTTGGAGTTAAGATAATATTTGATGATAATATGATTAAATAACTTACAAATAAGAGTATCTAGTTTATACATAATAAATATTAATGGTATTACAATCATTTTGAAAATGAGATCTAATCTTCCTGTAGGTGTGCACTTTAAGAGAAAATGTGTTTTGGATCTTCTACTTTGTCATAATTGAAAACTTTACAAATTCTTTCTACTCAAGATGTTTTAGGTCTTGTCCACCTCCCACTTTCACCATAAAACTCATGAGAAATTATATTTATTTTCCTTTTAACACTAGCAACAACGAAGATATGATTTCGATTTTATAACTTAGGATTAATGACCTCTTTGCAGTAAACCATATTTGTATTATTGTCTCTCCTAATAGCACTATAATTTTTTTTAAAGTAAGTTTTGATAATACTATTAATAACATCGACATTCTGAAGGGCATCCTCTTCTACTCCCCTAACAATGAAGCCAAGAAGTAAATCTTCAGTCCATCCTCTCTTTAGCCTAGAGTAACTTTTATTAATGTTTGAAGCTATGATAGGAAGCCTCTCTTTCTTCATGTTAGCCAAATTGTATTTGTACAAAAGTACTTTATCATATCCTTTACCTCCATGGGCAGAAAACAAGCCTCTAAAAAAAGATAGGGTAGGGGGTATTGCCTTTAATTATGAGATTGTTTATTATAAAACAATTCTATATTTTCTTGATTTTCCTTCAAGTCTCGCTAAAGATACTAGAACCCCATACTTCAAAACCATACATAATCAATGGGAAAACCAACATATCAAAGAGAAACTTGTTTTTTTCCCAGAACGAGAGCTGAACTTCTTTACATTTATTTTCAAGACCAAAAAAATATTTCCAACCTCCACTAATCCTTTTTTCAACACTACAATTTCAATTCAACTTATGATGGATGTCAAATCTATATCCTTATATGAAGGGACTTCTTCCAAGTTCCAGTTATCATAAACAAAATCGAGGTATGTGGCATGCCTAGACTTGATGGTTATTATCTTTATTTTATCACTATTCATATTTATCTTAGAGTTAGTTCAAAATTTCTTTTGAGGGTAGAAGGATTCATTTTTAAAAGAACAATGGCATCAACATAAATGAGGAGGAGGATAACTAGCCCTATGAGGATAGCGCCCACACATCCTACTTTCCCTAGGAAATCTAATAACTTGTCTATGTAGATTTGAGAAAAGGTAGGGGAAAAAAGACATCTTTTCTTAACCCCTATATTACAATTAACTATTCTGACCAACCCTTGTTACTTCTAAATTTGGGAATGACTCTCTCATGTAACCTTATCACTACAACATTAACTCAAAAGGGACCCTAATGTCTTTCATTATCTTCCAAAGATGATTCAAGGCACTATATCAAAATACTTTTTGAAGTCAATGAAGCCACATAGGAGGTTGTCTTTATTGTTTCAACACTCACTCAATATAATTTTAAAAGTAATTAAACAATGTATAGTTGCGTGACAACTTTGGAAACCACTATATTCTTTACTTCTCTTATCATAGTTTCCTAGTCACTAGCTAATCTTCTTTTCTAAAATGATGCTATACAACTTAGCCATAAGAGGATTAATCATGATGTTCCTATAATTTTAGGTATTATTTTTGTCATAATTTTTTAAAGTAGGGACAATAAGGCTTTCTATCTAAATCTTAGAAAACATTTCCTCAAAATAAGATTGAAAAAGTTGTGGATGTGGGGAATAAGAATAGAACTACTCATTTTAGAATTTGTTTTTTTGATAATCTTCGATGTCATTATTTTTTCTCTGCAAAACACTTAACCTTAAACTCAATATTTTTAATAGTGAAAGCACCATATTATGTTAAAATCATTTGATTTTTATCTAAGACATTGACAGATTCATAGAGTTTTTTAAGGCATAAGTTTCAATTTCCAATAATAATCTCGCCTTGCTTATTATGTTTATGAGTTAAGATGAGTCTTCAAGACATTACATGTTCAAATTTAGATAAATTTAAAAGTTTCTTTTGGAACTTTCTATTTACATATTGAAGCTTTTCCCTTTTAACCAAAGGCTTGTACACTTTTATTTCCATAGCCTTTTGGGACCCATTCAAGGCATCATTGATATCTTTTATGGCAACCTTTCATTCTTTATAACACTAAGAGTGGGATCGATAGTTCTTCATTTTAAGAAATGTAAACACAAGTTGAAAACTTCACTATAATGTTAGGGTACAAGTTCTCGATATTGTTATCAATAAAAAAAGGTTAGTAAATTTTGTTAAGGAGGTTGAATACTTTCTTAAAAKAAAATCTTAGGTTTTGATATTTTTAAAGAGGCGTAAATTTCTCCATGATAAATATAATTTTATTTTTATATAGATTAATTTTGATTTTGAATTTATTAAATATTAAAATATTAAAGGAAATGGAAAAAAAAATCAATTTAAGAATTTTTTAATATTTAAAACATTAAAATTAAAATATATTTATAATAATTTATTTGATTAATGTTTTATATTTCTTTTATTTAATTATTTAATTTATTTTAATTTATTAATATTGTATTAAAATATACATCTCATCTATATGGAATGTAAGATGTTTTTAACTTTTCTTCATAGAATTTCTCTAGATTCATTTAATTCAAGATCTATCAAGCATCGAGAGTGATCAAATCTCTCAAGGTGCAAACCTTTAACATTTCCTCAAGTTTTGCACTCTAAAAAACGTTTGCACTTCAAGAGATTTGATCCCTTCCAACACTTGATAAATTTAGAGTTAAATAAATCTAGGCTAGTTGTTATTCATTCATCTCTATATATAATGGAGTCTTAACATAAATTTTTATTATTTTATTATTTTATTATTTAATTATTATTTTAATGCGCTATATGACATTAACATCTCCTCAGAATATTTCGTCTTGTTGCTTGTGTCCTAAAGGTGACTTGAGACAAAAACTTATAAAGCCATTGTAGCTCCACCTTTAACTTCATTCTAGATTAAGAAAGCATAATTCAAGAGTGGGTCCATATCTCGTGAACATTAACATAGTAAAATCAAACACACCAAACACTCGTAGCCATGTGACATATTACATCATTATCTATGATTTAAAAATAAATAAATGTAGAAATAAATATAGTGATGGAAGTTATGATAATATTTAAATTATAATATGTGTAAGTTAATTAGGATAATAATAATGTTGTCTTTAAAGATTAATAAGATTTATTGGACAAATACAGGGAATAGATTAAATATTCTTCAAAATGTCATTTTTATATTTGAATATAGTGGAAATGAAAGTACCAACGTTAGTATGGCTTTCCTAAATAAGGAGGCCTTGGAGATTAATTAAGTAATGAAACTAGGTAAAGTTGTGCCATGATTAATGAATGTTGTTCAAATGAAATTAAATGTAATATAAGGATTAAACAAGGTTGTCATTTGTCCCCTACCCTTTTTGGCAATTATATTAATAAACTAGAGACATGTTTGGAAGAAGCAGGTTGTGTCATAACTAATATCATTAATTTTTTGAGGAGTTCCTCTGAACTCAAAAAACAACTAAGAATTCACAAATATTTTTGTTCTAGATATGGTATGCCAATCAACACTCATAAGAAAAAGGTAATGATCATCCAATCTTATAATATCAATTGCCCTAATTTTGAGTATCAAAATAACAACTTAAAGGAAGTTAATTTATACAAGTATCTTGGGTTTACCTTCATAATAAGCTCAATTAAAACTATAGTGTTGAGAAAAGGATTAATGGAGGATGAGAATCCTATTTGGTCATGAGAACAATAAAAAGGAAATTTTAGTTTTGGGAAAAAAATGACGTGAAATGGATCACTATACAATTTTTTCATATATTTTGGTACTTTCTATGTGGAAATATTGGAGTTAAAGGCTTGTAGGTGTTGGCGAAAAATTGGAGGCCGGGGTTCTCATAGGTTACCAACAAAGGATTTGTTGTATTCTAGTAGCGCTGGAATAATCAACCTTCTGCAAGGGAAGGAAGTCTCACCCGAAGCGCAGTCGTGACTTTTGTGTTGTAAACTGAGTTAAGGAGGACACACCATCAAGTCTAGTGCAATACAATATAGTCCCATACTTAAATGTAAAGAGATCATAGCATTATAAGTCTTAAATCAGTAAAGGCATCAAACAATCTGTGTTGCGCAACATTAAGGTAAACACATACATCAAAGAAGCTTGTTTAAACAATAACACAAATAGAAATTACACAGAACATGACATATTGCACATGAAAGAGACCATGTGTTCATCCACATAATGACAAATTTTGGGTGCCCGAATAATCCATTCTATATTACCATATCACAAACGATGATACATGGAGTTATTCCCTTCATATCAGGACTTATACAATCAATTTGGTAATGAGATATCTGATCTAGTCTCCCAATCTTCCGTGCAATTGCAGTTCATGCCCAACTCTCCTTTACAATGGCTTATTGCAAAAAACATGAATGGATAAAGCTCAATGATAGAACATGAGAATGACTTGATAATTCTCAATAATAACAAACATTAGCAACAACACAACAAAACCCCAAACAAAAACCCAACAACAAAAACAACCCCCAACCTGTTACATATCTCCATGCTTTATATATTTTCTATGAAACTTCTTTGCTTCTTGAATCTATCATTGTTCTTTCTTGGTTATTCTTCCTTCTGGCATGCACTCAAAGGTTCCGACTCTTTCCACTACTTTTTCCAACTGACTCATGACTATTTTCCTTGTCGGGATGTTCGCACATAGATTTCCACCACTTGGATCTACTGCTAGTGTGTTATATTGTTCCGCAACTTCTACAACTTCTGTAAAACTTTACACTCTTCAAAAATGGAGGGCCCAATAGGCCCCAACCACAAACCTTGACTCATCCTGAGTCAACTTGTCGCCTCCTTGCTATGCTCTCCCTCAAATGGAGGGTCCAACTTAGGTACACTTTGTACTATGTGATGGAGAAAGATATCGTATTGCTCGACTTTGTCTTGCCATTTGCGCACCAGGATGGAAGCTCCTATGAAAAACCCTTGTGCCATGACTATGTTGGGCTCTGCGGTTTTTGTAGCCATCAATTTCTTCCACTCAGAGTCTACAACATAATCAAGTTGTTGGATTTGTACATAGGTCTCTTGCACAACTAGTTTGAACTCCCTGAGTTCCTTCTTCATATCCTGGTTGTTGTCATACAATAAGTCAAGGCATTCATCAACCTATTGTATCTGTGTAAACTTGGAATTATGTTCCACCGAGTCTGTAATGGCCTGGGCCTATCGATACATTTGTTTGATCTATGCCCTAAGGTCCTCTATTGGCTTATTGCAGGGTTCTAAAAACCCAACCCAATCATTCACCAACTAAAAAATCTAGATGCACTCACTAGTGAGATTATGCATAGATGAGTGAAAATTATCACCCTCTTCAATCACCTCAGTGATATTTTCCATCATTTCTTTCAACTGCTCATGTTCCTTAAGACAGATGGCATCCAACTAGTTCTGGAGATCTTTAGTTTTTCCTGCCAGTTGCATCCATGTGTTTTCTATAAGGTCGAACCTGTCAATTGGTGCAATTAGGCCAATGCCCTCCAGGAGGTTAGATTCCATTTGACGAAAAGTAGGCCATACCTGGATGAATTTGTCGGACACAGCCCAGACAGTAGACTCAGCGTGTACCCACAAGCTCTTCTCAAGTGCCATGACTGCGGTGGTTGTTTGTACAACCTCTTGCAAATGTTTTTCTTGCTGTGTGATCTCTTGATTATTGCACTAAATTGTGGTGGTTCTCTGCTCTAGTTAGTCAGTGGAAGCCGTAATTAGATGTAAGATCTAAGGTGTAGCTAGGGTGGACAATTATCCACTGGTATAAGAGGGATCTAAAGGTGGTCGCGAAGAAAGAGGCTGACCACTTGTGATAGAGCGATCTAAAATTATCAGAGTACTAGCACCCTCTCATGTAGGTGAGGGCACTCTAAGGATCAATGCAAGTAGGTCTATGACATCCGGTGGAAGCATTGAAATCACCTCTTCTTGCTCCAAACAGAGCTCCAAGATAGTGCGACACTATTGAAGGTCCTATAAGAGAGGAACACCTTGTTCCTTGATAGAAGTAGTTCTATATGCAGACTTAGTGTCATCCTAGCTCTCAATTTGGTTGTGTGGAGGGTTGTCGTCCATTAGAATGTGTGGTTCGGGAGTTGTCTCTAGCTATGGGTGAGAGGAAGTTTCTAGAGTGGTGTGAAAAGGGACTTGGACCTTCGGGATATGAGGAGAAGGGGATGGGGATGGAACCATAATACCTATAGTGGTGGTGGGATTAGAAGAAGAGTCTGGAAAGACTATGTCAGCTTAGTTATGGATTGGGGAGGATGGAGGTGTGTTCAAGCCATTGGTGGTCACACCATTCTGAGGGTTGGTGGCCTCTTCAATGATAGTAGTATATTGGGGTTGGATGGAGGGTCATCAATAATGTGTATAATAGTGGGTGTGGATGGTGAAGTGAATGAAGTGGGAGTTTTAGTGCACGACCAGGGTGGAGTGGTACGTGAATGAAGGGGATGGGTAGACGATGGAAGTGGAGTGGTGTGGCCTTGAGTTGATATGGAGGAAAGGGGGGTGGCCTTAGTAATGAGAGGGTCGACAATGGGTTGGGAGGGGTATTTGGTATGGAACTTCTTATGAGGAAAACTAGAAGTCAATACCTCCCATAATTTCTTACCTGAGATTTGGACGTCATTAGGAATTGATAAAAATGGAATGTGAACTATGCTACTCTGTGACGCTTCCTCTTCTTCTTCCACTGCCTCCTCCAATGAGGTGGAGGGAATTCGGGTTCTCTTGATCGTGCTAGGGCTTTCACTTGATGTCTTTGCTGGAGCATAACTTTGTGAAATGGCCGACATGGTGTAGGAAATACCCGTCGGTGTCTCTTCCCTTATGATCCCTAGCCATCCCTTGATCTCCTTGTCAAACAACGCTATGCCCAGATAGAATAACAGAGGAGTCATATGAAACAACATTGGTGCAACACCTAACGACTGCACAAAAGTGTGGACGCAATTCATACCAAACCAAATGTGGTGGGTATGTTTGTTATGGATTGCCTATAGAATCCTTAGGCTTTGAGTTGCAGTGATCATCTCACTATGCCACTGTGAAAAAGAAACATTGTGCTCGACAACATGGATGACCAAGTTTCGAGCATGCCAAGAATCAAATAACATGGCAATGTGAGGATCAAAACTTTTTGCATCTCGTTGACCTTGGGGTGGCTACCATTTCCATATAGCAAAAGTGATGAGCAAGTAGTTGTAGATGAAGTAGGTGGTATGCTCATGGATGTATGCATAGGCTTGCAACATATCTTGTAGCAGGTACTGGCACCAGTTCATTGGTGCTCCATTCTTGGTGAATTCATCCACCACTATTTCATCGAGCGTACACTCATTCCTCATAAAAAATTTCATCACTTGTTGGCCCTTGACCAAGTTTTGGGAGATACTTGGTCATATTTGACCATTTTTGGGACTTCAACACCCTATCGAAGGAAGCACGCAATACGAAGCAGAGATCACAGGATCTCAGCCCACTTTGGGTCCTTTTTGGGTTTTGGGGATAATGTAATGGGATTGGGATGTCAGCTTGTGGGTTTACCCACGCTTAGTCCCGCTTTTGTAAATGTATAAGTAGAAGTCTAGGCTATATAAGAAGAGGCTAAAAAGTGAATTTAGTAGTGGCTTAGTGCTAAGAGTTGATCTATGTGATAAAATTGCAGAGCTAAGTGCAATTATTATAAGTGTTGAGTGCACAGATTGTAAGGAGGCTCTATGCTAGATCTACTCGGGGAAGGAGGATCTGGCAAGATGTGCGGAGATATCATGTCCTATGCGGAGTAGGATTTTGATAAGCTCTGTGATGTAACCTGATTGACTGAAGCTAACGCAGAAGAAGAGTTGGTGGACGTAGCCCCAGGGTGGGCGTGAACCACGAAAATACTGTGTTGTGCTTTGTGCTTATTCTTAGATGTTTCATATTGCTAAGTGCTTAGATTAGATTGGATAGATCTATTCTTTCTTTGTTCTTCTGATATGTGAATGAATGTTAGATCTGGTATATATGAAGATGCTTAGTGATGATCTACTGGATTTGATTTGTTTTTCTCTTACTAAGTGCTGAAATCTTAGATCTAAGTGAATGCTGCGATGCTCTGTACCTTATGTGAAGTATAATAAGGAATGTATATTGATGAATGACCTATGATAAGTGCTTTCTAAGTGTTGAAATCACAGAGCTGTGTCCCAGATAAGGTTACAGACACCTGAGTCTTGCAACCACCCCTTCCTCTACCTCGGGTGAGACTTCATTTGCTTCGCAGGTGTTGCTGAAAGGGTCGGTAGTTAGGGTTTTGTTGGTGCGTTGTTGTAAGCATTGAACCCCGGGTTTTCCCCTGTGCCAACATCACCTTACGAGCAATGAGGTAGAAGACACAATGAACTTGTGCATCATTAATGGGATCTATCTGAGTTCCATGACCTCCCTGACGAGTTCCATATAGTTCATATAGGATGAGTGTACCCTTTTTCTTTCCATGATTCTCGGACTCCAGGAAGTCATCTGATACATTTTGACCTATCATGGACAAGCCTGTTAATTGGTGGATGTCTTCGACATGTATGGGGTACCCCTTGTCTAGAAACAGTGTGCCATTGTGGACTTGGTGATCAAGATTTGGTACATTTGGCAACTTCGCCAGTGGTACTGAACACTAGTAAGTCCTGCAAATTCATTAGCATGTTGTCGTGTAGGGGTAGGAACGAGTGCTTCCACTACCACTAGAAATCACCATCCGATAAGGTGATGTAGTATTTAAATGTATGAATCACCATTGATGGGTACTATTATCGCACAGTTTGTAGGAAAGGTTTAGGTTGCTTGAAGTCAAGGCTCAAACTGGCGTAACAGGAACTTCCCCACCCACTATCACCTCGATGGGGAGCTCTTTCTATTTAGGGTGGCTAATCCCAAGGGAGACGTCCCTAGTAATCTGGGGTTCTGAAGGAAAAGGATCAAGGGTTTAAGGCTTCAAAGGTCAAAGTAAGCTTTCCCTTCACAGATTACTGCCA
>ML784931.1:8876-23792 GCA_009831015.1 Picea engelmannii
TAGGATCCGATCCTAACCCCTCTTCATGGGTCATTAGTTAGTAGGATATGTTTTCTATGTAATAAAGGCCGACATTAGTTAATAAGGCATATTAAATAAAGAAGAATAAGTCAATGTAAGAAGACCTAATAGAAGCTTTCGCTTCTAGAAAGATCTTCCTCTAGAAGTTTCCTTAGAAGGTAGAATTAGTATAAATAAGAGTAGGAGGTATTGGACATTTTTGTCTTGGAGATTATTGTAATAGAGCTCTGCTCTGCTGGAGGTTGCCCCCTCGAAGAGGCAAGTGAACATTGCTATCATCAATAAAGGTTCTCTTTTTGGTGTTAATCTAGTATTATTCTGATATTGTTTTAGATATATCATTGTTGTTCTGCCATTGCTTGCTTAATATTTTTGTTCTACATATTATATTATATCTGGAATATTGCAACTAGCCTTATATAGTTTTTATTATAACGATTAGTTTCTAACTCCCTCCTAAAATAATATTTTTTTGGTTTGCTCATCCACAATTGGTTGGAGGCTAAACCCATCAAATATTAATTTTTATTACATAACTCCATGATATAAAATGGGATAAAATCCATCCTAGAACAATTGACCATTGAAAATCTCCATATGAGAGGTTCGATCCACCAAGAGAGAGATCGTGTGGCCTTGGAGAAGGTACAATTTGGTGGAGAAATTCCAGTGTTCTTTTTTAGGGACAATTTTACCTTGAAGAATGAGCACAACTGTCATATTTTGTCCACGTTTGACCTCTCTTTACTCCAACGGCTAGTTTGACTATTCAAATCCATGAAAAGGAGGTACGATTTGTCCCAAAGGAGATGATTTGGTCTTTTAGTGGCTTAATTAATCATTTTGCTTTGGGAGAGAATCTTTGACTTGCTAATTATCCTCCAACGGCTAGTAGACCAAAACGTTCCTCTTCCTTGACCATTTGAATTGGGAAATGTGTTCATCGTTCCATTTAGAAGAGAGGCGGTTTTTCTTTGGCAGGGCATGTCTCCCTCAATACTTCATCAATCCAAAAATTTCAATATGGGTTTTGCTCATAAAAATTTTAAAATCATTTTGAATCCATGTAGTGTTTTTGCCTTCGGGGACCCACTGCATTGGGATCCGTGAACTGCCTCAAAAGGCATGCAATGATGATAGCTTTGTGAGACGGCCATGTTGTGAACAAAAATGATAAATGCAACATGGCCAAGAGATGCCTACAGACTCAATAGAAAATAACCATGTGGGAAATCATAGGTGTGCATGACATGGGCCGAACTAGGCCCCACAAACTGCAATCACCCCTACATAAGACTCATGGCTCCACACAACCATGTGTCCCAACAGATCCATTCCAAGGCCTCCAACCCTATCCAGGACGAAAGATGTTTAGACAGGGACTAAGGGAACTGATCATGGCCGAACCAGTTCTGGGAATCCATTACAAAATCATCCACTATGGTTTACATGGCTTTTGACCTGCATCCTTGGGCTTACAATGGTGTAGCCAAGCAAAAATATAGGGTACCTCCTGGAGAGGTAACAGTCTGCCTCCAACATACATCCATTCCAAGCAATCATGAAATAAACCATGTATGCATGTATGTACAAGGCCCAATATGGAACATAAAAGCATGCATATCCATAGCATCCATGACATGCCCATGGAAAATATAAGTTAACAAAGTGTCATAAGGAATCTCTATATCATTGGTTATTCCTTGTTAGGATCATGGACATTGCTTGTCATCCCTAGAGAAGCAACTTCTTTGTAAGTCCTTTAAATGGCATATAGTTCTTATACATGGGTCAAAGCTGGTAGTTTGAGAATTGTCAAACACATATGTATAATCTGCTTGTTGCATTCTGTAAATGAGTATGCAGATCGACATGCACTTGTAAGATTCAGTGAGTACTGAATGTTCTTTAATTTGTCTACCTCAACCATAACTTAAAGGTTCATTTAGGGACTTCAAAGACTAATACATTATTAGGCTTGTATTCTTGTTCTGAGATATTAATATATTATCAATAAAATACTGTGATAAGGATGATCTTGACAATATGGCACTTACACACTAGTACCAGTAAGGGAAAATCAATATTAAGAAACAGTTACAAATTAAGGTTTTTACGTCTTTATGTTTTTAGTTCAAATCACAACAATGTTATCCACAAGGAAAGGATTCTCACCACAACATTTGCTCTTGATATTGACTTTGTCATGGAATCAATAACATAAATTTCTTCGAAGTCCAGCACAAAGTCATCATCATCTCTCCTCTTATTCTTATAATGCTTCATCAAGAATACCTGTTTTCACATAAAGTTTCCAATGTGTAAAGCAAGAAACAATGATATGGGAAAAGTATGCACAAAATGAACCATGTCTAAAGGAAATGAAATTGTAACCATAACAAGAGAACAATCTCTAAAGTCTAAGGGAAAAGAAAGATACTTGACTGCAAACTGAATAATCTGTGAGTTGCTGAAAAATATACTTCCAATACTTTTGACTATTACTAGTTTTTTGTGATTCTGTGAAAAGATGATTGATAGCTTGAAACGGGTTTATAGAAAACTTGCAGGTTGCAAAGATTTATTTTGTTATAAACCAAAAAAAACATCGTAGGGGAAATGTTGACCCTATTACTGCCTAAACTTGCATCTAAGTGGAAAATCTCAATCCACGGATGCCACCTTGGGGTAACAAATGGGAGTTGTATCACTGTCACCTCAATACAACTTCCCCTTCAGCTCTCAAGAGGCCAAGGGGGGTATCCCTTTGATATATGATTGATTATTAGGATGCCTATGTATATTTAAATGATGATTAAGACAAGAAATCCAAAGATTTACTTTAACAATGAATCAATTGAATCCTACCAATGATACAACACATGAAATGTAAAGGATCCAACAACTTAGTGATAATGATGCATTAAGATAAAATTTTAAAAAGAACAAGCACAATTGACCACAATCCACTTAGATGCTTAAAAGCATTAGAAACATGTGGATTAAACCCCAAATCTGATTTATTATGTGTGCAAGAAAAGATTTCAGATTTGCAAGTTATTGATTACCATCCAAGTTAATGATACAACCTTGAAGAAGTAGACTAACAACAACTTAGCAAATGTAACTTGCAATAGATCCAAATTGTCCCTGGGAGAACAAACTCAAGTCAAAGATAAACACAAGAGATGTAATCTTAGTATTAGAACACAAATTGACCTTAAATAGTATGACGTTAAGAGCAATCCAATTTGTTCTTACATAAGGACAAGTCCAAGGTATAACTTGGCTTGTCTAATATTACCAAATCTGTTTTATGTAATTAAATATTTAAAATAGAAGATTCATAATTAGAGATAAACCAACCCAAAAAAGTGAATAAGCAGTTTTAACCAAGACGTCTAGGGTTAGATTATCAATTAGGAGTTTAAGATACTCAAGAAAGAAACATCCCAATATGCTTGGAACAAGTCTAGATCAAAGATATCACTATGAAATAAATAGATTTGAATCAAGAGGTAAATCCAACTTATGCTTTAATGAGTGTTACTATTGGATTTACTTGAATTTACTAAACATTTCCCTAAGTGAATGATAAGCAATTAAACAAAAACTCAAGGAAAAGTTCCCAGCTAGAAACTTGAAATAAACTTTTAATGCTTACTGTAGTTCGGGAATATTTGTCAAGTCTATGTAAGATATTCTATGAATGAAATTAAACAAGAGTCGAACCTATGTAGATCTGATTCTTTTATGTCTTTTTATGTAATTTCCAGATTTACATAAACATTATAAATAGCCCAAAGAATGAAGAATAAACTTGAAATAAATCATTCTAGGGCAATATTTGCACTTACGGTTTCAAGATAATAACTTTAAAATCAAACCCTAATTGATATAAGTCTAGGATATGAATATGCTTTGAAATTTAAACACCACACTTGAAAAAGAAATCTAAATGAAAGATTTTTCAATATTTTCCTTCACATTTCCAATAAACAAAAAAAGGTAAAAGATTTTGGGTTTTTATACATTCTAGAGGTTGATGGGAGAAGACAAGTGCCTAATCCAAGGGCTTATGGGGTCAAGAAGAAACACTTCTAAATAGCCAATTTTCTTTAATGGATTAGAGTAAGGAGACTAGGGCCAAAGACTCAAATGTCTCCTATCTAATCTAAATGGAAAATAGAGACCAGGAGCCTACAAATAAGGGGTTCTAGAAGGATCACCTTCAACTAGCAATATCAACTATAACTTAGCAATTCAAGTTAATTACCTTGCTAGGGTTCCTAGAGGATAGACAAAGCAAGGAATCAACACACAATTACCAAATTAACAAAGGAAGATAGGGGAGGAGTTACCTCACATGTAATTTCCTTCCAAGTGGTAGAGTTTACCCTTCAAATGGATCGATTTGCTAGCTTTTGTAGAAGACTTGACATCCACATCCAATCTTGAAACATAAAATAGAAACCAAGGGAGAAAAGCTTGAACCAACACCAAATCGCCTAAAAAGGAAGATATTCAATGAGTTGTATTCTCAATGGCCGGCCAATCAACAACAAATAATAGTGTGAGGGAAGCCACTTTTATAGAGGAGGCTTCAACAACCCTCTCATTACAATAATGTTTTTCTTTCCTTAAATCTAGTCTAAGAGATCATAAAATAAGCTTAACCTCCAACTTATTGTGAAGACAAAGTCAAAATACATAAAATTTCAAAGTAGTTGTGCCACATGTATAATATTCTCCCAAGAGAAACGACGTCCCATCCAAGAACAACAAGAGTAGAGTCAAGGGAAGCCAACATCCCTCCATAATGAATGGTAACTACCTCAAAAGTATCCTCCAAGGAAGATCGAACCACAAAATGAGCCAATGGCTATGAAAGATAGGAAAAAACCACACTTGTGGCATGTGGGAAGCTCCAAGAGGGGACGGCTCATCCAAAATAGCTCCCAACGGTCATAAGTGAGGCCTCCAATGTGTAACCTCCTCCCAAAATCATGCTAACCACCTCCCACAAGTCTAGGAAGGTCAAACTAGTACATGTGCCAAGTAGATGCCCAAACAGTCAAATAATGCAATTTCCAAGGTGGACGGCTCCTTTAGAAGAGTGAGACATTCCTCCAAAAGTGATGATGTGGTTGAGCGCTCTATATAATGAGATGTGGCATGGCATGACCAGTCCACATGCATGAAGAATAGCTCAAGATGCCTAGGGCATTGTGAAGAAGGCGCCTCCAAGGTCCCACTGCATAAAAATATGTAGAAAACCCCCTTGAGGTGGTTTTATATGATCTCAAGTGCTAATTACATATCATAAGTCCCAAAAGTGCTAGGTAAATAATCACCTAGGCCAAAGTGTGACAAACACATAGGTAGATCCATGCTTAGGCATAAAATAAGTGTGCTTTCTAGGTACGACAACCTTTACAATACATTAACAACACTTTTACATAAGGGTAAAGTGAAAAAAACTAGAGGTTCCCTAAGTCATGCGTCCTAATAGATCCACTCCAAGACACATACCCACCTCAGCCATAAATAACCTCCATAAGATGGTTACTACGAGCCATAAAGGCGGGGACTATCTTGAAATGGGGACCAAGAGGGCAGGCCATGACAAACCACAAGGGTTTAGAGAAACCACCTAGATGAAAAAAACACTTTACATAGATCACTAAACATGGTCTAATACAATATATAAGATACAATGGTCACACTTTTGGCTGATCATGATACAAAATACAAATCATCGTGATGGCACAACTGATCACAAAACCATGGGCTCTGACATCATCTCNNNATATGCACGAGATCGGCTCATATACTGGAACAAATCTGGCGAAGAAAATGAGGTACTCTGAAGATAAACTGAGGGGTAACAGACCCCTGATACTGTCATAGAGTAATGAATTCACATGACCATGAATTTCTTCCATTTGCACCTTCAACATAACAGCAAATAATAGGTCACAAAGCATATTTGAGATTCCAAGTAGGACCTACTCGAAACCAGCAGTATCTTGTCAATACCACAGCTGTGCAGCAACAGTAGAAGGAGATCATAATATATAAAGTGGTAGATGCAATCAATTTCTTACATAACTGTGGCTACATGGCACCTATGATTTCTTCAAGCATTATCTCCTGAATAGACACAAAATGATCTGCTATAAATGAACAAACAGACATCGCAATTGGTGTAACAGATTATGGCAATGAAACAGAACCAGTCAACTAATGCCCCTTCACAACAGTCTCAAAGGATAAGTTGAATTTGGTTATGATCTACTAAACTATGAACTCTGTCTGATGTTAGACTCAATTGCAGGCTTGTTGAAAGTTGAAACCATGCCAGACTTACACACATATGGTTGTCAAAGTCTTATGGTCTGTGACCCATACCTAGCTGTAAATACCAGTCACACAATTTGGACTTCATAACGACAAAAAAATGAAAACAGAGACTAAACTCAAGAATAACTCTGCATATCAAAAAATTTAGAAGCTCCACATTTTAACATAGCAATAACTTCGCAAAACTCAACAAAATCAGCAGTATCTCAGCAAAAATCAGCAATAAGTTGGCAATAGTTCATTGAGTTTTGGCATAGTTGCTGACTACCAAAGTAATCGAGACACGTTGAGTCTTCAGGTTGACCAATGAGTCTTCTTGAGTATGGTCAACTTTGTAAGATCTGAGGCAAGCTGAGTTCGCTTGTCAGGTTTCAAGTTTCAACGAGTCTTGTAGTTATAACTGTGTATCTTACCTTCCAACCATTCCAAGTGTAGGCTGGTACCACTAAAGTAACATTACATAATAACGTACTAATGTCAGCTGGGCTACACATAGTTGTTTAGCACTACGACTCAGGAGTACTACATCATGAAGTTTTTCAAGGTATCTATCACCAACCATGGTGCTGAACTGGCATTATAGTTAATGCTTGATAGTATGGTTGTAGATTATGCTTAACAAGAACCCTCCAAACCTGCAAACATTTTTTCATAGACTATGCTCAATGATAAACATTTTGGAGTTTATTTGTACTCATCGTATGTTATTAATCTTAGAGTGTTTGTATGTGATTCTGGCTTGTAGTGCCATTTTTACTTCGTACAACTTGTCCAGATACTTTAGTGTGGTATTTCCCCTTGTTTGTCGAAGTAGAATTATAATGCCATTTAGGATAGTGTTCTTTTGGATCTTGGGGAGTTATCAAATGTGCCAAATTTTTGAAGGGGTTCTTTCTGAGCAGGTCCTATGTCTTTGTTAAGAGCGGTTTAATCCTCACATTCGTCTATGGCCAACTCTTATAGTATCACTAATGTGATTATTTATTGTATTACTAGGTTATTGTGAAGGCCCAACCTAGTCAACTTTGACATGTAGACCCTGTTATTGCACAGTTTGTAGTTTGGGCAAAGCCCAACCCAAACACCAAGTGTGTGACACAATTGGGAACACCTATCACGGTCACCTCAATAGATGTCCCCCTCGTTTTAGTGAAGGACAAGTCCAACACAAAGGAGGCTTCTCAGGTGACCCTAGGGTGATTGCAATAGGAGAAACAAGGAGCTCGAAGAATACCCCTATAGGTCAAGGTCAAGGATGAGAATGACGCTTGGAGAAAGAGTCTTAGGAGCTGGTAAATGGTTGTCAAGGTTGTGTACCTGCAAAACAATGTTAGACCTACCCAAACAAGACAATAAATGATGATACAAGCCTCAAAACCAATGGGTAATCAGCAAGGAACTTTGCTGTCCCAAAATTGCAGCAGTATGGAAATATATATCAAAAGTAAAGAGACTATGACAGCTGCAAATTAAACCATCAAAATCAAGTGTATGATGCTGGAAAATTAAGCTAGCAATTAGTAGACAACCTTAAAATATTTGAACCAAGACTTTGATAGCAAGAGAGGGTTGTTAATGAAAATTATTGGCAGAGTTTTATAACAGCCTTATGGCTGTAGCAAACTTTTGCTACAGAAGCAAGTTCTAGCCACTAAAATCAACAAGCAATCCACCCAAACAATAGCCTTTAAACAGTAGATCAATTATGACAGCTTGCAAGTGAATTTCAGTGGTAGAAAAGTAAGTAAAGAGTGATAAAAGAATGAGTTTTCTGCAGCCCTAATGGCTGTAGCTTAATGTTTGTTACAGCAGCTTAATTACTTGGCAAATCAAAATGCCCTTAGGGCACAAGATAGCTTAACGCATGTAAAATTTAATTTCAAACTTGAACAATTCAATGAAATCACATTTACCAATGCAACAATATTCAATCTCCAATGAAAAGATTAGTGTCTTTATCTATTGGGTAAATGGAGCCTCTTGTTTATGATCTAGGGTTTAGCACTCTTCTAGGGGTGTAAGCTTTTTTACTCCCTAGAGAAGATAAGCCTAAGCAAGGTCTTGCTACAAGGGTTTAATCCCTTTTACTCCTTGTAGCAATCCTTTAAGCCTTTTCAATAACAATAAAAGAGAAATTCCTTGATGGAGGGTGTATGTCCTTATACTCCTCCAAAGGTTTGACAAATTAACCTTGAATCAAGAAGAAATACACAAAATTGCAGAAATTCCTTACCCTAATCCAAGACATAGCATGCAAAACCCTTACTTATCAAAGATATTCCACCAAATTGCCAAGAACAAGTATGTTAAATTTAAGAAGCTGCAAGAGCCATTCTCCGAGAGGATGGCATAAGACCCTAGCTGAGATCTAGGGCCCCTAGTGCACTCTTGGGATTCTTGGTCTGGGACCAAGCAGTTAGAACCATGGCAAAAGAACCTAGTGAGGGCCCCCAGTGTATTGATGGGGTTCTTGGTCAAGGACCAAGAGTTTGATGATGTAAGTCCCTAGATGTGTTCTAGGGCCCCTGGATGTGTTCCAGGGAATCCTTGCTCGGTGCTTGGATTGATCCTTGGTTGTATACCTTGGTGGATATAAGTCCCTAGATATGGTTTAGGGCCCCTGGATGTGTTCCAGGAAATCCTTGTTTGGATTGATCCTTGGTTCTGTACATTGGTGGATAAGACCCTAGTAGTGATTTAGGGCCCCTAGATGTGTTCTGAAGTATCCTGGTCTGGGACCAGGGGGTTCTTGGTTAAATGCCAAGACGAGATGATGTGTGATCTTCTTCTCTCCCGTGATGGTCCATGAGACCTAGGAGTAGTTGAGAGGAACATGATCACATCAGTGACATTCCTCTTATGATGGGATGATAAAAGCTTATAAGTTATCACGAGACTTATGTGGACATCTTGCCATTGAAGAAGACCCCTTTGACTTTGTCTTGTTGCCTCCCCTTTGCTTGGGCCACGTCCTTCTTAATGTTTAAAGTGGTGTTGGTCTTTACTAGTCACTTTGACTTGTTGACCTTCTAATTAATATTTTTATAATTAAAAATATTAATTATTTTTATTTTGTTTTAATTTGGGTTTTAACTAACCCTAAAAGGTAGGGTTAATTTAATTAACCCTAACCCTCTTCCTAAACTATAAAAAGAACCTCACCCCTCACTCTCACATTCACATTTTCTTCCTCCCTCACTTCTCTTGGTCTGATTTTGCTACGGTTACTCTTGCTCAGTTTTGATTTTAAGGTACAGCCTCCTTGGAGTATTTGTCTTGTGTTGGTGTAGGGTACGGGTGCCCTATTTTGGTCTCCTCTTGTTGTGTTAAGGTGGTGTGGCCCTCTCCTCCTGTTGGTTGAGGTGGTGCAGCCCTCTCCTCTTGTTGTCCATGTGCCACGGCCTCCTCCACCCTCTTCTCCAGCCTGTCGCTACTCCTCCTAGGTTGTCGCTAGCTTCTCTTTGACTATTGTTGGTGTCTTTCCTGTGTTGCTACTGTCACCTGTTGTTTACAGCCTCTAGGGCCTATTAAGACAACCTTAAGGCTACTACCCTAAGCTGCCTAAATTGTTGTAGTAGTCCTATACAATTTGGCAGTTTTTGTTTGGGCTATCAGGGGTTTCTTTCACCCCCTTATCAGCCATGTACTTGATACTGATTGATTTTGAGTTTTTACCCTAAGTTCTTCTTGGAAAAACTGTCCACTTAGATCATGATGAGATCTACCCTTGAGGGTTTGATCCATGACCATTATTAGCTTTTTCTGAGCATACAGAAAAGAGGACAGCAGCAAGCATCTAAAGTAAATCTGATCTTTGTTTTGGCTAAGGTAATGCTCAGATTTTGTTTTTGCTATTGATTAGATCTGTACCCTGTTTTAGTTAATGTTTAGAATTGTTTCTTGTTTTGCGAATGATCATATATGATTATGTTCAGTTAAGAATTGTTTTCTTTAATGTTCATATTCATTACATTATTTCTGTAATTAATTTTGATTTGATTGTTGATCTATATCTACAGTAGTGAACAAATTTTAAAAGAATGTTTATGTTCTAGTTTACCCTTGAATTTCTAACATGGTATCAAAGCTTAGGGCCTGAAAAGAGCTCAATTGTGGCTGACTTTTGAGCCTGCATAGATCCACACCTAAGGGTTTGTTTTGCAAATCAATAGTAAGCTTCTTTTATATCTGATCTTGTTTTCAGTATGGCTTCATCTTAAGTCAAAGCAGAAGATAGGCTTGAAGGGGCTTCAAACTTCAATGCTTGGAAGGCTAGGGTGTTTAATATCCTAGAAGAAGGTGACTTGGATGAGTTGGTTACCAGGGTGATAGAAGAACCTACTTCAAATACAGGAAGGGCAGCATATAAGAAGAGGCAGGACAAAGACAAGAGGGTCATCTTTGACTCAGTTAAAGACAGCATGATGCCTCTTATTGCTCATCTAAGGACAGTTGAGGAATGCTTTGATGCCCTATAAAATCTATATGAAAAGAAGGCCCCAACTCAGAAGAGGATATTGAAGAAACAACTACGTACATTAAAGATGGGAAAGGATGAATCTATCTCTGCCTTCTTTTCCAAAATTGCCCAAACAAGAGATCAGTGTGCAGTAATTGCAGTTGCAGTGGATGATGATGAGCTTGTACAAACAGCAGTCGATGGTCTTCCTGACTCATGGGAGATTTTTCCCTCATCAATCAATGGAAGAGAAGTTCAACCCAACTTCGAGAGATTATGGCATGGTTGCCTGGAAGAAGAGGGTAGACTTAAAAGCAGGAATGAACCTTCAATAGTAAGAGACCATGCTCTTTTAGTCAAAGCCAAGAGGTGGAAGAAGTTTCCTCGGCACAAAGGCAAAGGTAAAAAACACCAAGGTAAGCACTCTCACTTTCATTCTCCTTTATCTAAAGTAAGATATTTTAATTGTAAAAGGCTAGGTCATTATGCAAAAGATTGCAGGAACCATCTTTCACAGCAGAAACAGAGAGGCAGGTTCCATGCTTCAATTGCAATTGAGGAAGAAGAGCCTCAAAGAAGAAGAGCCAGAGTTGCTACTAAAGAACAAGAACAATGCAGAGAAAGTTATATTGTTTCATCCCTCTCTGGAACTGTCAACAAGTCGGAAGAAGTTTGGTTAGTGGACAGCGGGGCCTCCAAACACATGACAGGTTTCAAACAGAACCTTGTGAACTATCGGGATAAGAAGTTCAATGTGAATGTAGAATTGGGTGATGATGGCACCTATGCCATCAAAGGATTTGGATCAACATCTTTTCAGATTCAATCAAGTAATGTATTTCATATTGAAGAAATTCTTTGTGTTCCTGGATTAAAGAAAAAATTTATCTCAGTTCCAGTTCTAGAAAGCAAAGGGTACTCAGTAGCCTTCTCCAAAGGAAAGGCTCTTATGTGGCCCTCAAATGAAAGTATGAGCTCAGCCATGACTATCGGAGCTCAACAAGGTGAACTTTACAAAGTCATTGGTCAAGTTATTCAAGCATTAGCTCATGAGATGGTCAACCCTTGCGAACTATGGCACAAAAGGTTTGGACATCTCAACTATAATGCTCTCACAGGTTTGCAAAAGATGGTAACAGGTATGCAAGTTTTTTCTTTTGAGCATGATAGTATTTGTAGAGGTTGTGCTCTTGGTAAAAATACAAAGAAAGCTTACCCTCACAATAATAGAAAAACTAATGCTATATTAGATCTTATTCACTCTGATCTTTGTGGACCTATGATTGCTCCGTCCATGAATGGTTGCCTTTATTATATCATTTTTATTGATGATTGTTCTTGTAAAACTTGGATTTATTTTTTGAAAACTAAAGATGAATCTTTCAGTAAATTTCAGGATTTTAAGAATCTTGTTGAGAATCAGATAGGTAGACACATCCTTGTTTTCAAAGCAGAAAATGGAAAAGAATTTGACTCCCACAAGTATGATGACCTCTATCGGGACTCTGAGATTAAGAGGGAGTTGATTGTGCCTTATAATCCTCAGTTGAATGGGGTTGCAGAAAGAAAGGACAAGACAATTTGTGAAGCAGGCAGAGCCATGATGTATGATTAGAATCTTTAGTTTTCTCTTTGGGCGAAGCTGCAAGCACTGCAGTCTATATTCAGAACAGGTGTCCTCATAAAGCCCTAGAAGAGAAAACTCCAAAAGAAGTCTTCACCGGTAAGAAGCCTTCAGTTGACCATTTGAGAATATTTGGTAGTCTTGTCTACATTCATGTACCAAAAGAAAAGAGGACTAAGTTAGAGCCCTCTAGAAAGAAAGGCACTTTTGTAGGATAAAATGAGACCTCAAAAGCTTATAGAATCTATGTACCTGGGCAAAAGTTCATAGAGGTCAGTAGAGATGTGACCTTCCATGAGGACACAGCTTTTCGTCGTTCCAGAGAACTTCCATGTGATACAGAGGAGCAGGAAGCTCCATCTCCAGAACCTTCAGATTCACCACTTTCAGATGAGCAGAGGGAGGAGGTGAGAGAGCCTTCAATGGATCCCATAAGGCATTATGTTGAGTTTCCCCTAGAGAAACCTCCTGTCAAAAGGAAGCCAGCTTGGCGCCGTGAAATTTTAAAGTAAGAAGAAAAGCATGCAGCACCTAAACGTACCTTCAAAGAAAGCAAGAAACCAGATAAATATTTAGGTCTGATAGCGCAATTGAATCTTGTGCTTGACTCAGAACCTTCCATTTTTGAAGAGGTTGCCAAACATAAAGTGTGGAAGGATGCCATGATATAAGAGTACGAGTCAATATTGAAGAATGATATATGGGAAGTGGTCCCAAGACCTCAAGGCAAATCAGCAGTAACCTCTAAATGGCTTTACAAAATAGAGCATGCAGCAAATGGCAATGTGGAAAAATTCAAAGCTAGATTTGTGGCTCGTGGCTTCTCTCAGAAAGAAGGAATTGATTATGACGAGATTTTTTCTCTTGTTGCCAAGTATACCTCTATCAGAATAATCATCTCTCTTGCTTCAATTTTTTATTGGAAACTTCACCAAATGGATGTTAAGACTGTCTTTCTTAATGGTGAAGTTGAGCAAGTGGTTTATATTGAGCAGCCTGAGGGCTTCATGATCCATGGGAAAGAATCCCATGTCTACAAACTCAAGAAAGCCCTGTATGGATTGAAACAAGCTCCGAGAGGTTGGTATGGAAGAATTGAAGGTTTTCTTCAGAGTCTTAGATTCTCCAAGAGTCTTGGATCCTAATCTTTATATAAAGATTGTGAAGAATCATCATGTTATCTTGGTTTAATATGTGGATGATTTGTTCCTTACTGGAGAGGAACATCTAATATCTCAGACTAAGAGGGACTTATCAGCAGAATTTGAAATGAAGGACTTGGGTCTTATGCATTGCTTTCTTGGCTTAGAGGTGTGGCAGAAACCTGGTGAGATTTTTCTCTCACAAAGAAGGTATGCAGTTGATGTGCTTTGCAGATTTGGGATGTTGGACTGTAAGTCCATGACGACACCTATGCTTTCTAACCTGAAGAAGTTACATGATCAAGCTACAGGTTCAAATCTAGAAGACCCTATTGTATATCGTCAGATTATTGGGTCCTTGATGTATCTAGTACATACCAGACCAGACATTTGTTACGCAGTGAATACCCTCAGCCTGTTCATGTGTGAACCAAAACATATTCATATGGTTTTTGTTAAGCATGTTCTCAGATATGTCCGAGGGATTATAGCCTATGGGCTCAGATACACTTCCAGTGAAGGGGTAACGCTTCATGGCTTTACAGATTCACGTTGGATAGGAAGTACAATGGACCGAAAGAGTACTTCCAAATATTGTTTCAGATTGGGTTCAGCTATGATCTCCTGGTCCTGCAGGAAACAGGGCTCCATAGCCCAAAGCACTGCAGAGGCAGAATACATTGTTGCAAGTGCTGCTAGTAGAAAAGCAGTGTGGCTCAGAAAGTTACTCTCTTACCTCTTTTACCTTTAGATGTCTCTTAGTTTGAGAGATTGTGACCCCCCAAGCTTAAGATTGGCCTGAACGCATTTCTAGTCTATTGGGTTTGGAGTCGAAAGACTATCTCCCCCAATGCTAGATATTCAACAAGAAATGGATTCCTCCTTGGATTTGCTAGGAGAGCTCCTTAATGGAAGGTCTCCAAGACAACCAATCAACTAGGGTCAAAGTGATAATATACCACTTGGTTGAAGTTGCTTTCAACGAAGTCGGTGCAACAACTTTGGTGTGTTACACTAAGAGCCCACAAAGAAATAAGAAAACGAAAGTTTATCTTCTTTCTTCCACGTGACTATGTAGCCCCTCAATGGGGCCCACAAAGAAATAAGGAGACGAAAGTCTATCTTCTTTCTTCCATGTGGATATGTAGCTCCTCAATGGATTGATTGGTCACCTCTTGCAATTCTCCTAAGGGCCCCTGTCTAAGCACAATTACAATAATCCAAGACCGAGAAAAGCAAACATTATAGTAGACGATCCATAGTGACACAAGAGAATTGAGTTCCAAAATATGGCATTATGATCTCGC
>ML784931.1:69439-99916 GCA_009831015.1 Picea engelmannii
AAAGGTGGATTTACCCACCCAGTGAGAGAGGTCGGCCCTGCCAAGATGGTGACTCTTCACACGTGCCAGTTTAGTATAAATAAGAGGCTAGCGCCTCACTTCTAACACACACTTCACTTGATCATGTTCTTATGAGGCAAGTTGATATTTCAAGTTGGTGAAAGAAGAAGAAGGGTGGCGCATCTCTTGGAGAAGGATTTTCTGTATTGGTTGAGTTATCTCTTGAACTCTTGATAAGCTATTTATGATAAGGAAGTTTTTGCTGGGTTTTCTTCCCCTAGAGGGTTTCCCAGGATAAATGCTGTGTCTATTGTGGATGTGTATTTCTCAGTGATCTTGTGCTTATTATGCTCTTATCTTTATGAAATGCAAAGAACTATAATAATAGCATAAACATTAACACCCTCAACCGCAAAGTTGTTGTCTCTTTGTTTCCGTAGACTTCACAGATTTCGGTTTTGCCACACACATGCCTACAACAGACCTGCATCTCCATACTTCCCCAAAATCGACCCAAAAGAAGCTCGCCCAACTCTATCCACCAAATCCACCTCAAGGCACCACAAGATAGGGGTATTTGTGCTCAAAAGAAATGGAATGGAACCCCCTACACCCATGGACCAAGTTTCAGCTCAGTCGGACAAAGTTTACTATGCTTTTGTCCACCCGGAGTCAAAGTCAGTCAAAATAGCAATTTTAATTGCTAAGTCAATTTTTGTAATTTTTGTAAAATCAGTTAATGGGTTAGTATGAAAGTGGAATAGAGCAAGAATGAACCCTCCTAACCTACCCAACCCACCTTACCCACTTAATACAACCCCTAACTCACCCCCCTCTCACTTTACCTCACGCACTAGGGGGATTTGCGCCCCCCTCACACCCAAACCTTGGTTTCTTGCTTTGATATGTTGTGTGGGCCCCTCCCTCATGAGGTGCGCCCTTCCTAGCCTCCCACATCACCATTCCATGGCCCCATTTGCCATCTCACCCATCCATGTGATGGATCCACACCAAAACCCTAAGCTAGTGCGCGCCCCCTCCTTGAGATGGACTCTCTTGCTTGGGATTTAACACTTGGCACTCATAAAAATGCCTTCACCTTGCCTCTTGAGGTATAAAAGAAACCCCTCCTCACTCATTTTCTTCACCATTCTTTGAGCTAAAGTTATGCTACAGGATTTTCGCCCCACCCATTCTTGCTCTTGCCATTTTCATTCAAGCTCATCTTCTCTTGAGAGCATTGGAGCAAGTATTTGCTGCAAGGTTCTCTCATTTGGTTGGATCTAATAATAAGAAGCTTTGGAGGTTTTGGATCATTTCATGAGTATTCTGATGTGCTCCATCTATTGAGGTGATATTGTATGAGTTTATGCATTGGTTTTGTGGTGTAGTTTCTTGAGCAAAGTATTTTGTTTGAGTAGATCAATAGATAGTATTGTTTGCTGATCTATATATGTAGGATAGTTGGTATTGTGAAGTAGTTCATAGTATTCATTTATCTTGCATATTATTCTATTGCCATATCTCACACGGTGCTTAAGTTTTGCAGATTTTGCCTCTAAGATAGTGGTTGGAAGAGCCTCAACAAGGGGGTTTTCAACCAACATCTTCTTGCACTCCTTACTTCCATTTTAGATCTGATTTATTTCTGTTTCATCTCACCACAGATTGTTGTAGTTAACTCTCTTAGATAGGTCAAAATATTTTCATTTTAACTTGGAGATTTTATGTAAAAAAATTTTGTGTAAAAAAAATTTTTTTTTAACGTTTTTTTGTGGTGTGCAACATTTCTAGCAAGCATTTGCTTGCTGGTTTTTGCAGATTCTTACCAGGGACAAGGGGAAACGCTGTCGAAATCCACTTTCACAACACCCCCAAAAGGCTTCATCAAGTTGGTAAAGAATTCCTTTCTTTCTCTCTTTGTTTCTATCATTGTAGCAAGCCCCTGGGAAATTCCCTTGAGGCTTGCATGCTACTTTCCATTTTCAGCCATTGTAATCTATTTTCTGTAAGCAGTTAGTTGCCTACACCTTGGGAGAGTGATTGGCTCAGCCAACCCCCCAATATCGTTGGGCTATTTAGTTTTCATTTTAGAAAGTTCTTTATTCATTTCCCCACTTGTCATTAGGACAAGGTTGTGTGGTTAGTTTGTCTAATAATAATCATAGTCATTTTATTTTTCCAACCCTCTTTGACCAACATTGGTAGGCTTGCCTCCACCTTGGTCATTGTGAGTGGTTTGTTCTAATTCTTTAAGTTTTGCTAAATGTTAGTTGCCTACACCTTGGGAGAATAATCCCCAAAATCGTGAGGCTAAAGGAAAATATTGTTGGATGATCTACATTATATCATGGGTTAAAATTATCTAGAGTAGTCATCACACATCTATCTTTATTTCCTTTCATGATTACTCTTTCACATATGCTTATCATGTATTATGGTTTGATGCTTTGAGATCTATCTTAAGTAGTGCACTTCATTCACTTAAGGCATTGGGCCATTTATCTTTTTCAAGCTTATGTGGTTAGCTAAATGGCTTAGGATCTAGTTCTTTCACTTTGCCAAGTATTTTCTTTTCAAGCACACCTATTTCATTGGGATAATCATTGTGGATAAGTAACTAAATGTAAGATTAATCTCTTGGTATCAAAGGCAAGCTGTTCCTGCCCTTGCTTTATTTCCTTGCAAAGTTACATGTTATGGATGATGAATGATATGGATATGTTAATCATGTTTATCTTATGAGATTTTACATTTATGTTCATGTGTTTATGGTTTAAATCTTTGCTTTCACAACACATCATTTCAAGCACTTTGCAGTTTCGGTTTTGGGCCTAAATCACACTTTTCGGACACTTAAAATACTTCTAAAACACTCCAAACACACCTAAAGATTCACCCGCGAGTCATAATAATCTTCTAGACAACTTATGATAGACTAATTCAACCATCTCCATCATCTAAAACGGGTTTGAGGAAAACAACGGAGGGAAGTGGCGGGGGACCGTCCCGTGACGCTCCAGGTGGGTGTCCTCTCCGGGAAGTACTCTTACTGTCAGGGCTGACCGTGGAAGCTAGGGTGGGCCTCGTTGCCTTACTATCTTGAGCACCCGACAGTTATTTGGCTATAGGAGGAGGAGGTTTAAGGCTTCACACATAGTTAGGGGGAGGGAATAATTAAATTTACTTAACTTTTAAGAAACTCCTAACCACTTAGTTGCATAGACAATCCATGTGTTTTGGGGGATCTTAGATGAATGTTTAGGAACACACATTTGCGAGTACTTCATATCTACAAATCTTAATTGCAATCTTATGGTTTGTCTTTCTAAATGTTTTAAATTTTTATGAGCATTTGACTTTACAAACTTACACATCCTTTTTATGCTTTATGGTGTGATTCAAGAAGAAGTTGAGTATCCCATTTGGGGAGGCATCATCTTTTTGGATCTTGAGTGCTTTAGTGGTTGCCATTGAAAAACAATCTAATAGAGTAAGTGCTATTGGGGCATGCTTGGCTTATGCGATTGATCTTGAGTTAAATATTTCCTAAACTCTCACTTTGGGCATCATTGTATATCTTGTTCATTTGTATCTTTGTGTAATTATCGTAACATCTCTTATTCTTTATTGTAAGTAATTGTATGCTTGTTTGTGGGGATAGTTTCAACATATTTTTACTTGTAATATTTTTGTAATTGAACCACCCTCAAACTTAGTTGACTCCTTGCCCAACCTTAGGCACTAGTCATAGTTGACTTGGGGAAAGGGCTGCTTGTCATTTAATCTTGCACTTTGCATTTGCTGCTTTAGCATCTTAGGTTAGTTTTCCCCCAAGCCTTTTAACAAATTAAAACCAACTCCTATAACTTTAAAGTTAAATCAAATCTAGTAACTAGGGTCTACCCCCCTTGGCTTCCCTAGGAGTAAGCCTAGAAGGAAGAGGTTCCAGTCAAGGTGATAGCGTGGACTGTGAACCTAGGCATTGTGCCTCCAAGGACAGACTAAGTGAGCTGGACTTTGCTCATGTTTGCAAGTGTGTATTAGGACGGCAACACAACCATCACACTCCTTGAGACTGCACACCCTCATGCACAAAATGGTCACTTCTTTCGGAATTCGGTCCATCCGCACAACCCTGAGACCAAGGCAAGGTTGCCCCTCACCTTGATGCACTATGAAGTCACCTCGAAACAAAGTCTTCCGCGACAACTTGACTCCACTGTCCACTTCATGGCACAATTAGTCAATCTGCTGCACACAGTCCATCTTGCATCCAAGTCTGTGAAGAGTCAAGGGAAACCATCGTGCATCTGCACGTCCAACTAACTCTTCCCTTGTGACTCACACAACGATCAAGTCCACAAGTTTGGCTTCCTTGGCCGAATTCTCCCCATCTTCATCTGCGTCTTCGGATATGAAACATCCCATTTGCACCAAGAAGTGCATGGCCAGACTGCGTTTTCCTCACTACTTCATCACTCGACCATGGTGTTGCGTCTTCCTCTCTATGCCTTGGAATGGTTAGGATTCATCCTCAACCATGCTGCCCCAAAGCAAGAGAAATGCCCATGTCCAAGTAATCTCTTCATGCTGCAATCTACCTGTCTATACAATCTCCAAATGAAGGAAAGTCCTCAACTCACCTCCTTTTGTCAAGTCACCTCTCCGCAACTCAACATTTGCAATGAGTGTGGCCGACATGCCTACACTCCTCAAACATCCCAACGAACTGTCTAAAGTGCTCACAGTAGAATGAGTCACCTCAAAGAACTTCCATACCTTAGGCATGTTCGAACCAATACTTTTCCAACCTCAACCAACAACCCCTGCCGGATCTCTGAGTCATCGCATAATCATTCGCAAGTCACCAAGGTGTGCTCTGCCTCATCCAATGTCCCATACCAAAGGTGAGCGAACACCACCCAAGTCACTTGGTCTACATTCTGCCCATTCAGGTTGAATGCCAATAGTTCTTAGTCAACTCCTTTGCCGACTCCATCCATCTCCTAGAATGAGACTTCCTTCTACCTCCTGCAAGCATCCAAACTTTGACAGTGTCGTCGTGACTGCCAAGTCATCCCATAACCCAACAAATCTCGCTAAGGCACCAAACACTAAGGCGCCTCACCCATTCTCTCAACTTTTGGCACAAATAGACTTCACTACCCACTTCACCTCAACGAACTGTCCAACGCGCCTCATCAAAGAGTTAGGCAACTTCCTCAAGCCACCTCCATGGCTGCATCCAAATCTGCGTTATTCCACCCTAGGACTCATCCAAGCAGGTCATCCCAAGCTCTTTGCACATTCGCCCAACCAAGGTGTCCCAAACTGGTCGAAGACTTCTTCGAATCTGCACCACTTGAGTGACCCTCAAGTCTGTCGGTTTTCACCGCGGAACCGGGTTGTACTTGAACCACCAAATCATCTGACTTCCCTTCAAAGAACTCGCTGCAACACTTAGGAAATGCAAGAACTCGAAACAAACCATATTTTCCAACGACATCCTTCGTTGCAACCATGTTCTAAGTTTGTTGTCATGGACCTCCGCTTTCCCAAGCAACCGACTCTTCGCATGAACTCCCCTCAATCACCATTCGCAACTCCACAAATCTGCAAGACCTTCGCTGCGATACAAGGCTGAGTCCATCTGTCCACTTCAGAAATCCGTGTAAGTCCCAAACTTCGCATGCAACTGGTTGAACTCATTTGCAATGCCTTGCCATCTCCGCACCTTGATTGCTTCTGCTTCAAGGCACCTTGCACCCACCGCCCGATTGTCAAGTCGTACTGCTGCTAACTGACTGTTGTAACTCTGCAAAGAGTCACCTTGTCTGAAGGCTGCGGTGAACCCACGCGTCCAACAACCTAGCTCAACTCAACTACTGTTCTCGACGATGCATGACACGAAGACATCATGATGGAAACGTGCCCAACCAATTGCCTGCTTTGGTGCTGATATAGGTCGCCCTAGGTCGTCCAACACACCCAAGTTATTCACCTTGTTGCAACCCAAAACTGCTCCCCTTTGCAATCAGTTCTACGATCACCCTCTGCATTTTTCTTCCGTGATCACTTCTGCAATTAGATCTGTGACAAGTCGTGCGACAAATCCTGCGTTCATTTGCCTTGCCCAAGTGCTCTGTTCTCCCAGCGAACCCTGCACCTAGGTCTCTCCAAGGTGTGCACAACAGGTTCGACATTGACTTTCGTCATGAATCAAACCAATCAAGTCTGCCTTTGCGATCAACTCTGCAACAAGTTCTGCGATGAACTTTGTGACGAGTTCTGCGATCACCCAGCCTGTCCAAGTGCTTCGTTTCACCACAAAATCTCCTCTCGGTTTATACAAGGTGTGTGCCCAAACCAACCTCTCCATCGCACCGTCAATCGAACCTCTGTCATAAGTTTGATGCAAAGTCTATGATGAACCAATTCGCTCCACCGAACAGTTCACCAAGTTTGCGAATATTCCCACTGAATTGACTTCGCAACAACCTGTCTTCTCAACAAGTGCCCCCCCCAACAACTATTCTGACTGCAGTAGTGGTGAAGAGCCAAATATGCTTCGATACCATCTGTCACGTCCCCACAATGTGCCTTTTGATCATGCACCTCTTGAGGGAGTGTGATACCGCGACGTTTCTCACTTGGCTTCTTGGCAACACCAAGGATACTTCATCCAGATTACGCGTCTTCACCTAGAGCATACCCATACTCCGTTCTAGGCTACCAACGAGTCACACTCCTACTCTAGTGCTACTCTTGTATACTTAGACAATTGTTGACAGTTTAACTCTTAGCCATATTTAAGCATACATCCATGAACATGAGAAGCCATGAGAACAACAACGAAACAAACGAAGACAAACACAGATATAGTGCGGGAAGCACAAACCGTGCCTAACACTTGCCTAAGTCTTTGTTATTGCGAAACAGTTACAATAAGAGAACTACTGGTTCGAATTACAACATGGCAGAGTCAAATGACTTGCTTCACCTCACCAAGAAACTCATACACAAATTCGTCACCAAGACTCTTTGTCGCAACCGTCTTCGCAACCTCCTGCGGTACACCTCAGACGTGCCCTCAACCGCAGACTTGCTGTCTCTTCGTTTCCGCAGACTTCACAGATTTCGGTTCTGCCTCACACATGCCTCCAACAAACGTGCATCTCCAGACTTCCCAAAATCGGCCCAAAAGAAGCTCGCTTAACTCTGTCCACCGAATCCACCTCAAGGCAATACAAGTCCTCCCAAGTGGAGCGACTTGGCTCCTTGAGGGAGCTTGCCTCTCTTCGTTTGCCTCAGAATCACAGAGCTCTTCTTTCTCTCCTTGTCTTCAAATCTTCCTTCCTTGGTTGTGCGCCCTTGTTCTCTTATAGGGACTCCAAAGGTTACCATTGCGAACCGTCGCGTCCTTTGGGGGTGCCGCGCCCCTTCGCGAACCCATGTGTCCAAACAAATCGTCGCGCCCCTTCGCGGACCTGGTTGCCCAAATGAATTGTTGCGCCCCTTCACGGACCCGGTCGCCCAAATGAATAGTCGTGCCCTTTCATGGACCCGGTCGCCCAAACGAACCCATGCACTCGTCAATTGTCGTGCCCCTTGGGACCGACGCGCCCAACTTTGGTATGCCCCTCATGCTGGTGCGCCCCAATCTCTTGGTCGCTTCATACTTCGGCAAGCCCCTTGGGGTGTTCGCATGCCCAAGGTGTCCACTTGCCCAACTTGGGTGCCGAAGCGAACCTAAGTTTCGTCTCCTTGAGGACTTGGGCGAGGGTCTCCACGTCCATCTAGCCGAAGACCTTACAGTAAGTATATTTTTTAGGCGTATTCGCAGTCGTTTTTTGCACTTAAAAGAAAATAAAACAGATGCAAAAAAGTGAAATCCTGATTACTCACCTTTAATGTTATAAATAAAGGTCTTGAGTCAAGACCAAACTTGATGTGGTTTTCCTCCAAGAAGTTAAGTCTGTTGGTTTTGATTTGAAGTGTCGGATGAGTCACTATTGGAAGGGCCCCTATTGGACTTTGGAGCACTCCTAGGGGAGTGGTGGGGTGGTTCTAGTTTTTTCTTCCTTCTTGTAGACCTTCGTAGTTGGGCATGTTTCTAACCCGTCACCTAGAGGGATGTGGGCTATGGGTGGTTTTTTGTTCCTTTTATGCGTCCAACTCTAGTATTGATAGGTGTACAATGTACTTGTTACCCCCCTCACTTCTAGGGGTAACTAGAGGATAAATTTTTCTCCATGATCCACATTTCAGACAACTAATCCAATGATTTTATTTCGAACTCTCCAAAGAAAGTTGTCCACAGATGCCTTCCATTACATGCTCAACTTAGCTCACTCACATGACATGGTGCATTTACATACTCAGTTGCATTTCCCTAAAACTTCATATCGAGTGATACTTTTAATACTTGAGGCATGAAAAAGGTGATGATGGGTTGATTTGGATAATGAATCATGATGCTTTTGAGTTATACTTTTTTCCTTGTCTCACCTTAGTGGTCATTATCATTTTCTAGTGAAATGTTGCCACTCTTTGGCAAAGCTGTCCATATCCCTTACTATGAATATGACATTCCATCTATTACCTATCCATTGTCCTTTCTTTTGGGTTGGTTGTTACATGTATCCCAAAAATGTTTGTGCTTCATAATCCCATGAGAAGAAGGGGCTTGAAAGCTTGAGGTTGATGCAACATTATAAAAAAAATGATATAGAAAGAGAAAGAGCCCTAATTCAAAATGTGGGGCAAAGAAACAAAAAAATCAAAGTATTAAAAACCAAGAAAAGAAAGAAGCGTGAGCTCTACCCCCTCGCTAAGAGGCCATCACCCAAGTCCTATGCGATGAATGCATATCTTATGAAAGGACTTAGCAAATCAAATGTCAAAAGCCAAAAAAGGTTGAAGCTATAATGAAAAAGGCAAACAGGAGTTTGGAAAGACATAGTGCCAAGGAAAGGGTACCTCATTGCTTAAGCACTCCCTCTACAAAGGTGCTCATTAGGATGACTATTATACATGGCCTTGCATGTCAATGACATCCACCCCATGAAGTAAATCCCAATCCATACCAATACCATTGCGCATACTCTTTGATGGGTTCCTTGGGACATACCTCTTGGTCTAGGTACTGGCACACCTAATGGGGGGTAATAATGACCCTCCCATACATAGACTTGGCAAATTGTATAATTTTGTAGGCTAGTGTGAAGTTTGAACTTTCAAGAGGATATTCTGCGAGATATATCTAATTGATTTTGTATTAACATGACTCACTTTATATGTTTTGTTTGGATTGTGTACCTTGCCTCTGGTCTTCATGATTCATCTTGGACCACATGAGCCCCTCCTCGTATGTTGGTTTCACATAGCCTCATGCTTGTTTGACACTTGAATCCTTTGGAGGATGTTGAGGGGCTACTACCCACTTTTATGGAGGTCGTCCCCACCACTTGAGGAAGGCTGTTTGGCACTCCTAGGAAGATGTTGGGGCTTTTGATCACATGGCTCCATTAACGAGACACCCTAGCACACATGGGTGTGACCTTGAGCTCATTGATGATGGGACGTTGCGTGCATGATGATGATGGCTTGATGGGATGTTGCGTCTTCTATGGAGGATGTTGTACTTGGAGAGATGATGTGGCACCTTTCCATGGATGATAACACCCTTTGATGATGTGACATTGCATCATTTGGCAATGGGGCACCTTGATGTGACGTTTGGGGCTTCTTGGTGATTGTATGGCACCTTTTGATGAGACATAACAACCCTTGGAGGCATGGGGCACCTTGATGTGATGTTTTGGGGATTGTTTTGGGGATGTTTTGGGGGCACTTTTTGATAAGACGTCACACCCTTTGGATGATAGGCACCTCTTGAGATGAAAAGTTGCACCCTTTCATGACAACTTTTCGCTTAGATTTCTCATATAAATAGAGAAATATTTCTCATTTTGTAAATCATTGCTATTTGTGGAGATTTATCACTCTTATGTACTTCTACTTGTTCTCTTTCATGAAGAATGCTATGAATGGTTAACTAGGGTGACTTTCTTGGGAGCTATGTTTTTGGATCTTCTACTACTACTTGGATGACATGGAAATTAGGGTTTTGATGGATGAAAGATGTTTTGAGTAAGTCTTCTCTTTTCATCTTATGGTTATGTTTATGAATGCATTATTAGATTGATGTTGTTTCTTTAGTGGTGGTTCTTCATCCTCTTGGATCATTCTTGAACAAATCCTTCTTGTTGTTCGACAAAACAAGGTATTCTCACACAGGATGAACACCTTTAGTAACCACTCACACAACTAGATCAAAGATCAACACATCGATGTTTTAACGTGGTTAAAACTCTCGAAGAGGGAAACAATCCATGACCCCAACCAACGTGGCCACTTGAGGAAATATATTAATGCAAAAGAAAAATATTTTACAAGAGAGTTTCTCACTGTCGATCATCAACAAATGACCCTTCATACTCTTTAAATAGAGATCATGCACCAATCAAGTGTTAAGCCATAGATCAATGTAGCTGTTAAGATAAAGGAGAATATGAGTCGTCAGATCACTCTATGTATAGAAGATATCATGATCATCAGATTACATAGCTACAAATGCATACTAATGCATAATAAAGAAACACAGTTTTACCTAAATACACTCTAGACCAGGTTGATCTAAACTAACTCCTAAGTGTATAAATATCCTAACAACCCCCCTTAAGAATAACTTGGGATAGGATTGAAGGATTTACAAAGGTGACACAATAGAAGAAAGGAGGCATTAGAGCCTATCCCCCTTTAATGACATCTTCCCAAACTCCTAACATAGATCAGAGTTTGGAAAACTTTGCTTCTATAAGAGTCTTTGTGAAAATGTCTGCAACTTGATTTTCTGTAGGGCAAAAAAGCACTTCAATAACTCGATGTGTTTTCTATGCTAATGTTGAATTGGATCTTGTTGAGATTTGGGTACCTTGGGATGTGGTCCCTTTGTGGTTTTGAGTCTCTAACCACAAGTGGGAAATACATTGGGACTATGTACCTTGTATTTTATGTGTAATTCAACTTTGACTTCACTTAAGTCGAAAAGTTGAATTTTTGTCACTTAAGGCAAAAGTGACCAATTATTCACTAAGTGGGTGAATGAGGGGACATAAAGTGAACTTAACCCATGTTGAAATAATGTAACTGTGAAGAGCATTCTTATTATTATTTTGTTATTGGATTAAATCCCCATTGTGGATTAATCATGTCATTATTATTATTCGATTAAATCCCCATTATGGATTAATCATGTCATTATTATTATTATTGTTATTGGATTAATCCCCATTGAGGATTAATCATGTCAGTAATTGTATAAGGACCAAATCCCCTTTTGCGGATTGGTCATCAGACAATTACAAAGTGCAGAATAAGAAGTTGGCCCCAACAGTTATAATGGAAGGCCCAAAATTAATTAAAGGTGGGTTTACCCACCCAGAGTGAGAGGTCGGCCCTGCCAGATGGTGACTCTTCACACGTGCCAAATTCATATAAATAAGAGGCTAGCGCCTCACTTCTTAGACACACTTCACTTGCTCATTATCTTATGAGGCAAGCTGCAATTGGAAGTTGGAGAGAGGAGAAGAAGGGTGGCGCATCTCTTGGGGAGGACTTTCTGTATTGGTTTGAGTTATCTCTTGAACATTGTATAAGTTATTTATGATAAGGAAGTTTTTGCTGGGTTTTCTTCATCTAGAGGGTTTCCCAGGATAAATGCTGTGTCTCTTGTGGATGTGTATTTCTCAGTGATCTTGTTCTTATGATGCTCTTATCTATTGAAATGCAAAGAACTATAATAATGGCATAAACATTAACAACCCAAAGTGGGTTTGTGAGTGAGATTATTGTGGGATGATCTCAACCTTTGATTAGAGAATGGATGAAGAGATCTTAGCCATCCATCTCTTAGGTTTTCTTATGGAGGTTCAAGAGGGGCACATAGGGCCTAAGGAGGCTCATTCACTCTTTTGTTGTCTTAGAGAGCTTAAGGAGAGAAATGGAGATGGGAATGGAAGCAAAGGATGAGGGCAACAAGGGCGCCTCCTTCCATGGAGGGCTCTAGGAGGCTTTGGCTCCCATTTATTTGTGGTGTTCATGCTTGCTTGGAGGAGGGTGCACTATAGGAGGAGGGGGCACACCTAGTGGGCAAGTCTTATACTTGGCAGATTGCTGCTTGGAATGTTTTGTCTGAGAAGTAGCATACAAGGGCATATTTGTGTGCAAGGGTTTCTTCTACAAAACATTAAGCAACAAGGGCTCAAGGCTAGAGTGGAATTGAGCAACAAGTGAGGAGGGCGCACCATGCTTGGGCGCATTCACCTTCTTGGAACTGTATAGCAGCTTGAGAGGGGCTACCTTTGTATCAGGTTCATTTGTTTTATGTACTTGTTGTATCTCACATTTATTATGTCACTTATATAGACTTACATTCCAAACTGGTTTTCCCCGGGGGGTTTTTATCCAGGATTGTGTTGCCCAAAAACTCTTGTGTCCTAATTTCATGCATGCTAGAGTTTAGAACAACATTCTAATAGTTGTAAAGATTTAGAGGTGTGTTATATATTTGAGGTATGCATGTGCTAACCTATGGGCTACTAAAACTACATGCAAGGGCACCTTAAAAGCATATGTAACCATAACAAAACAACAGAAAAGTTCCTGAACTGTTTGTTGTTATAAAACAACATCAAAGAGCATTTAGACAGTTGAAACTTAGAGCCAATCTCAGGTCAAAGACAAACCTAGTTGGCAACATGTTAGGACTTTAGATTTTCTTCAGATCTTTGGTGAGCTTGTTGCCACTCTAATTGTCACACCAGAGGGTGGTCAAATGTTGTTGTTGGAATCCAAATTCTGAAAGGATCTGTCAAAGCCACAAGGATTCTTGACTTGCATTAACTGTCGCTTGGTACTCTGCTTCTGCTGAAGAAAGAGAGATAACCTGTTGTTTTTTACAATCCCAAGTGACAGGTCTGGAACCAAGGTTGAAAACATAACCTGCAGTAGGCTTTCGATCATCAAGGTCTCCGACCCAATTTGAATTAGTGAAACCAACCAATAAAGGAGTCTCCTTTGAACTATAATGTATCCCAAATTGAACTGTACCTCGAACATACTAAGGTATCTTTTTTGCTGCTTTCCAATGGATTTCATGGGGTGTTTTCATATACTGGGCAACAAAACCAATAGCAAAAGAAATATTAGGATGGGTATGAGTCAAATATAAGAGGCTACCAACTAATTGATGGTACAAAGTGGCATCAACTTCGAGAATAGTACATGTGGCAACAAGTTTGACTCTGGACTGGAAGGGAAAAGGGGCTGGTTTAGAATCTTCCACGTGAAAGTGGTGGAGAAGGTCACAAGCATACTTAGACTGTGAAAGAAAAATTCCTTCCTTGGTTTGCAATACTTGAAGACCAAGGAAATAATGCAAATAGCCTAAGTCTGTGATTTCAATTTTTTTTTAAGGTTAGATTTCACATGGGTTAAAAGTTTCGGGTCACTACTAGTGAGGATAAGGTTATCAACATAAAGAACACGTATCATGAGATGGATTCCTACTTTCTTGGTATAGATATTAGGGTTAGAATGACATCTAAAAAAGTCGGTGTCAAGAAGAAAGATGTCAATTTTGGCATACTAAGCTCGAGGAGCTTTCTTAAGACCATAAAGAGATTTCTTAAAGCGACAAACAAGGCTGGACTCATTCTGGACATAGCCAGAAGTGTTAAGTTTTGAGCTATTATTAGGTTTCTTTTCCATTTACTAGATAACAATAGCATAGGTAGGATCACTGAGAGAAACACAATCACAAGATACACAACATTTATCTTGGGAAACCCTCATGGGGGAGAAAACCAAACAAAAACTTCCTTAATATAGATAGCCAATACAATGCCAAGACAATAAACCAAAACACTAGAGAATATCCAACATTGAGCAATGCGCCTCTCTTTTCCTTCTTCTCCCAACTGCAGCTACCAAACTTATGCACTTGATGAGCGAATGAGTGAGTGAGATAATGAGGCGTTGGCTTCCTTTATTTATAGAAAATGGCAGGCGCTGGAAAGGTGTCTCTTCACTGGGCAGGGCCGACTTGTCTTCTTAGTGGTAAAAACCACTTTAATTAGCCTGGGGACCGACTTCTCAATTTGCATAATATATTTAGGGTTTGACCAATCCACAAAAGGGGATTTGGTCAAGTACAAAGCCCGACATGATCAATCCACAAAAGGGGATTGATCAGATGAATAATAACTCAATAATAAATAGAATACTCTTTGCAGTTACAATATTTCAACACTCGCCCTTAACAAGAAGGGTATTCTACAACATCATCAGGAGAGAGAGAGGGAAACAACATCTGAAACACTGACTGGCATATCTATAAATCATCGGAAGTTTTTCTCATCATCAATATCATCATCCACAGCAGGGAGCTGGAATGACATCATCATCATCTGCATCAACATGGATTAGTATAACACTAATACATCATCATCATCAATAAAATCGTAAGGCTGATACAACATCAACAACAACAACATCACAACACGAAGGCTGGAGCATCATGAACATCAATACTAGGCTGGATATCTTCAGCACGAAGCTGGCATCTCAACAACATCAACACGAAGCTGGAAATCTTCAGCACGAGGCTGGCATCACAACAACATCAACACGAAGTTGGAAATCTTCAGCACAAGGCTGGCATCATAACAACATCAACACGAAGCTGGAAATCTTCAGCACGAGGCTGACATCACAACAACATCAACACGAAGCTGAAAATCTTCAGCACGAGGCTAGCATCACAACAACAACAACACGAAGTTGGAAATCTTCAGCACAAGGCTGGCATCAACACTACTCCCCCTTTCGAGGGAGGTCCTTTCGGACTACACCGAGCTTATCTCGAAAGTGCTCAAACTTTACACGAGATAGAGGCTTGGTCAACACATCTGCAACCTATTCATTCGTGCTAACATCATGAAGCTTTATGGCTCCTCTCTGCACCATATCACGGATGTAATGATCTCGAATCTCTATGTGTTATGACTTGTCATGGAACAGAGGGTTCTCTCTCATCTTTATGCAACTCTGGTTATCACATAGAATCACGGTTGCTTCCATCTCCAGATCGAATAGACCTGTCAATAACTTCTGAAGCCATATGGCTTCACAACTGGCGGAACATGCAACAATGTATTCTGCTTCTGCCGTGCTGAGAGCAATACTTGATTGCTTCCTACTCTGCGATGAGATCATGGCTGACCCCAGACTGAAACAACATCCTATGGTGCTCTTTTTGTCAGAGACACTTCCAACCCAATCTGAATCGGTATATCCACTCAGTCTGAAGTCATGATCTCCATTATAACTGAGACCAAAATCTAATGTACCCTTAAGGTACCTCATCACATGTTTTGCAACAACCAGGTGAACACGTCTGGGCTCTACCAGAAATTGACTCAAGGTGTTCACAGCAAAATATATATTTGGCCTGGTGTTCGTCAGATACATCAACGATCCAATGCTCTGTCTGTACAACATAGCACCAACCAATTCTGACGAAGTGTCAACCATGAGCTTCAACTTTGTTTCCATGGGTGTATTCATGATTTGCACTCCAACATATCAAACCTCTTCAGTATTTCAACTGCATACTTCCCTTGGTTAAGGAATATCTTCTTTGGGCTCTGCCAGACCTCAAGATCTAAGAAATAGTGCATTAGGCCAAGGTCTTTCATCTCAAATTTTGCAGCGAGCTTCTTCTTACAATCAATGATAAGCTTTTCTTCTCCAGTTATAAATAAGTCGTCCACATACAACAACAATATAACAGGCTCATCATTCATAACCTTGAAGTAAAAGTTAGAATCTGCTTTACTCTTGGTAAAGCCCAAGCTCGTCAGAAAACTGACAATTCTTCCATACCAAGCTCTAGGAGCTTGTTTCAATCCGTACAGAGCCTTCTTGAATTTGCATACATGAGTCTTTTTGTCTTCAACTTCAAATCCTTGAGGTTGTTCTATATACACTTCTTCTTCAGTGACACCATTTAAAAAAGATGTTTTTACGTCCATCTGGTGTAACTTCCATTTCATCTTAGCTGCAAGGGCTATGATGGTTCTGATTGAAGTGTATCTGGCTATAGGAGCAAACGTCTCTTCATAGTCAATGCCTTCCTTTTGAGAAAATCCACGAGCAACAAACCTTGCTTTATATTTCTCAATACTTCCATCAACAACATGTTTTATCTTGTATAGCCATTTGGAAGATACCACATCCTTTCTCTTTGGTGTAGGAACTATTTCCCATACATCATTCTTTGTAATGGATTGATATTCTTATGTCATGGCATCTTCCCATTCTTTCTTCTGAATGGCTTCTTCAAAGCAAGTAGGCTCCTTCTCTAAGAGATCATACATCAACGCCATATAACTGGAGAATGACTTGGGTTTCTTGACTTGTCTCATGGTTCCTTAGGGGGCACCATACTTCTCTCCATCTTGAATAAGTTCCCTTGCCCAGGCTGGCTTTCTCTTGTGGGAGATCGTCATCTGGGGAGGTTCTTGAGATTCTATTATGTCATAATCTTCTAGAATATCCTCATCATGGAAAGTTATGACTTCCCTCACTGGTTCTGCAACTCTGGGAGCCACAAGTTCTTCTTCATATACTTCTTCAAGCTGGCATCTTCTTGATTTCTTGAGAGCTGCATCTTCATCAAAGGTTACATCTTTACTGATCTCAATATGATGGTAACCTGGTATATAAATTCTGAAGGCCTTGGAGACCTCACAGTATCCAACAAATATTCCCTTCTTTCCTGAAGGGTCCAACTTGGTTCTCTTCTCTTTCAGAATGTGTACAAATACTAGACAACCAAATATTTTGAGATGGCTTACTTCTGGCTTCTTTCCAGAGAACATCTCTTCAGGGGTCTTGAGCCCAAGTGCACTATGGGACAATCTGTTCTGTACATACATTCTTGCTGCTTCTGCCCATAAGTGCATTGAAAGATATTGATCATGGATCATAGTCTTCACTGCTTCCATTATAGTTATGTTCTTTCTTTTTGCTACACCATTTTGTTGAGGATTGTAGGGAGTGGTGAGCTCCCTCTTGATCCCGACATCTTTTCAAAAGTTTACAAACTCTTTTGAGGTGTATTCTTCTCCATTAGCTGACCTGAGTATCTTGATCTTTCTTTCAGAGAGATTCTCTATCAAGGTTTTGAATTCCTTGAATTTACCAAACACTTCATCTTTTGATTTCAAAAAGTAAACCCAGGTTTTGCGAGAATAGTCATCAATAAAAGGTATACATACCCACTGATGGAGGTTGATGGCATTGGGTCACATGCATCTGAGTGAATGAGCTCTAGGACTCCTTCTACTTTACTGTCTCTCTTCGGGAAAGGGTTCTTGATGTTCTTTCCTTGTGCACATCCGTTGCACACACCTTCATGGTCAACCTTGAATTCTGGTAGACCTGTGATTGCTTTGCTTACATATGGTAATGCCTTGTAGTTGATATGAGCTAGTCTTCTATGCCAAAGTTCACATGGAATCTCGATGGAATGAGTCAAGGCTGCTTTTGAGTGACCTTTTAGCTTATACAAGCCACCTTCTTCTTTTCCAATAACAATTGCTTCTTCTATGGTTTTTCCTTTAGGCCATGTTATTGCGCAATTTGTACTTGCCGAAAGCCAAAGGCAAGTGAATAGTAAATTGGCGTAACAAGGAGGATGTCCTATCACTGTCACCTTAATAAGACACCTCTTTCTATTTAGGAGTAGTACCCCAGGGGAGACGTCCCCAGTGACCTGGGGTTTTGAGAAGGCTAAGGCAAAAGTATTAAGAAAGTCCCACCCCTCTCACAAGTCACTCGGATCAAAAGTTCCAAGGGTATGAATGAGATGAAGCAAAATAATATTTAAGTGTACCTGCCCAGAACAAGACAACAAGAAAAGATGCTACTTGCAAGTACCATATGATGTTAGTGCTTCATAAAACCATAGACTTTTGATAAAATGAACAAGCTGATATAAAAGCTGAAGCAATAGAAGTATTTATAACAGCAATTAATATTTAGCAACAACTACACAATTATGCCTCAATAATGCTTCAAAAATGACAAGAAATGATAGTATAAACTTGACAAAATGATAGTAATTGTCAGAAGCAATGATGGCAATGTATATCAGCTTTTGATCTTGCTTTTAAGATGAATTTGCTGCTGTTATAGATGGCTGTAGCAATCTTTTGCAACAACAACAAATTAGTTAGCAAGTGTAATCTATAGTTAGAAATAGTTAGTAAAATTCTTAAGGTAGATGGTTTAAGAGTTTGTTTGGTCAATCAATCACTTGCAAGGTATGAACTAGTGCCTTTTAGGGTAAATAGAGTCAAAGTTTGCAGCGACAATTCTTAGAGGGAAACAACAAATGATAATAGATGAACTAAAGGAAGGGGAAGATTATTGAGGTGTTAGAAACCTAAGGCCTCAACATCTAAAACCCTAGAAGGAAAAAATGCTAGAAAGTAGGTAACCCTAGGCCCTAGCGATTTCCTTCTTCTTTAGATCAAAACTTGAAATAAAATGTATGAAGCTTAATGAAACAATGCTACTAGAGTGCTACAAAGGTAGGGCTCTAGTTTATTCTTCAAGGGAGATGTCCTCTAGCAAAATCAAGTAGGTGAAAAATTATAAAGAAAAGGACAATAACATGTGCTTTTCTCCTAGGGTTTCAAACTAGCAATTTCATAACCATCCAAAATAAAGAAGAATTGCAGATTTTACTTACTTCATCAAGAATAATCTGGTAACAAAACCCTAGTTGAAGACTTTCCACCATGAAAATGCCAAAATACACCAAGAATAGCCTCCTCCAAGAATTGCACACCACTTAATTTCAGCCAATAAGCCTTAAAAGAGGCCGAATTTCAGACCTCACACTTGTGTGAGTGAAAGATGATGAAAAATATAAGAGATTTTTCCCTTATTTATACAATAATCACGACCTTTAATTACAATTTAGGTCAAAAAAGGCCGACATGGCCAATTTACATCAAAAATCTAGTTTTACATAAAATTAACAATTTAAAACCCTAATTTGTCTTTGGGGATGACGTCATGCCCCTCCTAGGGTGACGTTAGGCCCCATCGTGGAACACTAGGCCTCAGAAGTGAGACTTTAGGCCTTAAAAGGCCTCAAAAGCTGCCACACGTGCCAACCAAGACGTCCTCATGCCAAAACCCTAACTGGATGACGTAAAGGCTCAAAATGATGACGTCAGGGGCCTTCAAGGGCCAACGTCATGGTTGGAGGGAAATACCCCCCTAGGTTCAAGCCTGCCAAAGTGCCTCTGGTGGAACATCCTCCCTTTTCTCTGGTGCAAGCCTCTGGTATCCCTCTGCCCCTGGCTGGGGTCACAACATCCATCTGGTGGGATTTTAGCCCCATGGAGGTCCGAACTAATCATCTCCCCATATGTACCTGTCCGTCGGGTATGGTCCTGCAACAACAACAAGTACACCCTACATGGGCTCATAAGTCACAGTGATCATAGCAATGCCAATCACATCTAATAATCAAGTTACCCAAACATGTGCATCAAACCCCCCTTTACCTAGACAAATGCTCAAAGACATGCTATTTAACAAGCCGAGTTTGGAGAGGGTTTCAGGATGTCCTATTGGGATAATCCTCCTTAGGTGTGGGGTGTTTCCCGGGTGAAGACCAATCTAGGTCATGTAAATGCATGAGATGGGGGAGCACCTGAGTGGGCCCAATGGTTAAGAGCATGTATTATCTCCGGGGAGGTCACAAGTTGAAAACCTGCGGGGGGTAGGGATGTTCATATTGGCCCGTTGTGACAAAGCTGGAAGGGTAGACGACCCCTGGGATAGAGGTTCACTCGGTGTGGGCCTCAGGACGTCTCGGCCCTTGCTGAGTCACAAGTTATTGGTATATCTGGCTTGCGGGCTGTTGGATATACTCTTGGGAGGTTGTTGTTCCCATGGTTAAAAAAAAAAAATGCATGAGATGGTGTAGGGAATGTTCGGGCAAGGGGTGCAGTGATGATAGGGAAATGTAGGTCTTACCTATGGGTGCCTCTGTAGAGGGTGAGCTGCACCTTGTCATGGATGCCATTGTTTCCTAGTCCATTGAATGCCTTTTACTCTTTGTCTTATTGTTTTTTCTTTTCAAGACAATAGCTGGAGCACACTGTCCTAACGTGGTGACCAATGGTGACAACGTTACTCACAAGCATTTCACGGAAATGAGAAGGCTGGCTCGTGATGAGACTCCCTTTCTCTTGGCTATGCCACCAAGAGCCCCTACCCTGGTTTGGTGACCATATGGATGGAAGTGTCATACTGTTACATGCCCATGGACCTAATATGCCGGCTCATGATGAGACCTCCTATTCTCCAACTATGTCTTGAGTTTTATTTTATTTTACGGGTCCCCTTTTCTTGATGATAAGCCTTTTATTCCTTTCTCAGGAATCCCTGGGCGAAGCATCTCAAGGTTTCATCTTGGCTTTTAACTTTTGCCAGTTACTTTTACCCGCTAGGCCTTTAGCCCCTTCTTCCCACAAGGCAAGGTACAACCCTTACTAGCTTGGCAAACGCAATGCCCGAACCAATGTAGGGGAAAGATGAGCGGGATAATGATGAAAAGTGGTAAGTATGGAAGTAATGGACGATGATCTTTCATAGACCCACCCAGTGGCAACTCATCCCTAAGGGAATCAACTTATTAGGGCACTCTGTCCTCCCCCCCAGGTATGGACAAGTTAAAGGACATAATTTCCAAGCAAATGTCATGAAACAAAAAAGAATTCAATGCACATATTCAAATGTTTTGAGAATTAGAGTGACACATACCATGATACCCGGACTCATTACCTCATGGAGCAATACCAACTGCCACTTCAGAACCAGGTTGATGGGATGGATGCTGCTGTTGCTGATAGATAGGAGGCGCTAAAGAGAAGATGGGCCCTCCAGGGCCAAGCTCAAGTCATATGGCTCTCGGTACTCCATGTCTAGGACCTGTGGGCCTCGAGACATAATCTCCTTAGTTATCCCTAGGATAGGGGATAACAAGCCACATAAGAACTTCTCCATATATGAAAGCAACTCTGAAGCCTTTCTTCTCTAAAGTTGAGATAGAAAGTAAATTCTTTGTCAAACCTGGTACATATAGTACATCCTTCATCTTCATTGGGGTCCTTGAATCAAGTTTGTAATTTGATTCTCTTACTCCTTTGATAGGGTACTGATAGTCATCTCCAAGTGTGACTTTTTGGGGAAAGTTCTTTTCTGTAAGGCAAGAGAGAATGTCTCTTTGACCTGTCATGTTCTTGGAAGCACCACTATCTATGAGCCAAGTGTCCTCACTAGGTGACACTGATCCTGAGAGGGCAGAGATTAAGACATAGTCTTCAATCTGTTTTTTTATCATCTTTGTGGGTGGCTCTTCATATTCAACTGTGTGGGCATGGTGCCTCTTGTTTCTCTTCTTGTATTCTTCTCTTCTAGGTAGACAATTCTTAGCAATATGTCCCATCTTGTCACAATGGTAACATTGGTAGGATGAGAAATCTCTTTCTCTTCTTTGACCTTTCTGAAACTTCTGGAATCTCCTTGGAGGGTGAGATTCTTTATCGATGAATTTGTTTGGGGAGTGAGACTCCTTATGTTGGTGAATTTCTTTCTAGAAGTAAGACCTCTTCCTTCCTCCTTTAGTATGAGCAACTTGGGCTTGATCTTCATCTCTTGATAGTATTGCTTCTTGGTTAACTACTCTTAATTCTTCTTGAACGCATTCTTCCCAAAGACTGTCAAAGTGTAGTTTCTCCTTTCTGGCACAAATAGTTTGGATGAATGCATCCCAAGGTCTTGTGAGACCATTAAGGGCTGTCATTATGAGTTCGTTTTCATCTAGAGTATCATCAATTGCTTCTAGTTGTTCCATGAATTGTGATATTCTAGAGAAATATTCGTGAACTGTTTCTCCTTTCTGCATCCTTGTACTTTTGAGTTGAGTTCTTAGATTCATCTTCCGGTTGATGTTCTTTCCTTCATTCATTCTGGTTAGGGCATCAAACATTTTTTTTGGAGTTTTCTTTGAAGCCACTTGAGGAATCAAGTGATCTTTAATAGAATCTGCAATGATTCTTTTGGCCCTAACTGTGTTTTTTTGGTGTTTTGTTTTAGCTGCATCATTAGTAGGTTCTGGTACATCTTCTTTGATGAATCTTGCTAGGTCAGTCTCTTCAAGAATGAGTGCAATCCTATACTTCCAGGCACAAAAGTTTTCCACACCTTCTAGCTTGTTAACAAGCTTAGTGCTTGCAGACATCTTGACCTGGAGCTAAAAAAATGACCAAATATTGAAAATGCTCAGAATTTAATTATGAACTTACTAGGAGGTGCGTTTGGCTGAGGCGAGTAGCCTGGTGCAGTTAGATTTTAGAAAATCCAAATTTTGCCCCTTCAAACTGGACCAGCGGAATTATGGACGAGTACTGGTTCTGGTTTCCTGTTTTCTGGTACCAGTGAAAACTAGGGTTTCACTTTCCGGGAGTTTTGTCCACTGAAGAAGTGCACTGAGGCTGCCAAAGAGTTCGCTAGGATAGGGTGCACTTCCTTGATGAGTTTTAGGCTGAAATTCCTCTTTAATAGAAAACCCTAATTTTCTTGTACGACAACAGTGACGTTTTTGCTTATCGGGTGAAAGGTGCTCTCTTCAGCTTAGCTGTGATACCATGTTAAGGTTTGAGATATTATTAGGTTTATTTTCAATTTACTAGATAACAATAGCATAGGTAGGATCACTGAGAGAAACACAATCACAAAATACACAACATTTATCCTGGGAAACCCTCATGGGGGAGAAAACCCAGCAAAAACTTCCTTAATATAGATAGCCAATACAATGCCAAGACAATAAACCAAAACACTAGAGAATATCCAACACTGAGCAATGTGCCTCTCTCTTCCTTCTTCTCCCAATTGCAGCTACCAAACTTGTGCACTTGATGAGCGAATTTGTGAGTGAGATAATGAGGCGTTGGCTTCCTTTATTTATACAAACTGGCAGGCGCTGGAAAGGTGTCTCTTCACTGGGCAGGGCCGACTTGTCTTCTTAGTGGTAAAAACCACTTTAATTAGCCTGGGGGTCGACTTCTCAATTTGCATAGTATATTTAGGGTTTGACCAATCCACAAAAGGGGATTTGGTCAAGTACAAAGCCTGACATGATCAATCCCCAAAAGGGGATTGATCAGATGAATAATAACTCAATAATAAATAGAATACTCTTTGCAGTTACAATATTTCAACAAGGAGGTCGTTCCATGTAGATTTCTTCTTGCAAATCCCCATTCAAGAAGGTGGATTTAACATCGATCTGATGGACCTCCCATTTATGTGAGGGAGCAAAGGCTAGAACAAGGCAAGATGGAATTCATTTTGGCCACAAAGGAAAACATTTCATTATAGTTAACGCCTTCAACTTGAGAGAATCCTTTGGCAACTAACCGGGCTTTGTGTCTTTCGATGCTTTCATCTGATGCATACATAGTTCTATACATCATTTACATCTTACAAGTTTTCATCCTTTTGGAAGAGGTACAAGATCCCAAGTATCATTTGCCATTAAGGAACAATATTCTTCATTCATTGTTGTGTCCCAATCTGGATGGCTAGAAGCTTTTGCAAATGTGTTTAGATCACGAGTCTCTGAAACTTGAGCCATAATAAATGAGGCTCATTGGAACTATGAACATGTCCAACATTGATCTGTAGGATCACTGACAAGATTACCAACTACTTCTTGAGTTGAATAGACCCATTTGGGAAGTGGTGGTATTGGTGTAGGTTCATGTTCAATGGAGTCATCTAGAGGAAGGTGAGTAGGTAGAGGTAGATTTTCATCCTCATTGTCATCATCCGAAGAAGAAACCAGAATAGGAACAAAAGATGGCTTGTAGGCCGAAGATGGCACAAACGTTGAATTAGGCTCGCAGGCCAAATCAAATTTAACATCTCTTCTAATAATAATTTCATTGGAATGAGGTTGAAGAAGTCGGTAGCCTTTGACATCTTTAGAATATCCAACAAAAATGCACTTCTCACTTTTACGTTGTAATCTAAGGCACTTGACATGTCCAAACCCCTCCTCGTGTCGCGTATCCTACGTATCAGACATGAAACGATAGGACACGTGTCAGATACGCGTTTAGAACGTGTCATGTTCATAGGACATGTGTGTCTTGGAAATAGGACACGTGTCCTACTCAGAAAAGGACCATGGCTCATGTTTTCTCATGCAAGTTGCAGCTGTGAGGTGTTTCAGTGTGCAACTAAGGGTTATTTTGCCTTACAAATTCTATTTAAAGAGGTCCCCACCCCCTCCATTTCACCCGCCCTAGTAATTAATGGTAATATTAAATTCTTAAATTTTTAACATTACCATTAATTGTTTCAGGATGTTTGAGTGTGGTTCCAACCTCATTGGACTTCATATGGAGAAAGTAGAATTTTAGGTCCCATTCAAAATTCAACAGACTTAATGATTTTTAGGATTTCAAGATTGCCAGGATTGCAATGTTTCCACTGGATTCTATAATGTAAGAGGGTATGGAACTGGCATTTAATCAAGGGCACCATGCCCTTTATGTACCTCGATGTTGGTGGCATTGATTGTTGAACTCTTCTGTCACGACCCCAGTAAAAATGTACTCTTCACTCAAGTATAAACTCTTTTGTTGAACTCTTCTCTTTGTCATCGTGTCAAGTGACTTAGTGGTGTATCTGCACACCAACCTCTGTCTTATTTGCAGGCACTGCGCAGAGAGAAGAGTAGTTGAATGGAAAGACAAAGATGTGGGATGTGTTTCCTGATGATATGGGTTTGGACAACGGTGTTGAGTTGACAATGTCATTATTTATGTTAGTAACTTAGTAGTTACTAAGTTAGTACTAGTTGTATGATTGAATTTGTATCATCATCATGTAAGTCTTTACATTTTAATTATTTCACTTTTGCATGTGTAATTCATAATTTAAATTTTGATATATATATATATATATATATATAACATGTCCTTCGTGTCCTATTTTCGGGGGTCGCCCTGCCTGTTTAGGATACTCGTATTTTCGTGTCCTACGTGTCTCGTGTCCCCGTGTCAAGTGACTTAGATTGTAATGCTTTTCTTTTCTCATTAGGAATGTGAGCCCATGCTACACTACCATATACACGAAAGTGGCTTACATCCGACTTAATTTTAGTCCATTTTTCTTTCGGTGTTATATTTTTTAAAGCCTTTGGTGGAGTGCGATTTACTATGTAATTGGCACAATTGATGGTTTCCGCCCAATAATTAAGACTCAATCCTTTAGATGGGATCATACAATTAGCCATTTCCTTTAATGTGCGTTTCTTTCTCTCAACAACACCATTTTGCTGTGGTGTATATGGAACAGTGTGTTGCATTTGAATTCCCTGTGCAGTGCAATAACTTGGAAATTTATTAAGTGCAGAAAGTGCATGTCCATGAGAAGAAGAGGTAGACGAAGAAGAATCAAGATTGATGTTGTGCTTCTTAATTGCTACTTCTAAGGCTTCCATCTTCTTAAAACATTTAGACTCCACATGCCCATCTTTTCCACAAAAGTTGCGATGCTTGTCAATTTTCTTACTTTTGGATTTTGCTTCTTTGTTACCATTAGGATTAGAAGCTGGTTGATAGGGTTTGGGACCCTTGTTTTGCTTATTGTTGCGAGGATGTTTCTTCTTGGGATGATTGGATTTATCTTTCTACTGAGCCTCTAAGGCTTTGTTGGATGTACCTACAATGCTGATCATTCCAAGTTGCAAAAGCTTATCTTGCTCTCTAATAAGAGAATCACAAAAAGACTCTATAGTGGGAACTTTGTAAGCATTCCCTGGAGCTTCTCTGGTGGCATAAAAGGTAGATACAAAGCTTAGCAAGAATAATATATATGCATCGGTCATCCTTCAAATCGATTTTACATTCTGTAAGTAAAAGTTTGAGTGTTTTGAACTTAGATAAATAATATTCAATGCAAGAAAAATCATTGGGACTTAAAGTCATTAATTGATTTTCAATCTGGTGGGCTCGAATCACGTTGTGTTTACCAAACACAACTTCAAGCTTAGACCAAGCTTCATCTGGGTCATCAATTCCTTGAAAATGAAACCGTAAATCAATAGAGATGGACATTCGGATTAATCCACGTGCTTTATCATTTTTACTATCACATTTGGCTTTCTTGTTGGCATCAGTGGGGGCATGTTCTTTTCCCAATGTAATTTGGTATAATCCTTTACTTTTTAATACATCCTCCTTATGGGATTTCCGTGAGTAGTTGGTACTGGTAAGCAAAAGATCACTTGGAGAAGCCATATTAAAATATGTAGATAATATGGACTCAAAAGCTGAAACTGATGGTCTCGATGTAAAGCTCTAAAAAAAATAGGCCGTTTAAAAAAACCAACATTGAAAACGAACTTCAGATGTGAAAGTTATGCCCTTTTTAAAAAAGGCATAAGCGGTAACCAAAGAGCCACGTGGCAGATAGAAGTTGGTCTACGTGGTGATAGATGCACAAAATTCCCTTCCTTCTCTAACTTTGCCTATAAGTTCATTTTTACAACTAAGTTAGTTATGAAGTGACCCACTTATATAGAATAAACGAGAATCACTTTTACAATGAAGTTACTTTATAAATTAAAGTTCAATGCAAAAAAATAACTTATAAGGAAAATATTAAAACTATTTTATAGTGATTCATTTTTATAATTTAAGTGATATGCACTTTAAAATAAGTTATGAGATAAGTCAAGTTTGCATGGACGTTTTCAAAAAGTAATTTAAAAAGAGACTTGAACTCAAGACCTCTTATTAAATAAAACAACTTTTTAACCAAGTGAGCTAGAGCAAAACACACAACAATCTTAATGAAGGAGGATGGGGGTGTTGTTGTTGTTGGAGCTTTGCCTCGAAGTGCATGCTTACCCCCAAAAACCCTTGTTTCCGCTTGGTCATACAAAAACAAGCAAAAATTTGAATTTTTTTTTCAAATCTCAATAACAATGGGGTTAGATCTCAGTTAGTTTACCCAGAAAATGAAAGTTTTGTCTTTGTTTTTGTTTTGCTAAGCTCGCATACAACACAAAGCAAAGAACATACACATAAAATAAAACACTTTCTGCTTTGTTTCTGATTGTCAAGATCGCACAAAGCGCATGACAAATAACATACATAGACCGCAAAGAGCAACGACCTGGATGTTAAAATTTTGGTATGCTCGTTTAACCATAGACAATATCACATCATTGTCACCCAACCATAGGCATTCACTATGCCACCCCCGACCACACTAACCTTTTCTTAGATAGAATGATTCCGACAAGTCCACACTAGAACTAATGGATAAACCCTAGACACAATACTGTTGCAGCAGCAACACAATAACCATACAAAGATAGCGTACCTTACACCAAGAGAAGCACAAGAGAGATACCAGAAAGACTGCTACACTATCCCTCCAGACTTATGCCCTCTCCAACTGCAGTTGTAGCTCTCCAAACTTGCGCCCTAGCTGCCACTGCAATTCCTCCTTAGACTTGTGAACTGGTTAAGTAAGTGTGTCCAAATGAACTAGGCAACTAAACTGTCCAGTTGACTGGGGCCGACTTTTCCTTCTGGATGTGTCTATTACTTTATTATTAATTCTCTTGAGGCCGACTTCTCTCCTAGGGTTTTCTAACATCTATTTAATGGTTCACTTGCTTCTGGGATATTCTATTTTAAGTCAAAGGTTACACATGGAGGTTAATACCTCACGCAGCTACCAAAACATCAACACTCCCTCTTAGCTAGGGAGGTATTAACTAAGATGTTCTTCATGTAATGGTCTAAAACACATCCATCCATCTCACATGGCATGGGAAAGACTCACATGGTCTTGCAGACCAGTCTATAGGTAGCATCACTATAGCCATACAGGCTATCTCATGATCAAACAGATCATGTCTCAAGTAATATGGCCACACAGCCATCTCATGATCAAACAGATCATGTAACAAGTAGCATAGTCACATAGGCTATCTCATGATCAAAAAGATCATGTCACAAGTATCACCATCATAATCGCACATGCTCTGGAATATACAGTTGAGCCAGTTTATACAGAACTGTGCTAGTACCCAATCCAAGTGGAGTCTGGGCAATTGCAACTCGCCAGCTCATACAGAATCTGGCGTCTAGTTCATAAAGAACTAGTAACTTGTCAACTCACACGAAATATGACATCTAGTTCATGAAGAACTAGTAACTCGCCAACTCACACAAAATCTGGCATCTAGTTCATAAAGAACTAGTAACTCGTCAACTCATACAGAATCTCACATCTAGTTCACAAGGAACTAGTAACCTTTGGTTGGCACACTAGGCAATTGGTCCACAATGACCAAGCATCTAATCACAAGGATTAGGCGATGTAGTGCGCACACACTACCCATCTAGCCCAAGGCTAGGATACACCTCCAACCTCACAGGTTGACCCACCAGCTTGAAAAGCCGGGTAACTAACCAACCTTGAAGGCATGGCATCCGCTGACCTTGTGCGAGGTCATGCTGACTGGTGCCACAATTAGTAACGTGCGTACTAGACTATTTCACCAGAGTAGCAATCTACGTACCAAACATTTTCATTGGAGTAGCAGTAACTCGGTGTACCAAACTTTTTCACTGGAGTAGCCCTCTGCGTACTAGACTTTTTCACTGGTGTAGCAGTAACTCAGAGTACTAGACTTTTTCACTAGAGTAGCCCTCTGCGTACCACACTTTTTAACTAGAGTAGTAGTAACTCGACGTACCAGACCTTTTCACTAGAGTATCCCTCTGCGTACCAGACTTTTTCACTGAAATATCCCTGATCCGGCTGATCAAGATATTCGCTACTGTTCTAATGCTCTAGCGTGCAGATCTGATACACTGGGGGTTTCTGGATGTGTTTTAGCCGTGTGTTTGAGATGTTCTTTCGGTTATTGTGGTTGCATGTTGGTTATTGCAGGTGCATGTTGGTTATTACATGTGCATGTTGCATATTTAATGTTTAACAATCATATAAAGGTGCATGCAAGAGTATAGAATGTCAACTGCTCAATATCATGAATAATAGCGGTTCAAGCATGGAAATACAATAGCCTAGTGGAAAAATAGAATCTAGACGTCAGTGAGATCTTCTGGATCTGTACTGGAATACAATCAAATAACAAAAATACCCGTGATCATAAGAAGATAGCAGATCTGATGCATGCACGGATAGATCGACAAAAATGTGCGATTCCGGAGAAATACGGTAACCGCTACCAGCTGGAAAACTTGATCTGAAGAACCCATCGTCAGAATGTGCTCGGAACTGCTCCAATAGATGCGCCCTGGTCTCTATATTGGGATGGATATCTGTTGGAACTCGGATCGGACCTCTACGACATTGGATCTGGACCCCTGGGGCGTTTGCGCCCCTCCTGGGACACTGAATGCGCCCAAAAAGATTCCACCGTTGGAATCTGCTGCTATATGGCTCGAAACGATCGTCTCGTCAAATGATGAAATGGGTCAGAAGGGTTTGTCCGGATCTGCCCTGGAACATCTGCATGCAACGCCAAATGTCTGTCCAGAATGACTGCGACCTAAATAGCTGGATGAATCGATCTGCAAGATTCCACCGTCAGAATCTGATGATAGATGGCTCAATGGAAGCGCCCTGGTTGGATCTCTACTGGGTCAGAATGAATCTGCAATCGAGACACAGGTCTATTGCAGATCTCCGAATCCTCAAAATAGCTTGCGCCCTCCTTGGCTGAGCTGCGCCCTCCACAATGAATACTCCTGAAATGAATGGTGAAATACCTGGATGGTATCTCCGATGGGCTAGGGTGTGTCTCTCAACACCGAAACCGATCAATGGTGGTGGTTTCCTTCATAAATCCACAAAACAGTAAGGTCGGCTCTCCTCCTCCTCTCAGAACTCTCAACATCAAATCATAACGATGCATAATGAAGAATTAGGTCAAATTCCTCCCTTTATATCTTTCCCGATCTAATTCTTCGTTGACCTCACTTAACCTAGGCGCCTTTCCTCCTAAAGTGATTTATTTGTCAATTAAGTCCTTCCTTAACACCTTTTCATTCTAATTCTTCGTTGACTTAGGCTTAAGAGACTTTTCCTAAGTATTTTGGCTTAATTCATCGTTTAGCCGTTAATTCCTCCTTATTTCTCCATCTTGTTCCCTGTTTGTGCCTGACTATAGTCTACGGGAACATATAGACTACTAAGTCACTC
>ML784931.1:109271-139318 GCA_009831015.1 Picea engelmannii
TCCAAGTGTAGGGTGGCGAAACTGATGGCCTCTGCCTCGGTCATCTGGTTGAGCTTGTAGTAGGTATCTAGTTTCTGTACCCAAGCTCTGGCAGTGCATCTGGATGATCCGTCAAAAGAAGGTATGGTGAGTTTACCAACTTTCAGGATGAAGTCAATGTTATGCCCCTGATGCTGCTGCTGCTGTTGCCCTCCCCTCTGTGGCTCTCTAGGACGGTTCCTGAGTCTGAGTCCACAATACTCGACTAAGGTCATGTCCTGATGAAAGTCATGGCCCAAGGCCGCATACTCTCTCCAATACTCTGCAATGTCCTTTGCATGTGTGGGCGGTCTTTGTGCTATAGGTATCTGAGCTGCTACCGGGGCTGCCCTCTGGAAACTGGGAAACAACGGACGTGGAATCCTACTCGCAGAGGTATACGTGCGAGTGGGTGACTGGGGTCTACTGCCTGCCCCTGAGTTCCCATGCGCTGCATGTGGGCCTTGTGTGCCCAGAATGTCTACCATAGCCAGTCTATCTGCTACCTGAGCCAAAGACTGCGACATGGTCCGTTGGCTAGCTAGCATGTCACTGATAATCTGCATGAAGGCTATATTTGGATCCACGGGGGCCTTACCACTACCCTCTGGTCGTTCATACCTGTCACCTAGCCTCTTCTCTACTTTGCGCTTGGCCTCGCGCTCTGCTCGTCGCTCTGCTTCTCTGAGTGCCTCTTCCACTTCCTCTGAACTGGGAGGGAAGGGAGGAAAGTTAGGCCTATCCCTTCTTCCCCTTCGCCTGTTGTAAGTGACATATTCGTCACCTTCGTGCTCACGGCCATCTGGTTCTTCTGCTGGGTTCATGGTCTTTAGTCACAGGTTGGCAGGACTAAAGCTCTGATACCACTGAAATATCCTTGATCCGGCTGATCAAGATATTCGCTACTGTTGTAATGCTCTGGCGTGCAGATCTGATACATTGGGGGTTTCTGGATGCGTTTTAGCCGGGTGTTTGAGATGTTCTTTCGTTTATTGTGGTTGCATGTTGGTTATTGCAGGTGCATGTTGGTTATTACATGTGCATGTTGCATATTTAATGTTTAACAATCATATAAAGGTGCATGCAATAGTATAGAATGTCAACTGCTCAATATCATGAATAATAGCGGTTCAAGCATGGAAATACAATAGCCTAGTGGAAAAATAGAATCTAGACGTCAGTCAGATCTCCTGGATCTGTACTGGAATACAATCAAATAACAAAAATACCCGTGATCATAAGAAGATAGCAGATCTGATGCATGCACGGATAGATCGACAAAAATGTGCGATTCCAGAGAAATACGGTAACCGCTACGAGCTGGAAAACTCGATCTGATGAACCCACCGTCAGAATGTGCTCGGAACTGCTCCAATAGATGCGCCCTGGTCTCTATACTGGGATGGATATCTGTCGGAATCGGATCGGACCTCTACGGCACTGGATCTGGACCCCTGGGGGGTTTGCGCCCCTCCTGGGACACTGAATGCACCCAAAAAGATTCCACCATCGGAATCTGCTGCTATATGGCTCGAAACGATCGTCTCGTCAAATGATGAAATGGGTCGGAAGGGTTTGTCCGGATCTGCCCTGGAACATCTGCATGCAACGCCAAATGTCTGTCCAGAATGATTGCGACCTAAATAGCTGGATGAATCGATCTGGAAGATTCCACCGTCGGTATATGATGATAGATGGCTCAATGGAAGCGCCCTGGCTGGATCTCTACTGGGGCGGAACGAATCTGCAATCGAGACACAGGTCTATTGCAGATCTCCGAATCCTCAAAATAGCTTGCGCCCTCCTTGGCTGCCTTGGCTGAGTTGCGCCCTCCACAATGAATACTCCTGAAATGAACGGTGAAATACCTGGATGGTATCTCCGATGGGCTAGGGTGTGTCTCTCAACACCGAAACCGATCAATGGTGGTGGTTTCCTCCAGAAATCCACAAAACAGTAAGGTCAGCTCTCCTCCTCCTCTCGGAACTCTCAACATCAAATCATAACAATGCATAATGAGGAATTAGGTCAAATTCCTCCCTTTATATCTTTCCCGATCTAATTCTTCATGACCTCACTTAACCTAGGCGCCTTTCCTCCTAAAGTGATTTATTTGTCAATTAAGTCCCCCCTTAACACCTTTTCATTCTAATTCTCCGTTGACTTAGGCTTAAGAGACTTTTCCTAAGTATTTTGGCTTAATTCATCGTTTAGCCGTTAATTCCTCCTTATTTCTCCATCTTGTTCCCTGTTTGTGCCTGACTATAGTCTACGGGAACATATAGACTACTAAGTCACTCCCTGCTGGCCTACTCTTGGGAACAGGACATCACATTCACTAGAGTAGCAGTAACTCGACGTACCATACTTTTTCATTGGAGTAGCCCTCTACGTATCAGACTTTTTCACTGGAGTAGCAGTAACTCGTCGTACCGGACTTTTTCACTGGAGTAGCCCTCTGCGTACCAGACTTTTTCACTGGAGTAGCAGTAACTCGGCGTACCAGACTTTTTCACTGGAGTAGCCGTAACGTGCCCGTGAATGACTATCCGCTGCCACTGTCACATGCTGAAGCTGTTGCCCTAGACTCACATCTGTATCTCATCACTCCCTCTTACTAGGGATGTCCTTCTAGACCACACCAAGCTTGTCTCTGAAATACACAAACTTCATTCTCGACAGGGGCTTGGTCAACACGTTAGCTATCTGCCTATCTATAAGGACATACTGGAGCTTCATTGCTCCCCTCTGTACCATATCTCTGATATAATGGTACCTGGTCTCGATGTGCTTGGACTTATCATGAATAACAGGGTTTTCTGTCAACTTCACACAACTCTGGTTGTCACACTAGATACAAGTCACCTCTAACTTGAGATCCAACAATCCTATAAGCAGCTTCCGAAGCCACATTGCTTCGCTGCTAGTTGAACACGCTGCTATATACTTTGCCTCAGCTGTACTTAACACCACACTAGTCGACTTCCTGCTGAACCATGAGATTATCGCTGATCTCATACTGAAGCAACATCCAAATGTACTCTTCCGGTCTGCAACACTACTGGCCCAATCTAAATCAGTAAAGCCTTGCAGGTTTATCTCACGATCTGAAGCATATATGAGTCCATGATCAATTGTACCCTTCAAATACCTCATTACTTGTTTTGCTGCAATCAAGTGAACACGTCTCGGCTCATATACTGACTCAATGTGTTCACCACAAAACATATATCTGGCCTCGTGTTCGTTAAGTACATCAACAGACCAATCATCTGTCTATACATGGTGGCATCCACTATCTCTGAAGTTGTATCACTGAATAACTTCAGATTTGTCACCATCGGTGTAGGCATGGTTTTACAATCCATCATTTTGAATTTCTTCAAAATCTCTACAACATATTTTCCTTGGCACAGGAAAATCTCATCAGGTTTCTACCACACTTCTATACCCAAGAAATAATGCATCATACTCATGTCTTTCATCTCGAATTTTGTAACAAGCTTCCTCTTACTTTTAGTGATGAGCTTCTCATCTCCTGTTAGAAACAGGTCATATAATAGTGATATCACTAGTCCACCATCCACAACCTTGTAGTAAAGGTTGGAATCTACTTTACTCTTGGTAAAGCCCAAGCTCATCAGGAAACTGTCTGATTTGGCATATCATGCCCTGGGTGTCTGCTTAGGCCTGTACAAAGCTTTCTTCAATTTGCAGACATGAGACTCCTTCTCATGTATCTTGTGGCTGCTCTATGTACACTTCTTATGACTACTGGAGAAAGTATCTTGTCATAATATTCTCCATCTTGCTGGGAGAATCCTCTGGCCACAAATCAAGTTTTATACATCTCTATGCTGCCATCAGTAGCATGTTTGATCTTGTAGATCAACTTGGAAGTCACCATTGACTTCCCTTCTGGTCTCAAGGCAAAAGATCCATATCCCAGTCCTTCTGACTGGCTTTCTCCTCTGTCACTGTAGCAAAGTCTACTGAAGCAAGGGAATCCTCCCAGGAGATCTCACATCTACTAGAAGTCTCTGAAGCTACAATCTAGCCTCCTCAACTCATGGCACTTGTCTGTTAATCCTGGAATTCATTCTGCTCTCCCATCTGAATATGAGGAGGAATACTTTCTGAATGAAAGCATCTAAGCCACTGACTCTCTCTGAGATCAGGCTCACTCTGAGTCTCCATGCTCCCTCTGAAGCTTGACTCCCTCTGAGTCTATATAATATTCGAAGCCATCTGCTCCCTCTGTATGTGATGATTTCTTTTGAAGTCTCCTATAAATGGTTCAGGGAGGATGCTCCTCCCTATTGGATTGTGAGGGATGACTCCCTTTGAACTCTAGCTCCTTCTTGAGCTGGTACTTGGTGGGGCCGCCTGCCTCACCACTGGTGGAGCCATCTGCTCCTCATGATATGGCTCATCAATGCTATATATCTATGCATCCTGCAAAGTGTCGCGGGACCATGCTGGTCTCTTCCTGGTTACTGCAACGATTCTGGGTAGGCTCTTCTGGCTCTACTAACTCTTCTTGATGATTTGAAGAGTGATCAACTGCACTAAAGGGATTTGTTCGGTCATCTTTGGAGCCTTCTGCTCCTTACAATCAACCTCCATATGATATACTCTGTATCTTGCAAAAGTATCCTTCTTGCCAAAAGGTTTTAACTTCGTCCTCTTTGGTTCATGGATGTATACAGTTGTGTATACAACTTCTTATTTGGATTGTCTGCCTCGTGTCTCAAACTAGAGACCATCTAATATGTTGCCTCCTGCAACCGTCACTATAGCTCCCCGCATAGTTTTCACCTGTGACCTGCCTGAAACAAGACCAACAACAAGGGAAAACAATAGACAAGAATAATACTCTTATAATAATAATAAAAACAATAACGAGAATAATCGTCACAATAGCTCCTTCTCAAAGCTATCACTTGTTACTTGCCTGGAACAAGAGCCAAAATAACAATGCAATAATAAGAAATAGGAACAACACTCTTCTAGTGTTGTGGCCAATCATTCTTCCATGGTAACCTGCCCGGAACCAGAAAACAAGAACAACAAATATTTCCATGGTAACCTCCATGGAATTTACAAGATAACCTGCCCGAGACAAGAGAAACAAGAGCAATAGTATTTCCAATATAATACCATTTTCATAAGAAAATATCTATGTTAACAAGAATAAAAGACAATTTTATGGTAATCAACATATCATTACCAAGGTGACATGCCTGGAAGAAAAACAAGAAGTATCTTCTAGAGGAGATGTTAGTTCATCTTGAAAACAAGTACAATAAGCATTTATATCAATAATACTCACATGCTACCAAGTATTCATTGTATCTAGTAGTAATAGAACCCTTCAAGGATTGTTGTTACAACTATAGTGTTTACTTGTAATGTAGCAGTTATCAAACTTGATATGTGCAGATTGGAAACTTATCAATTTAATCAATCAAACTTGGAACCTAGAGTCTTATCTTCAAGAGTGAGTGTTGTTGCTTTTTCTTCCGAGTCTCCTTCACTCAAGATGACAAGTATTCTCTCCAACCCGTCCCCTGTACTAAGAAAATATGCTTTCTTGACAAAAATCTGAGCTAGGGAATATAATGCAAGTAAACTCGAAAATCTCAATCTTAATCAGTCTAATATCTTGACTAGAGTCAGCTTATAACTTCAACTTTGACCAAAGGTTAGTATGATAATCATAGCTTCAATCGATCAAAATACAACTAGATGTTTATAAGATCACGATAATGCCATTACAACTAGAGGCATATCAAAAACAATCAAACCTGGAGTGTGGTGTTCCTTTGAATGTGCTGGATTTGAGATCCCTCTGGATTTACGATTATTGCTTAGACAAAAGATCCCTTCTCCTGCAATCACCCTCATACCTCCGACAGTAGTGGCACCATCCGGTAGTAGTGGTAAGCAATGATGAACCCAAAAATTTCAAGGTGCTCCAATTTGCAATTTGAAGATAGCTGGAGATGCGCTAGGGTAGGGCGCACTAGGACAACTAAAAGTTAGTCCCAACACTTTACATAAACTTTCACTGCAACTGGTAGGAACTGGGACGAAGGAACTGACATTGCAACTGCAACTGGTACTGCAGACTTAGGGTTTTATGAGGAAACCCTAATTTCTCAAGTTCAGACATTTGTAGATCTGATCCGGGGAAAAGATGTGCCCTACTTAGGTGACCTTCTTGGTGAGTTCAGTAAGTGTTCACGAGCTTGACAATGGGGGAAACTGGGGATCTTCTTTCCAGTGGTTAGACCGTTACAAAGGAAACTAGCTCTGATACCATGTTAAAATTTTGGTATGCTCGTTTAACCATAAACAATATCACATCATTGTCACCCAACCATAGGCATTCACTATGCCACCCCCGAGCACACTAACCTTTTCTTAGATAGAATGATTCCGACAAGTTCACACTAGAACCAATAGATAAACCCTAGCCATAATACTGCTGCAGCAAAAACACAATAACCATGCAAAGATAGCGTACCTTACACCAAGAGAAGCACAATAGAGATACCATAAAGACTACTACACTATTCCTCCAGACTTGCGCCCTCTCCAACTGCAGCTGCAGCTCTCCAAACTTGCACCCTAGCTGCCACTGCAGTTCCTCCTTAGACTTGTACACTGGTTAAGTGAGTGTGTCCAAATGAACTAGGCAACTGCCTATTTATACTAAACTGTCAAGTTTATTGGGGGCAACTTCTCTTTCTGGATATGTCTATTACTTTATTATTAATTATCTTGAGGCCGACTTCTCTCCTAGGGTTTTCTAACATTTATTTAAAGGTTCACTTGCTTCCGAAATATTCTATTCTAAGTCAAAGGTTACACATGGAGGTTAATACCTCCCGCAGCTACCAAAACATCAACACTGGAAATAAAAACAAAAAACCGAAACATTAATTCTGTAGAACTTAAAAATAAATAAATAACGTATTTAGGCTTTATACCTCTGAATTTGGCTAAAATGGTCATATCTTGGGCAAACAGAAACCTTTTCTAGTGAAATGAAAATCGTTTCTAACTAAAAGAAGCGTTTTATACACAATGGAACAATTCTCTCAACCTAGAAATGCATGGATATAGCAGAAACCATAAGTGCAACAACACTTCTTCAAATCTTGATCTACAACTGGAGTAGATCTTCAAATAGGCTCTGATACCATGTTTAACAAAACATGGTATTCCCACACAGGATGAAATCCTACAGTAACCACTCACACAACCATATCAAAGATCAACACACCAATGATTTTACGTGGTTAAAACCCTCGAAAAGGGAAACATTTTATAGCCCCAACCAACGTGGCCATTTGAGACAATATATTAATGCAAAAGAAAAATATTTTACAAGAGAGTTTTTCACAATCGATCATCAACAAATGACCCTCCATGCTCTTGAAATAGAGATCATGGAGCAATTGGGTGCTAAGCCACAGATCAATGTAGTTGTTAAGAACAAGGAGAATATGAGTTGTCAGATCACTCTATGTCTAGAACTCGTGACCGTTGGATTACATAACTACAAATGTATACTAATGCATAATAAAGAAACACACTAAGAAACACAGTTTTACCTAAAGACACTTTAGATCAAGTTGAACTTAACTAACTTCTAAATGTCTAAATATCCTAACACTTGTCAAAATCATTGGAAGGTTTACCATTGGAGGAATCTTCCCTTGCATCATCCCTTAATATTTTAGGAGGATTGCCTAGGTTTAGTAGTGGACAACCTCTAAGCGTCACCCTTAAATAATCCGCTTCATTTTCCCAAAGATCCGTAGTGGACAACCTCTAAGCACACACTCTGCAGTACCTCGATACACAAGCGTCGAATTAAGTTACAACCACTGAATTTTAAGATCCGTACAGTGTCCTTACTGTTGTCCGTATAATCTCAACAGTCGATCGACTTTCGTTTCAACTGCCAGTCTTAAATTCAATGTCGCTGAGTTTTACATAAAAAAAGGAGTGACGCATACAAGCACTCCATTATCGATCTTAGAAAGTTAAAAACGAATATATCCGACTGGCCACTAAAATTGACCGCAAGACTGATTATCGTGACCCTAAATTAAAAAACGTGACCTTTCAAAATTGAGTCGAGGAGACATTTTAAATTACAATTAAAAAAAGGGAGATTATTAAAAGAGTTATTAAAGTGTGAAGCTAGTGCGTTAGGGAGTCTCAAAGGAAAACCTCAAGTCAAAGTCGCACTCATAGAGAAAAGTTTTTATTAAAGAGTTGTATGATAATTTACATTATTATATAAGTTTGAACAAACAAAGTGAGGAGTTATGTCTTAATATTGTGGAGTTAGAGATCTCGAACAAGAGGAGAAAAAATCATCATATAATATCTTTAAAGGAGAAAAGGGGTATTATTAAAATTAAAAAGAAACCCCTAAGTTGTAAGTGAAAAGTATTTACATAAAGTGAAAAAAATTTATAATACTTTTAAAATAAAGTATAAAACAAAGAATCATAAAAAAAAATATAATAAAACGGAGATATATATAATAAAAAGGGAGATAATTTAAAGGAAGACGTGATTAAAATTAAGAAGAATAAGAAAGGGAATTAATAATTTGCATTCAAGCCATCAAAGGAATATTCCAATTGGTGTTATAAGGTAATTTTTATATTAAGATATAAAAAGAGGGAACAATATTATTATATTTCAAAGTCCACCATATACCATAAAAAGGGGTTATTTAACCCTTGAAGAAACAACAAGAAAGGAGTAAAAGGAACTCTTTATTCTCAAAGAAGTCATTGAAAAGTTTTAATATAAGGGTATATGAGCTTCACAATCAAGAAATCAATCATTGTAAAATATTGACGAAAGTCAAAATGGACAATTTTAAAATGACAAAAGGAAGATTTACTTATGAAGGTTGTTCGACCATAGGTTACAGATTTTCGACATTAAAGGGGAATATTCAGGGAACAGAGGTTAACATTGTTATTAGCTTGGATTATAATGCTAATTACATGAATATTGATTTGGCAAATCAATTATTAATTCTAGAACCAAATATAATTGGAAAGGAAGATTATTTTCAAATTAAGGAGTTACAAGTGACAATTAATGAATATGAGTATATATCTCAATTCTATATTACAACTATGTATCAAGAAGAAGTTGACATCATCATCGGGTTACCCTGGTTTAAAAGTCTAGGTACCTTCATCTTAAACATGGAGAATTTTTTTGTGACATTCCCCTATAAGGAGAAAATGATAACATTACAAGACACTACATCGGAGCTAGATTTAGTAACACTAGAAGACTTTAACAATATATCAGAAGTAATACTTAAAGAAAATAAAAAAGCAATGCAAAGGATGCAGAAAGAATTTGACGAAGTTATCATAGAAAAAAACGAAGAAATTTCCTGCTTAAAAATCCACAATAAAAAATTACTCGGCCAAATCCAGAAGGCCAAGGTTACAAAACAATATGGAAAAAAATTAGAACAAGGAAAGGAGGATCTCAAAAAAGAATTGAAAAAGAACCTCACAGAGAAAGAAGAAAAAAATTCTCGTTTGAAGAACCTTAATCAGTTGTTACTAGAACAAATCAGAAAGTTGAAAGAAGAGAAACTTGAAAATCCAAACATTAAAGATATCGACAAATCAAGTCATGAAGAAAGTACCGCTCAAGAAGTTACAAAATCAACTAGAAAAAATACAACGTCAGATGTCGAAGTACAAACGATGGAAGCTCCAAATAAACTTACTAATCAAAATTCAGCCATTAACAAGGCAACATTGGTGCATGAAGAAAATCATATATCAAAGTCAAAAGAAGAAAATGCTACAAGTATAATAAAGGGAAATCATGTTATGAGAATTCCCTATCAACGTTCAAATCATAAGAGTATATATATTAACCAGTTAGAATATCAATATTATCCAAGACGAGAACCCTATAAACACCCAATTTTGTAGAAGATCGAACTAGGGTGGGCAGACTCTTTCAAAATTCGACGATTTTGCTCAGCTCTTCGTCACTCATATCGTTTGGTATCGTCAACTACGACAGCTCCTAGAACAGTGGATGGGAGGACTTTACAAGTCAAAGAAAAAGTCATTAAGCCGTTCATTAATATGATTTGAGGACAAAGCATTTTTAAGGGGAAGACAATGTTATGAACATAAATATACATATAAAGTAGATATTAATAAGATAATGATTAAATAATAATTATTAATAATGAAAGGACATGTCTCAAAGGACATGTCTATTGGTAAAGGGCACCCCTGTGTGGGTATATAAGCAAGCCCCCATTGTTCATTGTAATCATCATACTATTCACTCATATACATTTTATTACTCAATATATTATTTGTCCATATGGATTATAACATATTGTCCTATTTATACTAGATATTTACATAGTGAACCAGCTTGGTTCACCACAATTGCCCTACGTAATGTTCAAACTTGTGACATGCAAAGCACTTGGCTTTGCTTATGTCCTTCTTCTTCTTTCCATCTTGAGTGGTCAACTCTCCACTGACAATCTTCCTGAACTTGCCCTTCCATGCCTGGCTGACAAAAGCAAAGTTCTCATCATGGCTCCTCTTCAAACTATCCCTGGACTCTAACTGAGTCTCCTCTTGAATACAATCAGTCCATAGTCTATCAAACCCCGACACTGTCTCTCGTGCACAGATCCCTTGCACAAAAGGTTCCCAAGACTTGGGAAGACCTCTCAACACTACATTCACCAACTTAGCATCCTGTATTATCCCGCCAATTGCTGCAAGCTGATCTCAGATCTTTGTAATCTTCATAAGATAATTCAGAACCGTGTCCTCACTGGACATCCTAACAACTTGAAGCTGGTGCTTCAAATGTAGCAGCCTACCTGTATTCTTGTTTTGGTATAGACTCACCAAAGCATCATACATTTCCTTGGCAGATTTCTTCTCAGAAATGTGCGGAATCAAGTGATCCTTCACTGATTCTAGCAACACCCGCTTGGCCTTCACTTCCTTCTTCTTGTGAACTGCCAATTCCTGTAGATCAGTGGGAGTTGCAACCTGTTGACCACCTGTTTTGACTAGGTGTCAACGTCATGTACCATGAAGCTATGTACCTTGTTGTACAACATATTTTGAAGATTTATGGCTCAGCAGGGCAAATTTTGCCCCATCACGTCTTTCTATGTAATTAGAATGTCTGCTCCCCTGCGTGGGATAATAATGTAATAGGTCAGCATGAGTCATGTTTTAGGTTAGTTTCCTAGGACTTTATCAGTAGGAAGTCCTTTCATTGAGTGTTTTTTTTCCTCTGATAATTAATCTGGTCTAACAGACCATTTTAATTATCCTTGAGTTTTTCACTCACAATAATCCTCCAAAGTGGTGAAAGGTGTTCTAATGATCGAGCCCAAGGGGTGACTAAGGTCTAGGAATGTTGTAAATGGCCATGCTAGACATCTTCTAGAGTTTTGCAGAATTCCGTTAAGTTTTAATAGTTTTTTTTTTTAATTTATTAAAATTCTCCATTTAATGGGAATTTTAATTATTTTTGATATAAAATGTAAAAATTTGGTTCTTGGCAATTTTGATAGGGGTGTGAGTACTCAAATCAAATGGCAGATGACCGCCTACACCCTTGGACCAAGTTTCAACTCAATTGGACAAGTTTTGCTAGGTCATTGTCCATGAGGAGTCAAAGTCAGCCAAAAGTCAACAAATAATTGGCTAAATTAAAAAAGTAAAAAATTGTAAAAATGTCTAAAGTCATGAGAGAAAGTGGGGAAATGATTTCTAATGTATTTCCTAAGTTGTAAAAGTGATTTTCCACTTAAAAGACCCCCCCATGCCAAGACAACAACCAAAAGTGAGTCTCCCTAGTGAAAAGTGCACCCCCTTCCTCATAAACTTAGGGAAAAGTAAAAAGTTAAAGTGAAAAAAGTGTCAAAACCCTAATTTCACCCTTCCTATAGTCTAACCTCATGTTTGACAAGTCAAAAAGTGTTTTCTCCTTTGACATCTCACCCCTCAAACCCTAACTCACTACAAAAATCCTTAAAGTGTCTATTCCTTGACTTTCCTTGACTTTGTTTATCTCTTGGATGTGTGACACTTGTAACTCATCCAAGAGGGGTCTTTCCTCTCTCCCAAGTATAAAAGAATGCCTACCCTTCCTCATTTCTCCATCTATTCTCATTGCAAGTCTATTATGCCAAAATTTCTCCCATTCTTCTCCCTCTCTCTCCCATTCTCTCATTGTAAATCTTGCTACAAGTATTTGTAGCAACATTGTGTAGATAATAAATGAAGCTTTGGAGGATCTCTTGTGTGCATTGGGAGTCTTCTTGGTGCTCTTCATGGTTCTCTTGTGAGGTGATATAGCTACATTTCATTGCTTGTATTTTTTTCTCTCACTAGTTTAACTTGGAGACCCAAACAAAGTATTTTGCTTGGGAATAATTGGTAGTAGTATTACTATTAGTTTTGTGTTAGCTTCTTTCAAGTTTGGAAAGTATTTTGCAAGCTTATTAGATGCTCTCACCTCCTTGTTGTTTTGTGTAGCAAGAGCATACTTGTTTGTAGGTCACTAAAGGATTGGATGAGTGATTTTCAGAGAGGGAAACTCACTTATTCAATCATCCAAAGTTTTCATTATTTGTCTAATCTTATTTCCATGCTTTTCTCTCATTTATAAGCATTTTTATGATCTAAAATAGTCATTAAACTTCACTTTATTGTTCATATTTTCACATATAAATTTCGGTTTCATTATGCTAACAAAGATTAACAAGATTATTGGTGTTTTGTAGCATTTTTCTAGCAAACATAGTTTGTTGTTTTATGCATATTTTCACCAAGATAAGGAGAGGTGCTACATGTTTTGGGCCCCCAAAACACTCAAAAAATATCCTAAAGTTGGGATACCAAATCCCCTCCCATCTCCCTTCTTCTAAAACATTGTAAGCAACCCAAGAGAGTCTTTTGGGCTTGCCTTCTCACAAATAAATATAAAAATCTGATATTGTAATTAGTTAGGAAATATTGCCCACACCTTGCAAAGAGATTGGCCTAAGCCATCCTTGCAAAATCGTGAAGGCTAGGTTTAAATTTATTTCCTTGCATTTTGTTTATTACACCCACCTTGGCCAAAACGGTAGGCTTGTCCTCCACTTGTGCCATTGTTGTAGGGTTGCTCTTTGATTTCCAAGTCATTTAAATTCTTTTGTTATACCCACCTTGGCCAAAACGGTAGGCTTGTCCTCCACTTGTGCCATTGTTGTGGGGTTGTTCTTTAATTTTCCAAGTCTTTTAAGTTATTTAGTTTTCCCTCACCTTGCAAAGAGATTGGCCTAAGCCATCCTTGCAATATCGTGAAGGCTTGTGTAATTGTTTAATTCATTGCAAAGTAATCATATTTGTGCTTCACCTCTACCTCGTATTCCCTCCCCTTGCCACTTTGTGGATCTTGGGTAACTAATAAAGGACAAAGGATTGAAGCATAGTTTGATTAGGCATTCAATTGTTATTGTTTCCACCACCAAAAAGGGTGACTTGGGAGGCTACAGGGGGTTGAAGTCGGGGACGACTTGTGGCACTACGTGTCCTCCTTTCTTGAGCGCCCAAGCATTCCGGATTTGACCTGTGGAGCTAGGGAAGGACCTTGTTTGTCCTTCTTCTTGAGAACCCAACAATTCCTTTTGGTTGAGGGGATAACAATTTGGGGTAGACACATAGTCTAGGCTTGTATCTTTCACATTCTAATCCCCTTAATTCAAGAAAGACTTAAAATCTAATAAAATCAACCAACTACATTCACAACATTGCACTTCAAGTTTAGCTATTTACTTTCAAAGCAATCTCACTCCTTCAAGTTGTGCAATTTTACATTTCAAACAATTTACTTTCCATGTTATTTTACTTTCCTAGCAATCTCATGTTCTAAGTTACTTTCTTTCAAGCACTTTCTTTCATTGTGAATATTTACATGTATTAGAGATTCTTTACTTTTGGTTGTAAGCATTCTTATGTTCATTTGGAAATAATTGTCTAAAGCTAATAGTCAGTTCACTATCTAATTCATTGTGTAGATATTTCATGCTTTATTTAATGTTGTAGATATATATTTAATTGCTCATCTCAATAAGCAAACTTTGGGTATATTTTAGGCATTGGTCTATTTTATTATCAAAGAAAAGGTTTGCCTCTCATTCAAAATTGCATTTGCATTTGCATTGTTTACTTGTCATTGGGTTGGGTCTCCTTAATAAAAACCAAATTAACTCCTGGATCATTTATTAAAACTTAACTTATTTAAGTAGGGTCTAGCCCCCTTGGCTTCCCTAGGAGTGAACCTAGACGGAAGAGGTTTAGATTGAGGTGACAATGGGTCTAGACTTAGGCTTGTGCCTCTAAGGACACACCAAGTGGGTTGGAGACTTCTCCACGTTAGTAGGTGTGTATAAGGACGACAACATATTTGGCACCATTGCCGAGGATAAGTCTCTTATTCTTGGTTAATTGAAAAACTCTAATTAATTATTTAAAAACTAAGTAATACAACTTTTCCCTAAAATTTTTAACTTGAGTTGTGTTATTCGATATTGCTTACTCTCCAAGTGGCGACTCTATTTTATAATTCTTTGAGGTATCCTACTAGGAGCAATTTGCAAGGGTTGGTTTATTCCTTTCCTGAACTTGAAAGGGTGTATAGGAGGAGAATAAACAAACAAGCTCCTCGTAGGTTACTTGAAAGGCTTGGGGAAGAAACAATCTTTTGATATACATCTCTTGTTTGTACATAATAATCCTACAACACCTAATCCTACGTCTTTTTGTTTTCCTTTTTATTTTTGCTTTGTTTGATGCTTCTTATTTGTTTAGAATAAACTTGGTCATTTGGCGACTCTAGTTCAAAATAATTTGACAACGTATTCTTCAAGAAGGAACTCACGGTTTGCTCAGCTTCATCTTTGAACCTGAAAGGGTTTTTGGAGGAGGATAGGAAAGCTTTCTTCTCGTAGGATCCTTAATAATTTTTTGGTTCCAGTCCATTTCTGTAGACCTTTTTCTTTATTTAATAAATCTAGTTTACAAATGGATGATCTTTTTAGACCTATTGATTTTTCTGAAATAAGTGATTATCAACATATGATTCCAGAAAAAGATTTACAAAAATTGCCTTGTTTTCAAGGTGATAATGTGGTTGATGCTAGACGTATGTTTGTTTCCCATTGCTTTTATAAATGGTGTAACAATGCCTCATATGAAGATGTGAAAATGAAATTGTTTATATTGTCTTTTGATGACGATGATCTTGATTGGCTTACAAAACTCAAGGATAAACAGGTTAAAACTTACAATGAATTGATTGATGCTTTTATGGAAAAATGGAAGGAGAAGAAACCTCCAGATATAAAGTCAATCAGTCCATATACTAAGATAGATACTTCACCAGATTCCATTGAGAAGATTAAAGAAATCATTCATGCCATGCAATTTGCCCATGAAAAATAGTTTAAGGCCATGGAAGAATAGTTGGAGGCCATGGAGGCTTGCCTTGCAGAGGAAGAAGCTTGTATTTAATATTCAGACCCTATAGATCCTCAGCTTCACAGTGAACAAGAAAGGGAATTTCACCTGGAAATTTCGGATGAGCCCATAAATGAGTCATTGATTGATCAAGGGGAATGTAGTGTACCTTTTTGCTTACCAAGGCTTTTAGCGCATTATGTAACAATCTGTATACACTTGCGGTGGATTTACATAACACATACAGTCCAGTATATATTCCACATGCATTTAACAGTAATTAAACACGTTTAAGTCTCAGAGCAAAACATATAATTTTACTGCTACGATTAAACAATCCATAACATTCCATAATAATTCATATACACAGCGGAATCATGATAATATGTACGGCACAATCATGAGGAAATGTGATAAGAACATAATTAGATACTTATCTTGTAGCAGTGGAGAAATCCACCAACCAAATGCAGACCTTCCACGAACCTCCCAGCCATAGACCGCACTACTCCTCAACTCAACAGTGGGTCACCCCCGAGCTGGGACTGAGCTCCACCCCAGGGCAAGGAATCCTAGGCTAGGCTGAGGTTACAGGGAAAACAACACCGGAATATCTGGAAGGATTCTTCCCAAAGATGGCATCTTATGCCCACTACTGCCAGACTCTCATTCCCCACATGCCTGTTCCGCCTGGGAGTATACACCTTCACACGCACAGTCCATCGGTGCTAACCTCCCTCTCTGGGTCTCGGCAACAGGCCGGATCAGGAAGTCTCAGAGCCCGTAGCTGGTGCTGGGCACTCTCTGGAAGAAACCACTTCCCAGCAAACTCTTTCACCTGGAAAGAGTTGCTCACAGGCCAACAAGCCTCACGCAGTCCAGAACTTCGTGCCACAACAAACACAGGGAAAACAGATACATGCTTCCCAAGAACTGGTTCAACAATCACGGAATCGTATCACGGTTTTTGTTTCGGAATGGTACAAGGGTAATCTTGCAAAGGTCGGACTGGTTCACGCTCAGACGGTCGGGTAGAATGGAGAAGCTCCCCCTTACATGGTTCATCTCGGCTCTTATATTTGCATGCACCAGGGTTGACACTTGTCACCCTGGGAAATGCATGCGTTCGCATAGCATGCATCCCTTTTGCACGTTTCCCTTGCCAGGAACTTAGGATAAAATAAAAATACACATGTCTTTTGGGAAATAATATTAAAATATTATACCCAGGCTTAAGCCCCCTAGGCTTAGCCCCTAGGCTCAACACTTAGCCCCTTTTCCCACCTTCCAGCCCCTAGTCCCTTGCCCACTCTGTGGACGCTCAGTCCCCCTTCACTCATTCATCGTGGTCGGTCTGCACCTGGCGGTGTTTATATTTTATTAATCAATCTGCATACATACAAGTACATCAACAGGCTCCATGTGATTTTACTTTCCTAGCAATCTCATGTTCTAAGTTACTTTCTTTCAAACAATTTCTTTCTTTGTGAATATTTACATGTATTAGGGATTCTTTATTTTTGGTTGTAAGCATTCTTATGTTCATTTGGAAATAATTGTCTAAAGCTAATAGTCATTTCACTATCTAATTCATTGTGTAGATATTTCATTCTTTATTTAATGTTGTAGATATATATTTAATTGCTCATCTCAATAAGCAAACTTTGGGTATATTTTAGGCATTGGTCTATTTTATTATCAAAGAAAAGGTTTGCCTCTCATTCAAAATTTCATTTGCATTGTTTGCTTGTCATTGGGTTGGGTCTCCCTAATAAAAACCAAATTAACTCCTAGATCATTTATTAAAACTTAACTTATTTAAGTAGGGTCTGCCCCCCTTGGCTTCCCTAGGAGTGAGCCTAGATGGAAGAGGTCTAGATCGAGGTGATAGTGGGTCTAGACTTAGGTTTGTGCCTCTAAGGACACACCAAGTGGGTTGGAGACTTCTCCATGTTAGTAGGTGTGTATAAGGACGACAACACAACCTCAACCTCCACCTACTCTTTGAGGTCATTCTCCTCCAATAGAAGAAGAATCCTTGCCTTCCAAGCCTGAAAGTTTGTTGCTCCTTCTAACTTGTCCTCAATCTTCAATGTGTTCACCATCTTCAAGATCTGATCTGATAACCCTCTGCTGGAACTATCCTGTACTGTCTTGTATGACCTATCCACGACTTGTCCTTCTTTGACCCGCAGATATCCACGACTTGTCCTTTTGTGACCCGCAGATGTCCGTGACTTGTACTTGTGTGACCCACGGATTGTAGATTTTCTGAGGTCCTATGAGGATGCCACCTAAGGTCTGTCCTTGACCTTAGTATGGCTCTAAGTCTAAACTGCGTGTCTGTCTTTTCTTGTTGTTTTAGGACAGCAAACAGTAACCAAACTTTCTGCTCAATATTTGATGGTTAAGTGCTCTTTTAAGGTGCCCTTGCAGGTGTTTTCTTTACTCAATGTTAGCACATGCAATATATATTAAAACACATAACACTACCTCTAGATCTTGAACTTTAAAATGCTGATCTACACTTCTAAGCATGTATAAATTTGACACAGACTTTTGGTCAACATGACCTTGGAAAACCCCCCCATGGGGAAAACCAGTTTGGAGCAGATATATATATATATATATAGAAGGCCTCAAAGCAAAATGTACAACACAGGAAACATATACAAGTGAACCTGGTACAATAGCAACCACTCTCGGATGCCTTGGAGTTCCTCGAAGACTTTCCCACAAGCCTTCTGAAGTAAGGCGCCCCTTGCCTTGGTGAGCCTTCTTCCTCTTACTTGCTTTGTCTTTATCCTGATCCTTTGCTTCTTTCCTTTGCCTTTACCACTGAGATGCCATGATCCTTTACCCACTTGAATGCTTGAGTGACCCTTGCCTTTTCCCTTGAAGTTTGCGCCCTCTCTCTCAAAGTGCGCCCTCCTCCAACATGTGGTGCACACCTAGCTTTGGTGCGCCCTCTCCTCTAGCAAAAGTCTCCCACTGCATGCGCCCTTAGTGCTCCTCACTAAGGCTCCCTCTCAACAAGTGCACACACCCCTCACACAACTCTCTCATGTAAGAAATGCACCTTTCCTCAAGGAATGCACCAATGCTCCTCCAAGTGCGCCCTTGACCAAAGAATGCGCCCTCACTCAAGTGTAAGCCTCCTCCTCCATGGAATCTCCTCCTCCAAGCTATGGCGTCTTCCCTCACTCAAATGGACAAACCCTCATGCAAGTGCGCCCCTTTCTCCTCAAGAAGTGCGCCCTTGCTCTCCTCCTCATCTTCTCTTCTCACAAGTGAAGAATGAGCTCATAAATACACTATACCTTCCTTTAGCCCCCTTTGGCCAAGACCTAAAAGATCAATGGCCTAGATCCAATCTAGCCAAGTCTAATCAATGGGTGAGATCTAATCCAAAATTCTCACTAAGGAAACCCACTTTCCTTAGTTTCTTTATGTCTATTAATTCACCCACTTTGTGAATTAATTGTCACTTTATGACTTAAGTGACATATTTCACTTTTGACTTAAATCTCCTAAGTCGAAGTGGAATTAGAATCCTAAAGTAAAGTACAAGGGTAAAAGTCTCCCCCTTTGTGTTTAGAGACTCATAAACACATGGGGACCACTTTCCAAGGTACACAAATCTCAACACTCCCTCTTACCGAGGAAAGTGCTCGTCACCACCAATCTCATCCCTGCAGTGGACATGGTTGCCTCCTGGCATATACTCGGTGAGTATGGATGTACCCTGATCACTGAAAGTAGTCTCTGTCACAGATTTGCTCAATCTGCGTGATCTATAGATGGAAGTGTCTCTCCACCTATCCAAGATCACCTAGATCTCGGCCTCACACCAAAGATCTCCACCTTGGTCTCCCACCAAGTATTTCCACCTCCTGGCATCTCGCCAAGAGTCACTCTCTTGGCATCTTACCAAGAGTCTCCCCCTCTTGGTGTCTCACCAAGAGTCATCAACTTGGCCTCTCGCCAAGTAACTTCCTGAAGTGGATCTAAAACCTGATCTGCCCGTCTCAGAAGCTAAGTGAGGCTCAAGCCTCCGTGGTGCCCTGTTGCTGCTCCTCATCAACCTCTGATGCTTTGAAGCTGTAGCACCAACACTATGTCTGCTCAACTGCTCTGAAATTGTAGCTATCTTGGGTGGACCAGTCACCCACTTTGAAGATGGCCATGGATACTAAGTCTGATCTCCCTCTGAATCACTGTTGTGAGTCAGTCGGTCCTCATCAACTCTGTCTCCCCATCTAATGCTGGATGGTGTAACAATAGACAAAGTAGTCATGAAAGCACACTCTCTTGCAAACTTCTCCTCTGCTGTCGCTGTTGACCCACCCTGCTTCTTCTTCTTCTTCTTGGGACACTGTCCCGCATAGTGACCCATCTCTCCACAAGCAAAGCATCTCACTGTGTTCATGTCTCTCTTCTGCCCACTGATGCTGCTCTCTCCTCCCTATGGTGGGGTCCCAAACTTGGGACCCTGTCGACCTCCACAACCGGTCTTCTTCTTGCCCTTTGTCCAAAGAGCAAGGTCCTCATTACCCAGAATTGACTGTTGCTGCTGCTATCCAAAAGCCTCCGCCACTAGTCTAGTCTCCTCCTAGACGAAGTCATCCCACATCCTCTCCCATGTAGGCACAACCTCCCTGGCAACAATGCCGTGTACGAATGGATACCATGGTTTGGTAAAGCTGTTCAAAGCTGTTCTCACCATAGAGTTGGGATCCACCACCTCTCCGACGACTCCAAGCTTGTCTCTGATCTGGGTGTATCTACCAAGGAATGAAGTAACCGACTCATCCTCGAGCATGCGAATGCCCCTCAGTCGATCATGAAGAACCAACTTCTGGTTCTCATTAGAGCTCTCGTACAACTTACATAGAGATCCACATCTCGTATGCATAAGTCTTCCCAGTCAAGTGGGGAATAATATGATCTCGAACTGCATCACAAATGGTCCTCTTTGCCTTATTGTTCCTTTTCCTGAAATCTGCCAACAAGACTGGGGCAGTGATAGGAAGAACCAGAATAGGCGCCTCAACTATATCCCATAGTTTGAGGTCCTCTAAGACAAAGACAATCCTCGCCTTCCAAGGCGACCAATTGCTAGCCCTGACTAGCCTGCCCTCAACACGCATCTGAGATACTGACATGTCTGTCAAACTGCGCTCACTCTGATGTTCCAAATGCAAAGGAACGTTGCCTCACTCCTGTCAACACAGGTGTGAAAAGAGGCAAGCAAACACCGACATCACTCCTAGCAAATATGTGTGAAAATAGGTCGTACACTACAACTTCACTCCTGTCCATGTAGGTGTGAAAAGAGGCTGTCCACAAGTGTCAAAAATCAGCCCAACAAATCTGCCCACAACTGTCCACAAACTCTGTCAACAAGCTTTCCAAAATCTGCCCTTAGCTGTCCAACTGGCACTAAATGAGAGGTACCTTCAGATCTGAAATTTACTCAATGTTTTGGACTGTAAACTTGCTGTCCAAAAACAACCAATAGATCTAATATAAAACCTCACAAAACTGCCCACAAAAGTGCTCCAAAATCAGTAAGTCTAAGCCACCTTTGGCTTTGATACCATGTAGATTTTTTGAGGTCCTATGAGGCTGCCACCTAAGGTATGTCCTTGGCCTTAGTATGGCTCTAAGTTTAAACTGTGTGGCTGTCTTTTCTTGCTGTTTTAGGACAGCAAACCGTCACCAAACTTTTTGCTCAATATTTGATGGTTAAGTGCTCTTTTAAGGTGCCCTTGCAGGTGTTTTCTTTACTCAATGTTAGCACATGCAATATACATTAAAACACATAACACTACCTTTAGATCTTGAACATTAAAATGTTAATCTACACTTCTAAGCATGCATAAATTTGACACAAGATTTTGGTCAACATGACCCTGGAAAAAACCCCCCATGGGGAAAACCAGTTTGGAGTAGATATATATAGAAGGCCTTAAAGCAAATTGTACAACAACATATACAAGTGAACCTGGTACAATAGCAACCGGTCTCGGATGCCTTGGAGTTCCTCAAAGACTTTCCCACAAGCCTTGTGAAGTAAGGTGCCCCTTGCCTTGGTGAGCCTTTTTCCTCTTTCTTGCTTTGTCTTTATCCTGATCCTTTGCTTCTTTCTTTTACCTTTACCACTGAGATGCCATGATCCTTTACCCACTTGAATGCTTGAGTGACCCTTGCCTTTTCCCTTGAAGTTTGTGCCCTCTCTCTCAAAGTGCGCCCTCCTCCAAGATGTGGTGCGCACCTAGCTTTGGTGTGCCCTCTCCTCTAGCAAAAGTCTCCCACTGCATGCGCCCTTAGTGCTCCTCACTAAGGCTCCCTCTCAACAAGTGCACACACCCCTCACACAACTCTCTCATGTAAGAAATGCGCCTCTCCTCAAGGAATGCGCCAATGCTCCTCCAAGTGCGCCCTTGACCAAAGAATGCGCCCTCACTCAAGTGTAAGCCTCCTCCTCCATGGAATCTCCTCCTCCAAGCTATGGCACCTTCCCTCACTCAAATGGACAAACCCTCATGCAAGTGTGCCCCTATCTCCTTAAGAAGTGCGCCCTAGCTCTCCTCCTCTCCTCTTTTCACAAGTGAAGAATGAGCTCATAAATGCACTATACCCTCCTTTAGCCTCCTTTGGCCAAGCCCTAAAAGATCAATGGCCTAGATCCAATCTAGCCAAGTCTAATCAATGGGTGAGATCTAATCCAAAAATCTCACTAAGGAAACCCACTTTTCTTAGTTGCTTTATGTCTATTAATTCACGCACTTTGTGAATTAATTGTCACTTTATGACTTAAGTGACATATTTCACTTTTGACTTAAATCTCCTAAGTCAAAGTGAAATTAGAATCCTAAAGTAAAGTACAAGGGTAAAAGTCTCCCCCTTTGTGTTTAGAGACTCATAAACACATGGGGACCACTTTCCAAGGTACCTGTTATCGCACAGTTTGCAGTTAGGTCAAATGGCTAGAAGATAGAGGCCATATTGGCGTAACAGGAACCTACTCCACCTAATGTCACCACAATGGGGAGGTTCTTTCTATTCAAGGAGGTTAGCCCAGGGGAGACGTCCCCGGTAACTTGGGGTTTTGAAGAGGCCAGAGTATAAAGGTCAAAAGTAAAAGTTCCTCCTCACAGGTTACCACCAAGATCAGATAGTCCGGCTAATCGACCAATAAATAAGTGTAGCCCCAAATGAGAACACCTGCCTGGAACAAGACTAGCAAAAACAATATATGCAGGCTATAATTCAATGGGTTAGTACTTCATGTAACTATCTGATATCAATATATATAAGCAATTAAAACAATAGATATCAATGAGATCAATGTCAATTAATATAGCGATGGAATAGTATCAATTCATCAATAAATATTGAGATGATGTAGCCAACAATGTATTTAATCAATCCCTTACCCAATAAATGCTTTCAAACCATCATCTAATTTCTTATCAAAGACATATACTGCGTCAAGATGGAATATCCAAGTATGACGTCAGCCTAATTAGGGTTAGCTAGTTAGTTAGGGTTTCAAATTTAAGAGTTTTAAGAAGTTGTTTGGCCACTATCACTTCAACGTTGGGGAGCTGAGATCAGTGCCTAGGGGTAGATGGAGTCAATTTAAGAGAGGGCACAAAGGTTGAAGGGAAAAGGCTAAGGACTAGAGGGAAGGGTTCTGAAGTGCTGCAATGGCAGGGCCCTAGAATCAAAACCCTAGGGGAAAGAGGCTCACTCCGGTGTTGCTTAAGCAAGGCCTCGAGCTCTTTCCTCCTTCCTTAGGTCAAACTTGGCAAAACGGCTAGCATCAAGACAAAGAGAGTGATGTGAGGGAGAGTGTTGCAAAGGCAAGGCTCTATCACAAAACCCTAGAAGCAGGACGGCCCTAGGTGTAGATAACCTAGGCCTGGGACGTCTCCTCCTTCTTGACCTTTAAAAGGTACCACTAGCACAGGGGGAGAAGTAAAAAGAGTGTAGCAATGGCTAGGCTCTTCCTTCCTTCTTCAATGGTTGAATATTTCTCTTTCAGGGGACATTAAACAAGGACCTACTTGTGTGCTTGTCACCTAGGGTTTTAAAATCAACAAAATTTATAATAAATTCTAGAGTATAAGCCTACAACCATTCAATCAAGAAATTTTGCAGAAAAAACACTTACATATCATGAAGAAATAGCATTGCAAACCCTAGTTGTAAACCTTCCTTCAAGAGAAATGCCAAAAATGCCAAGAAAATCCTTCCTTCAACAAGTGCGCCTCACTTAAAAGATGAAATACCCCAACAAGGGCGCAAAAACCCGATCTCACAAGTAAGTGAGTTGTGTGTTCCTTTAAAATGAGGATAAAATTCCTCAATATATACTGTATCATGACCTTTAATTAAATTTAGGTCAATAAAATTAGCCAACAAGGCTTTAAACCAAAATTATGTTTCTTTTACATTAAATTGTCAAAATAAAACCCTAACTGAGTTGTAATAAAGGTAAAAGCCTCTTCAAGGGAGGAGTTAGCCCCTTTTAGGGCAAATGAGTCATCTAGGAGCAAAACGTTAGCCCACTAGGGGCTTCTCCAAGGTGCCACACGTGCCACTGCTGCCCAGTCCACCTCCAAACATGACCATGAAGCTGGATGACGTCATGGTAGGGATGGGGACGCTCTGAGCCTTCCAAGGCCAACGTTCTACTGGAAAGGGGTCATTTCCCCCAGGCGGGGCTCTGCCGAAGTGCCTCTGGCGAAACGTCCTCTTCTTCTCAGATGCAAAACCTTGATCAAGCACTGTCTCGTCTCTGCCCCTCTGACGAGTGTCAGCAACCATCTGATGGGCTCTTCAGCCCCATGGAGGTTCGAACTGATCATCTCTCCATGTGTACCGGTCCAAATGGTACCTGTCCGTCGAGCATGGTCCTGCACATTGAAAACTTCGCCCTCCATGGGCTCATTAGTCACAGGGATCATAGCAATGTCAATCACATTTCATCATTAATATTATCAAACATATGCATGAAAACCCCGATATATCATTCAACAGCGCAAAGACATTACAAAATCCTACAATACAAATTTGAGGAAAAACAACGAGACAACCTATTGGGCTAGTATCCATAAGGAAAGGAAAGTTTCCCAAGGGTTTTCATCCAAGCCATGTAAATGATGTGGTGTGGCAAAGGGATGTCTAGACATAGGGTAGAGTGAGAGCTAGGGATGCATGGTCTTACCTGTGGGTGCCTTTGTAGAAGGTGAGCTGTACCTGTCATGGATGCAAATTTTTCCAAGCCCCTTTTTGCCTTTTATCCTTTTCTTTATTTGCTTTTTGTTCTTTTCATTCTTTTTATCCAAGGACTAATCGGAGGACACTGCCTTGGCGTGGTGACCAGAGCTGACAGTGTTACCCACAAGTACTTTCACAGAGATGATAAGGCTGGCTCGTGATGAGACCCCCTTTCCCTTGGCCATGCAACCAAAGGTCACTGCCCTGACGTGGTAACCAGATGATGGCATTGTCATGCTGTTAGGTACCCATGAACATAATAGGCTGGCTCGTGATGAGACCCCCTATCCTCTTAATTAAGTCTTGTTTGTTTATTTTTCTTGGGTCCCCCTTGTTTCTTGCTGAGAGGCCTTTTATTGCCTTCTCGGGGATCCCTGGGCGAAGCATCTCAAGGTTTTATTTCTAGGCTTTTATCTTTTACTAGCTGCTTTTACCTTCTGGGCCTTTAGCCCCTTCTTCCCACGAGATAAGGTGCAGCTCTACAAACCGGTCATCCTAATGCCCAGACAAGGGGAATGGGATAGATGAGCAGGAGATAAGATGAAAAGGTGATAGTATGATGGGAGCAGACGATGACCCTTCATAAATCCCCCAGTGGCAAACCAAAATCTATGGGTACAGGCTTGCTAGGGCACCCAGTCAATCTCCCCAAGCATGGTCAAGTGGGCTAATGTAAGATCCAAGCTATCGTCAAAAATAAAAGGAATCAGATGCATACATTCAAAGGTTATAATGATCAAAAGTGACACATACCATGATACCCGGACCAATTACCTCATGGAGCAAGAGCCTTCTCTGATACAAGACCAAGCCGATGGTGATGGATGCTGCTGCTGCCGACAAGACAAATCTGATAAGAGAAGAGAAGGATGGGCCCTCCAGGGCCATGCTCAGGTCAATCTTGCTCTCGGTACTCCATGTCTAGGACCTGTGGGCCTCGAGACATGATCTCCTGGTTATCCCTAAAAATCGGGGATAACAGTACCCAAATCTCAACACGGATGTCCGCGACTATCTACACTGTGACTCGCGGATGCCTCTGTATACCTGCAAAAAAACACTTGTTCTGCCCAATACTTTTCCCTGAAAATTTGTCCTTTGATTTCCTCTGCTAGTTATCAACTTGATAAGCACTGTCCTCTTGATTTCCTCCCTTCAGAGCAACCTTGGCTTTGATACCATGTTGAGATTCCTCTTTCAAACCTAGGTATGATCTGATACCATGTTGAAATTTCCTTCAACCTAGCACCCGACAGTTAATTCCAAGCAAAATAGATTTACTAAATTAAAGCACAGCTAGGTTACTCAATGTAACATGCAGTAGAAGCATAAATAAGGAAACCAAATCAAGCACATAAGAACACCAAGAATTTTGGGTAAACCCCTAGAAAAACCTCGGAGGGAAAACTATTCCAATGATGCTTTTATTAAGGTGAAATTAGGGCTCCCGTAACAGGGATAATGGCCCATTGAGATAATTATACACTGCAGACAAACCTGGAAACACATGTGTTGTTGTACGACATGTAATGGCACGTTTTCCAATACATCTGCAACTTTCCCTTCTCTAGCCTGCAGATGTCTGCGATTTGTCGCTCTTTGACCCGCGGATATCCACGACTTATCCTTCTCTGACCTGCAGATATCCGTGACCGTCTCCTCTGAGACCCGCGGATGTGTACGGAAATCTTGTACGACAAGCTCCGTACGACTCTGCTCTTCTCTATGGCTTCTGTCCTCTGAAACTTGTTGAGATTTGGATACCTTGGAAAGTGGTCTCCTTGTGTTTGTGAGTCTCTAAACACAAAGGGGGTGACTATTAACCTTAATACTTTACCTTTTGTTCTAATTTCACTTTGACTTAGGAGATTTAAGTCAAAAGTGAAATTTTGTCATTTAAGGCAAAAGTGACATTTAATTCACTTTGTGGGTGTATTAAAGGACATGAGGCAAACTTAGGAAACTTAACCAAAAGTGGGTTTCTAAGTGAGATACTTGTGAGAAGATCTCACCCATTGATTAGACATGGCTAGATTGAATCTAGGCCATTGGTCTTTTAGGTTTGGCCAAAGAGGGGCTAAAGGAGGGAAAAGGGTAACGATGGGATTCATTGTTCACTTGTTCACTTGAGAGATTTAGGTGAAGAGAAGGAAGTGAAGAGAAAGAGAGAGTGAGGGTTTGGAGGCTCTTGGGTGCATTCTTGAGGAGAGGAAGGGCGCACAAGGGTGATGGCTTGGCTTGTTGAGCTAGGAGGGCGCAAACTTGCATGAGAGGGTGCATCCATGGACTTGGGTGCATTTGCATCAGCAAGGGCACATTCTAGGTGGAGGGGCGCATTCTAGGAAGAAGGATGCACTTGCTTGAGGTGTTTGCAAGGGTTGGAGAAGGCCACACTTAAGTAAGGAAGGGTTTTGTGTGAGAAGGGCACACCCAAGGCAAAGGGGCGCTTGTGTTGGATCTTGTACAAGAGGAGGGTGCACCAAAGAGGGGGCGCACTTGTTCAAAAACTTCACCAAACATCACAAGGATTCTTCAACGGAGGCACATCTACAAGTGGGCAAAGGAAAAGGAAAGTTCCAAGGCAAGAGGCAAAGGAAAAGGGCAAGGAAAGTCATAGCAAAGTGAAGAGGGCGCACAAAGAGCTAAGGGGTGCATTCTTCAAGGGCTAGCAGGCACAAGTTTTGAGGGACTCCATTACAAGCTTGAGGACAAGCTTGAGTTGTATCAGGTTCCTTGTGTATTTACTTGTTGTAATCTTTGCTTTGAGATCTCCAAATATATACATCTATCTCTAACTGGTTTTCCCCATGGGGGGTTTTTCCAGGGTCATGTTGACCAAAAACATGAGGTGTACATTTGTCATGCATGCTTAGTGATTTTCAGCCTGTTTTATTTGTTAAATATCCTAGAGGAGTGTTATATGTTTTGAGGTTTATGCATGTGCTAACATCAGTTAAGAAAACACTTGCAAGGGCACCTTAAAAACGCATTTGTAATGTCGCCATTTTTGGATGTTAGTATATTACAGAGTGGGATGCCTGCCAGAGTAGCCAGATGGGAGTAATAGTGAGTTCATGAGATATTGAGGGGTTTTATTGGGCACAACTTGCATCGTTCATCATATTTCATCATCAGGATCCATTCCGCACAACTTGTCTTTGGTTTCGTAGCATTCTGACGATTTCCGTTTGCTGTCCTAAAACAACAGCAAGGACAGTTTTGATATCTCAAACTTAGTGCACAACAAGAGGTCAAAGACAGACCTGCTGGGCAACCTTCTAGTTCCTCGAAAATCTACATGGTATCAGAGCTTCAGGGAAAGCGGTTTGGCTGATTTGTGGAGCATTCAGTGGGCAGAGTTTTGTGGGGAAAAGATCAGATTTGTTGGCTGTTTTTGGACAACAATTTTTTAGTCCAAAACAACGAGGAAAATCAGATCTGAAAGTGCCTCGGTTTTCGTGCCTATTGGGAAAATTTACACTTGGTTGGAAGCCTCATTTTTCACACTTGAGACTAGTGTGTGTGAGGCTGATTTTGGTTGTTCAGTTTTCGTTTGGATAGAGTGTATCAATTTTAGCATCATGTCAGCATTTGCAGTGGCAGGTTTGAGGGTAGAGGATAGACTTGCAAGCGCAAGTAATTGGTCACCTTGGAAGGCAAGGATAGTAATAATTCTGGATGAGGGAGAGTTATGGGAGATCATGGAGAATCCCATACTACCTCCTACAGATGTGGTTCTCTTTGCTGAGTTTCAGAGATAGAACAAGAGAGCTAAGAGAACAATCCTTGACACGGTGAAAGACCATGTGATTCCTCATATTTTTGCCAAAGACTATGCATATCAGATGTGGTAGTCTCTTTGTGGTCTTTATTAGAGTCCTAACCTGAACCACAAGATGGTGCTTCAGGAGAAGCTGAGGGGCACCAAGATGGGGAAGACAGATACAGTTACTTCATACCTCTTGAGGTTCACTCAGATTCGAGATGAGTTGGGTGCAATTGGAGATATAGTAGATTCCTCAGAGTTGGTACGGACAACCTTGAATGGATTTACCAAATCATGGGAGAGTTTTATCCATGGTATCGTGGCCCGTGAGCATATGCCTAGTTGGGAGAGGCTCTGGGATGATTTCATTTAGGAGGAGACTAGGCGTGGTTCTGTATCTACTAGTCAACAACAGGGTGTTGAGGATGGGGATGAGGTTGATCTTGCCTTTGTGTCTAAAGGCAAGATGAAGACCAAGCACGGGCCCAAGTTTGGGGCCAAGGAGAAACAATCAAGAATACAGGGTGAGCAACAGAAGGAGGACATGAGCAAAGTGAGATGCTTTTCTTGTGGTGGGATGGGGCACTATGTTGGACAGTGTCCCAAGAAGAAGAAGAAGCAGGGTGGTACTGCAGCGACAACAAAGGAGTGAGAGTTCACTGCTCAGTTTGAGAGGGAGTGTGCTTTTTTAGGTTGTTGTTTGTCAGTTGATACACCATCCAATGGTTGGTGCACAAACAGAGTTGAGGAGGTCCCACAGATTGAGAGTGTTGTATCTCATGGGACACAGACTTAGTTGTAGAGTACACCATTTTCAGGGGTGACTGGTGTTGAGGAAAAGGTATGGAACAACTTACTCAATCATTTTCAGATCTTGCCTGGCTAGGACAAGATAGTTGGGAATGCCACCCGGGGTTTATAGCCTCAAAATTTTCACTCAATCCACAAGTATCAATTACAAATGATCAAGGCTGATTTTATGATTTATATTTGTAACAATGTAAAAATAAAAATTTAAACAAAGCTAGGTGAATGTATACAGATTTTACATTGAAGTAAAAATGGAGACAAAAGCGAAAGGAAGAACCAAGTCATGAAAACACGTGTATTAGACAGAACAATAATCTGATTTTATTTGATTCTGAGATACAAAACTGTATTACTCTTTTACAAACCCCTGCGAGGGTATGGACCAAAGTCAAATTTAGAAGTCTCTGATGGGAACCATACAAAAAGACCCTGACAGTGAAATAAAATTGAAAGTAATGATCTAGATCAGCTTGCCACAAAATGCTGCCACTTGACTCTGCAAGATATTCTTTATCAGCCATGAAAATAAATTCATCATCCAACAAGAATACACAGACTATCAAGGATAAATCAAACACCTTTAAAACAAGCTGTTG
>ML784931.1:148155-177634 GCA_009831015.1 Picea engelmannii
AAACATCAAAGGGGGCACTATATATACCTCTCCACTTATATTTTTAGCTTATAAATAACTACTTGTTAATAGAATATGTATTTTGCAAAAAAATACATTAAGGGGGGGTTATGGTAACGTTTATATGGCAATTGTTTGTTTACCATGTATTTCTTAAGTGTATATTGAAGGGAGATGTTGGCATATAATGTTTACTTGGTCAAATATCCCTTACACCAACATTCTTTGTTTGTGTCCTCAAGTCAATATCAAGGGGGAATGTTGGAGATTTGTTTGCTAACCTTGACTTGTGGCTCCGATGGACCTGTTACCGACCAAACTAGCAGCCCGACATGGTCTTCAGACTGCTAGGGAAACAACATAGGGGATAGGTGCTCAATGTCAGCACAACACCTATCCTTCCTTGTTCGAGCCAAACTCCTACACTAAAAGGCTCTAGGAGGCTTCCCTCAAAATATCACTTCACCTCAAAGGATCTTGGACCAGTGCCTAAACAGAAAACACTAGGTGAAGGTAGGAGTTAATTGTTTAAAAGACTTACTGAACTAATAGATAATGCAAAAAATAAAGTAATGGATCAACAAACTAACTTAACCCAATCTACCAAAATATTGGCAAAATAATGCACAAGGAAAGGGGGTGAATGTCCTTACTACTTTACGGATGATTTGTACTATGTGTACCTTGGATAAAGTGGCTGGAAATGAGATATTTCCTTGCTGTCCTGTTATATCAGACCTGCAAAAACAGAGAAAAATGCAGAAAACCAACAAGAAATAGCCTTTTGAGGCCTCCCACAACTCTGCAATCACTAGATCAATAGATCTGTGGGTAGAAATGATAGGGAAACAAAGTATGAGTGAATACTCTGCCCTGGAGCCTTTAAATCTGCAATAAAAAATAGTTTCCAACTGGCTGGAAATTACTTCTGTAGATTTGGGGTTCAATTCCCCATAGGGTCAAAACCCAAATTTGCTACAGCCAAGATAAATGCATGGTAGGCGGTAGTTTTCTTCTATATTAACCAGAAAATAAAAAATAAAGCTTATAAATTAGATCTGGAAAGGTTATGGAAGGGTTTGGGAGGTAAATGCTTACTATATGTGTCCCTTCTCTTGCAAAAGTGGTGTAGATCTGAAGGTATTATTTGTTGTAATTACGCAGATCTGCACACTATTCTTCAAGAAAATCCTTGTGAAATATATTCAATAAAACACAAAACTTCAGGGTAAATTTATCTTGGGGTAAGGAAATTCCCAAATAGCAAAAACCCCAAGATCTACTAGCTTATAAGATTTTTGTATTTTTATTAATAAAAGATATAAATTTTTGAAAGTAATTGGTTGAAGAAATTGAGAGAAGACTTTACCTCTTTTTAACCTTTTAGATGGCTCTCAATTTGAACGATTCTGATGCCACGAGTTCAAGAACAGCCTTGGATTTCTAGTTCATTGGGTTTGGAGTGGAAGGACTATCGCCCCCAATACTAGAAATTTTAAAAGAAGATAAGTTGTTCCTTGGATTTACCATGAAAGCTCCTTGACGGATGGTCTCCAAGACAATCGATTAACTTGGGTCAATGTGACAAACAACCACTTGGTTGAAGCTACTTCCAAGGAAGTTGGTCCAACAACTTGGGTTTGTTTCACTAGGCACCCACAAGGAAATCGAAGAGACGAAGAGTCTAGTTCCTTTCCTCCACGTGACTATGTAGCCTCTCAATGGAACGATTAATCACCTCTTGCAATTATCGTGAAAAACCTGTTAAAGCATAATAAAAATATTCTTGGCCAAGAAAAACACGCATTACAATAGACAATTCACAGTGACACAATTCAAAATTATGGCATTATGATCTCACAAAGTTTCCAACAACATGAATGAGAGGAGGGGTTAGCCTTATATATATTTCTTTGTAATGGCTAGTTCTCCCTCTCACATTAAAAAATATTTGATAGACTTGTCTTCCACATGCTGGAGACTAAGTCTTTTGACCAAAATAATATTTTTTTATCATGACAACAATTTTTAATTACCCACCAGGGGTTTGATTTGACTCAAGAAGCAACAACCAGCTCGATATACCCCCACGGCTGGGAAATTGACCCGATTTGATTGAGAAGAGACATCAACTAGCTTGAGAAGAGTGCTGATTAGCTTGGAGTGATGTGCTAACGGGTGGATTGACCTTTAACTTCTCATACGTTTGACCCATCGTCACACCTTTCTATGTGATGTGGAAGATTGATTAAATTTGAGGAACGGTATACGTTGAGAAAGTGCGCATACTAACATTTTGGCCTCCAATGCTTATTCAACGTTTCAATTTAATATTCACGAGAAGAGGACCCGGCGATTTAATTACTTGGCATCGGTTTACATGATTGGTGGATGATTGGTGAGGGCCGATCTCATTGCATATTTCCACGGTCAGGTTTTAAATGCCCATGGTTTATCATTCACTTAATCCACGACTCATTCTATTGACCAACGACTAGCAAATTTATTAAATATGCTGATTTAATTTGGCGGCTCCATCGAATGCACAGATTCATTTTTCATTGGCGGCCAACTCAATAAGAGGGTCGATTTCATGGTAAATGCGCCAATGGTTTGCTTTGATGTGGACGACCTCCTTGGAATGTAGCGACTTCTTCAGCTAAGCAAAAGAAACGGCCCCTTGGATGATGTAATTTCATTACTTTCCTTTTTAAACCTTTGAGTTGGCCCACATGAATATTATTTAAGAGGGGCTCGACTTTATGATAGCTTTTTATGATTCATGCCTTAGCATAGTGTGCCCCCCATCATGATGTCACTTTTACCACCACATAAAAATTTTCCTTTTGTCTTTCGTGGTTAAAGTATAAGGGGTGCCCCTTTATTAAGAATATAAAATGATTTTTCTTTTTAATCACTTAGCATATAAATCTTAATATACTTTTTAATTGACCGTTTAGCCTGGTTTGCTGGATCCACGTACCAACCCCCAAATTGAAAATTTCCGAGACATGGGTTTTTTTCGGAATGAGATTTGCTTCAACTTTGCCACTGATTTTATCCTTGCATGTCGTGGAGTGGCCTTCTTTTGCCACGTTTATTGGTAATTGATCTTGCGTGACCCTTCGACAACTGATTTTCGCTTATAACCCAACCTTTCTCAAAAGTTTCGACGTGGCATGTCGAGTATGCATGAAGACAGTCAATCTGAGCCATTGTTGTATTTTCGGCCCCAGGATTCATGACTGCCTCGAAATCTGTGAAATGATGATCACTTTGTGAGACTACCATGTTGTGAACTATGAATGATAAATGCACCATGGCCAAGAGATGTTTACAGATTCAATGTAGAATAACCATGTGGGAAGACATAGGTGTGTATGACATGGATTGGACTAGGTCCCACAAACTGCAATCACCCCTACATAAGACTCATGGCTCCACACAACTCATGTGTCTAAGATAGATCCGCTCCAACGCCTCCAATCCAATCCAGGATGAAAGACATTGAAATAGGACTAAGGAGACTGATTATGGTCAGACCAAGTCTGGGAGTCCATTATACAACATCATCCACTATGGTTTACATGGCTTTGACTTGCAATCTTGGGCTTACAATGGTGTAGCCGAGTGAAAAATGTAGGGTACCTTTTGGAGAGGTAACAGGACCTTAAAGTCATTTATTATACACCCTTACTGGTTGGTTGTGGAGCACATAGGTGTGTGTTAGTGCCCCTAAGGGTACCACACCTCGGGTTAGGGTCAACATCATAAGTGACCTTAATACCTATTTATAAAGAGGCATAAGCCTCATTTGTATTTGTTTCAGTTGAGCAAATATGTCACTATTGATGTTATCTTGAGAGGTTATCGGTTATCTTTCGTTGGTGTGTGTGATTATTAGTGAACTGGGTTTAATGTGCTTCTCAAATATGATTAATGATTCCCTACCATTCCTAACAATGCCCACATTCTGCTGCACATTCACTCTCAATATCTGCCTACAATTCTGGTTCTATCACACTTCTTCACCTTGGGCTTATGTTCCTCCCATGCTACTGCATGCCTATGCGTTGTGTGGTCACACACACTTGCCTTTCTTGTCCTGGATATTTGTAGTCATCTTTCTTATAAAACGTATAATTTTTTTTTCTTCCTGTAGGTGACTGTTTGTGATCTGACTATGCCTCGAAATTTGTGCAATGCCTCAATTTTTTTGCACAATTTCTTCAAATTTCAAACAGAATTTCTTTGATTTGTGTGCAAAATTTATGCTTTTTCACCTGTTTCAGGCTTGCTACACATGCCTGGGGTTGTGTTCTTGTCTTGTGTTTATTTGGGACTGTTTCTTACGATTCTGTGCAAACTTCTGTCCATGGCTGTGTGTGTGCCTCAGGATGTATACCTGTATGGGCCTGTTCTGTGCACTATTCTGCATTGTTGTGGAATCTTTTCAGTGTCAAATTCTGACTGTTGCAGTCCCAAATTCTGACTGTTACAACGCCATTATTGCCTACAGATTTCAGGGTTTGTTCCAGGCTTGTGGCTTCTCTTTCTCTCACCACCATAACACACTATTGCCAGTAGATGGTGGGATTTCTTTTCTGCCTTTCATGTGCCAATTACTCCCTTGGTCATGATTCCTTGTCGGTATGTGACCACAGTCCTTTGGTCATGTTTCTTTTACCTTCACCATTTCTCAGATGCCAATACTTATTGTGGCTCTGATACCATATTAGTACAGAAGCATACATCGATAGCAGAGAATTCAGAGAAGCAATTAAGAGACTTGAGAGAAACCATTTGAACAACGTACTTCATCTTCAAAGACATTTTATGTGGGTACATTGAGTGGGTTACTGTTCGATGTTCATATTCCTATATACTTAGAAACTAATTAAATGTTTATGCTAAGATAAATATGACATGTGATTTTATTAACCTAAAGTACAACTTAATTATAATGTACGACCATTATAATATTCTAATTTTAATGTTTTTGTATAGCTACTAGCTTGTTGATAGTGCATGTGGCAATTGTTTCGTTACTGTGATTTATTTTGTGGCTAGTATAACTATTACAGGCATATTATCATCATCATGAGCGATAGTTGAAATTCAGTTCCTAGTTTGATGCGTTGAGTTGGAATACATCAGGGACAGAGTGATCATAGCAGGGTTCATGCCGGTTACATGAACATCTAGATAGTAGAAATTGGTACATACCTGTTCTTTGTGTATAATTTCCTACTTTGATAGGTTTTGTCTTATGGTTTTCTATATGATGTTTATTATCCTAGCTTGTCAAATGGAGGGTAATAGAAATTCCAGATAAAGGAACAGCCCTGCTTAGTTACCATAAAATCCACTTGTTATTACTTAGTAAATGGCTGTGAGACGCTAAGGATATAATGATGTCCTGGTGGAGTCATGTCAGAACTTGACTTCACAATCTCTATAGTAGGTAGTCATAAAAGTCCACTTAATGATGAGTAACTGGATACCCTTTTGATGGATGACTGAGAAAGACAGCATTGGTCATTGGATGAGGGTGTCCACTCTAAGATTAGAGCTGTTCATGTAGCTTTCTTTCCTTAATGGTGTGGGGTCCGTCTATCAAGAGACTATGCACGACTTAGTCATTTGCAGTTGCTTGAGTAGTTTTAATAAATACTAATTGTTATAATGGCTTGTTTCTCCTCCGTTCTTGTGTTTCAAGGGCAAATATTGGATGATAATGCTTTCTCAGTTTGAGTTACTTGTAAAATTATTTTTTCATAAACCCTCATAAACTTAGAAAGATGCTTTTCAGGTCTGGGGAGCTGGTCCCTCTAGATGAAGGAAATCAGATTTTCATTCTGGACAGCTGAAATCAAAATTTTTTGGCCGGCCTACTCCCACAATGAACATAATTTTTCTTCCCATAGCTATAAGGAACTAACAGATTTATTGTCATAGATTTGCATTTGAATTCATAATTTTGTTTCAGCATGTCAATAAAGCAGGATGTGAATGGTTAGCAAACTGACTTGAATGATGAGCTCGTCTTGTCTTCTATAGGGTCTTCACTGTTTATCAATGTTACCAGACTCTTCTGAGTCTGAGTCGAGTCCCAAGTTTGACTCTGCTCTTTGAGGAAACTGCATTGAGTCAGCTCCTCAAAGTCTGACTCAGGCCTGAGTCATACTTGCAATTTTGACCCACGGGTATGACTTGGACTTGCAAATCAAATACAAGTCAGATTGACCCAATGAGCCTGATTCACTATGACTCAGTCATCTATCTTTAAAAGATATAGGAAAAACAAAGAAACACTCATTTTGCTTGATTTTCTTACCTGGTTGAACAGACAACCGACAGACCTATCAATTATCTAGAATCCATAGTGTTTTGTAGTATCTGTTATCATCTACTTACTTTTAAACGAGTTATTATTTAAAATTTGCATTATATGCACACTTTAAACTTTCATATATTTATAAAAAAGTTCCAGTGCCAGTTTTTCCCAAGTCCAAGTTAACTCTACCCTTTGGCCTCACCTAGTAATTCTCCAAGTCAAGTTTGGTAACCTTGCTGCTTATATACTACTCCCTTACCCAGTATAAAGATGAATGGAACTCCAATAACATCTTAGATCATGTACCTGGTTTCTCAAGATATTCCTTCAGCCAGGATTTCTTCTATAACTCCTACCCTATCAACATATTTGCTATGATCTGCATTGTGCTAATATAGTATAAACAACAAAGTTATGAAACTGCTGTGCACTCAAGAATGTGTAAGTGGGCGATGTTGGTTAAAACTTAGAAAAGCAAACATCCTCTATGCCTTTCCCATATTATTATCTAAGAATTTTCTCAAGTAGAGTTCACTTGTTTTATCTACACCTCTAAACTTTTCTGGGTTTTGGTTAGGTTAACACTGCAGGAGGCAAGAATCGTGACAGGAGAAATGAAGTTTTAATTGTTCGTGACAGAGGAACTTCATTTAAAATCATCCCAGAGGTATAGAATTCATTGTTGGTATGTCCTTGTATTTTGACTCTCTTAAAAGCGAAGATTGCATAAGATGAGGTGGTAAGTATTCAACTCTAGTCAAGCATACTGAGTATTTAAGATGTTTTTGCTGCTAACATGCAGGAAAAGGTTTTTTTTAGCAATTAGCACTATAGTGGCATCCTTTTAAAGGTAACCTTGATCATCTGTTTGACAGGATAAGAGAGAAGATACTGATACCATCATTGAAGTAATGGAGTGGGAAAGGACAAAGGAGAAGCTGGAGAATTATCTTCGGAGCTTTAGAGATTATGAAAGATCAAATTGGTTTTGAAATAGACAACAAACCATTTTCAACAGTCAACCTGTATATCACCATTGTTACAAAGATCAGTCATGATTGGGGACTGTTGAATTGGTGTTCATGGCAACTGACCTCAAAGAGTAAGTTGAAGACATGCATACAATATTCTTGACAGTGTTTTATTTGCAAGGATCTATAAAGGACTTTGCTTACGTTGTGGCAAACAATATCCAGTCTTTATGAGGGCCTTTCTTAATCTGATTTTCTTTACTTGTGAAGGTTTATATTTGTCCTGAAAAATTCTACTGCTTGCTTAAGCTGTTTTGGAGTAATGAGCAGTACAGTGAGCAAGTGCTTAATCTGAATGTCCTCATGCGTATACTGTGATACATTTACAGTTTTGGAGCAAATGGCTGATTTCGAAGGAACATAAAATATGTAAATTAGTAGTGGAAAAAATGGCCGATAGACTTCAAGACCATATAAGGATCCCTTAGAATGGGTTTCGTATTTTATCATCTCTACTGGGATACATGTATGATTTTAACATTTTTTTGAATTTCATTGTAACCTTTTCTGAAATAGGAAATTTATGGAAGAATATATACTATTTCAATACCTGATGATGGTAAAGGAACGGAGCATCAATCATTTCCAAATTTGCAATTGCAGTGCGAATTGAGTGGAGATTGGAAACACAATTTTCTTTTGGGTTGGAAGAAATCCTGAAATTATTCGTCTTATCACCTGTAATGCTTGGAAACAAAGTGAATGCCATCTTTTGTGTAATGTCCTGATTTATATTTAGAGGTATCACGTGCTATTCATTTTGGATTAGTCATTCATGACTTCAATCAAACTAGTACTATCATAGAACTCTCGATATTACTTTGTGAACACGAGTAAAAATACAGATTTTGAAACATTGAACATCTTTTTAACACAACAAAGGATTAATGCACAATTTATGTCCAAGGTATGGTTTCGGCATGGGTAAATGCTTGAAAGAGAGTATATCTTTTCTTTTTTATTTTTCCTGAATGAGAGCAATTGATGCTTATATTACTAGAAGCAATGCAAATGTTACCTTTTCAAACACTTAAAAAAAGACAGCATACATTAAAAGAACTTTTACCCTAGCTATTCATGCTAGTAGAGCATGTGATCTTGCATCTAATATTGTCTATCACACTCTTCATAAAGCAGATATTCTAGCTGAAAATTGCAGAGCTATCGAGTCCAGAATTACGATTTTTTCCATTTTAGATATATCTTTTGTGTAAGTCTACAAAGGTCTTGGCATGTCTTTTTCACTGCAGTAAAAGGGTGGCCATCCTGATTACTTGCCAAACTCTCCATATGGATTTATGACACCACCAAGGAAGGATCTCCAAGAAGACAAATATGCCAATAGAGTTGAGATATGGTCATACTTTCAAATAGCCTCTGTACTCAAGCCCAAACATCTTTTGGGAATAGGCACCACCAAAAACTATTCCCAACATCTTTTGGTTTCCCACAATAACTATAGTGGCCATCTTTGTAGCCTGATTTATGGAGCCTTCCCTTAGTAGGGAGCACCATGTATAAAGTAAACCAGGCAAGGAGCCACATTTTGAAAGAAACTTTCACATCCCAAATACAATGCAACCTTTGAGCCATCTACATTCATCATCATCAGGATTATATTTTATCAAGTCTAGCTTTAAATGAAAGGCTGGGGACCCTCTTCTCACGTAATTCCCCTATCTTGTTTATTATAAAACATGTCCCATGGCTTGTCCATTCATCCCAATTCCGGGAATGAGAGACAACTAACTGTTAACCCCTGGATTTTCACCCTTGAAAAACACTTGGGTTAAGGGCCAACATGCACTATTTAGTCTAGCATTCAGAGATTTTCCTAGAGTTGTAGCACTTGTGTGAGCTAGAGGTTGGTTCCCATCAGAGACAAGTACATGATCAGTATATGGTTCTTTTTGTTTCAGAGGAGTTAGCTTAGTTTCACATGGATATGAGAGAGATTGCTATTTTTAGCAGGTGGGCCCTACTTTTTAGGAGATGGTGACCAATGACTCATTTCATAGTTTTGAGCATACAATATTGGTCCTTGCATGATTACGAGCATGATGGCACTTTTTTCGAGGATTATGCAGGGACATTCTATTTTTAGTAGGTTGAGCTCCATGCCTCATATTAGCAGTATGAGAGTACAATATTGATCCTTGAAACATTATGAGTCTATTGGACCTTTTCTAGGATGACTTGCGAGTACTTTCTATTTTAGCAGGTCAAGATCAGGGTCAGATGATGATTCCGAGCATATATCCAGGTTCATTACAGAAAATTGAATCTGATCAGCCTATTTCGGGCAACATGCAAAGACTCCTATTTTTATTAGGTGGAACACCAAGGTTCGCATGTCAATTCTAATCGCATATTTGGAATCCTCACGGAAAAGCGAACCCGATGAGTATCATATCATTGACATGTGGTGACATTCTCTTTTTAGTAGTGTCTATTTTTAGACATTTGACACATGGTAGTGTTTTCCTAGTCATCCTGGACGTTTTTGGCAGTTTCCTATTTTTTAGGGCCATACCCCTATTTTTAATAGTTTCTATTTATAGCAGGGATGGTCGCCTCCAAAGGTGACAAGCGGTAGGGTCGGATTTTGACATTTGGCAGTTATGCAGTGTGACATGTGGCAGTTGGGTGGCTCAATTAATGAAGGGGCACACTTCCTAAGGATTAAACAAATAAATGGAATTAATTAATAAAAGGGGATGTGTGGATGACGTGGCAAGTTTATTTGGGTGTGATTGGGATAATTGAAGGTTAAACCACTCATCCTTCACTCATCATTATTTGGCTTTTCATGTATTTAATTCCCTTTTAACTCATTGTCCTAAATGAGCCTCTCTTTTCCTTATTTTTCAGCATTAATGTGCCTCCATTTTCCCCTATTTTCTAGCACATTAATTATTTTTCCAACTTTTTCCTAATTCCTAGCGCATTACTACCATTTACTTATATTAATTCCCCATTTTTCCTATTTTCTAGCACATTATTTATTTTTCTAACTTTTTCCTAATTCCTAGCGCATTACTACCATTTACTTATATTAATTCCCTATTTTTCCTATTTTCTAACGCATTAATTATTTTTCCAACTTTTTCCTAATTCCTAGCGCATTACTACCATTTACTTATATTAATTCTCTATTTTTCCTATTTTCTAGCGCATTAATTATTTTTCCAACTTTTTCCTAATTCCTAGCGTATAACTTCCATCTACTTATATTAACTTCCTATTTTTTCCTCACTTCTCCCTAGTTAATGCACATTATTCCTATTTATCTATTTCCCACATCTGCATGTGTTTTCCTTTACTCATGCACACCCTTTCTTTAACTTCCCTTCATCCATCTATTCACTTTCCAATATTCTTTATCCCTATTCTCTCCCTTGTTTCCTATTATCTAGCGCATTCATTGATTAGTAATTGATGTGCCTCCTCCTTTTATTCCCCCTATTTCTTAACGCTAATTCCTTTTATCTCCCACACGTGAGTTTAATTTCCCTATTTTCCTAGCGCTCCTCTCCACTAAAGCGCTTCTTCTACACGTGGGTTCATATTTCCATTCCCCCTTCCCTATAGTGTGCCTCCTCCCTATATTTTAGGGTGCATTCCCCTTTGCCATGCGCCCTTACTCCTCTTCCTCACTCACTTAACTCCTCTTTCCATTTATTGATTATCCTTCTTCTAACTTTCACACGTGTTAATTCCCTAACTCTTAACCCCTTCTATTTCCTCTTATCCATGCGGTTGCTTCACCCCATGTGCCCTCTCCCTAAAAATTACGGTGCAAACCCTCTTTTTCTTTCTTTGACTATGCCTACCACTCCTTCACTCTCACACATGGGAGGATGATTTGCTTACCCTATGCACAAGTCTACTTCACTATTACTCACCTTCTAATGTGTTTTTACTTGCCTTCTTTACTCACTCATAGGCCTCATGGTCTTCAATGGTGAAGTGTGACCCTCATAGCTATAAATTGAAGTGAGCTACATTGGTTTAAGGTTGGATTTTGGCAGCAACAACATTCATTATTCTCTCTCTCTCTCTTCTCATTCTGCTTAGACTAGCTACTTTTTCTTTGTTCGAAGACACCATTGTACCGGTTTTGGACTTGTCTATTGCGATGCAATCAACCCTTTGTCTAGCCTTTAATAAAAAAGTGTTGTGTTTGCATCGAACTTTCACTCTTGTCGGTATTATGTTATCTCTTTATGTATTGAATTAATAGTTTCTTAGCCATTTATTATGATAATCTTTTATCTTTTAAGTGGTTTTCTCTTCCTTTCTTTCATTTTTCTCACGCTAACACTGCAGGATCCATCCAAGCAATTTTAAACTATAATAAATAAGTGTTGTGTTTGCATCGAACTTTCACTCTTGTCAGTATTATGTTATCTCTTTATGTATTGAATTAATAGTTTCTTAACCATTTATTATGATAATCTTCTATCTTTTAAGTGGTTTTCTCTTCATTTCTTTCATTTTTCTCACGCTAACATTGCAGGATCCATCCAAACAATTTTAAACTATCTTTTCCTAACGCTTTGGCGGAGTGTTTAGATGCTATCCAAAGCATATTTGTTGTTGTGATTGCAGAAAATCAGGTTCAAATCAACAACTTGGTACCTAGGGACTCCCCCTTGAGGTTGACACACTAGCTTGAATGGAGAGGAGGTTTTCCCACAATAATTTGGGGCATCCACTCCTTGAATCAACCCTTTTATGTGAAGCCGAAATTTTTAGGGACTTTAGAATATTTCAAACTACTGTAAGAAACAATTTTCTATAGTAAAACTGAGTTTTGAATATATGAAGTTTGAATGTATGAAAGATCATCACAACTGATAAAATTAGATTTTTCTTTTGATGCAATTTAAACAATGTAGTGTAAGTTTATATTTTCAAGTAGCCTCATAAAATTCAATGATAACCTTGTAAATTGACACCATATTTTAACAATTTGATCACAATATTTACAAATAAATCAACTAATAAAATACATCAAGTTCTAGTTGATTTAGTCCCTTGCTCACTTGTAATTATATATTTTTTTTGATGCAATTTAATCAATGTAGTGTAATTTTATATTTTCAAGTAGCCTCATAAAATTTCAATAATAAGCTTGTAAATTGACAACATAATTTAACAATTTGATCACAATATTTACAAATAAATCAACTAGTAAAATACATCAAGTTCTAGTTGATTTAGTCCCTTGCTGACTTGTCCTTTGTCCAAACTTATCAAAATTGAATGTTTTCCTCCCAACCAGCTAGGAATGGCCTCTACGGCTCCCTAGATCCAAGAATCATTGTAGTTTCCTAGCCCTTGAGCTCGAAATTCCCAGCAACCAGCCAATTTCGTACGAGTCATGTTATTGCACAAATTGTAAGCTGGGAAAAACCCTACCCAATCCACAAAAGTGAAACAACTATGGGAGTAACTACCCACTGTCACCTTAGATAGATATTCCCCTCGCTTTAATGATGATGATAAGTCACCACAAGAGGGGGATCCCGGTGACCTTAGGGGAAATGAGATGGAAAGTGGAAATATGGTGAGTGAAACCCCTATAGGTCAATATTGAAGTGGAATGATGGCTTGGAAAAGGGTCTTGAATGAGGGTAAATGGTTGCCAAATGTTGTAGACCTGCAAAACAATGTTAGCCCTACCTGGAACAAAACAAATGAGCATAAACCAAGCCTTGTATCAAGGGGATCAACAAGATAAGTTTGCTGTCCCAAATTGCAGCATTATATACGTGTACAAATCAACAAGAAACAATTACCAATAGCTGCAAATTAAATCACTAAAATAAAGTATAAGATGATGGAAACTAAGCTAGCAACAATTAGTCAAACTTCCACTGGAAAGAACGAGACTTTAGATGGTTTTTAGAGTTGTTTGTCAAGTATTATCAATAAGTATTATAACAACCAAGTGGTTGTAGGAAACAAATGCTATAGCAACAAGTTCCAACCACAAAAATCAACAAGTAAACCGTAAAAAAGATAGCCAATGAGTAGTAGAACAATAATCCTGGTTCACAAGTAAATTTCAGCGGTTGAAAAGTGAGTAACAGATAAAAGAAAATGAGTTTTGTTGCAGCCTTAATGGTTGTTGTATCAAATTCATTTTAGTAGAAAACTCAACTAAAAGAGGATGCGCTTAGGGCACATGAATGCTTATAACATGTAGAAAATAATCCAATTTGAACAATTGCAATATCTCGTAAATTCATGTATTTCAATGCAATGATTTTATTTCTCTAATGCATGTAAATGAGTGCCTAGTCTATTGGGTTATGGAGTCTTGGGTGTAAGAGTTGGATTTACTACTTCTCTAGGGATGTAAGCCCATTTACTCTCTAGAGCAAGCAAATCCAACAAGGTAAATTTAGGAGGGTGTAAGCCCTTTTACTCCTAGCAACCTTGAAAAGTAATTTATCCAACAACAATTATGATAGACTTGGTGGAAGATGTTGTTGATGTTGAGGGACTAGAGAGTTCTCAACACCAACATCTCAACCTCCCATGGTGCTAGGTGGGAAGAGATGAGAATGTCACCTTGGGTTTAGAGCCCCAACAAAAAACCACATTAGCCCCTAGGCTAAATCTCCTCTAACCTAAAGTCCAAGCATGAATTCCTTTTGCCTTGTATTTTTTAATATTTAATTTTTAATGCATTTTATAATTTATGTTTTTTATGCTTTTCTAACTTTAAGTAATAACTAGAAGGTTAAAAGTAAATTAGTAATATATATATATATATATATATATATATATAAGTGTTAAAAGATTAATAAATTAAGTTAGTGCATAAATATAATGCAAAATATTATTAAAGACCATTTAAACAAATTTAAAAGTTAAAGAAATAAACATAACAATAAATAATGATATTTATTGTGACTTATGTTTTGTTTATTTCATCGTCTTTAAAATATTCTTATTAAAAAAATAAAACAATAGAAAATAAAGATAGTAAATAAAGAAAATAATATACATGTAAAAGATTGAAAATTAAAATGAACTAGATAAGAAAATAAATTAGAAACAATATCAGAGCCAAAGATGATCTTTATTGATGAAATATTTACATATTTCCTTAGATCCTTTTAATCTTTCAGGCCTCTGTGAAGACTTGGACCCTGAGTGAAACTCTAACTATTCTAGGTGATTATCTGGCTCACACTAAAATAGCCAAGTACAAAAGTAATTTAACAAAGATCATACATGCTTGAATGTGAATAGTGAAGCTTTAAGGTAATCATCCGCATATGAGAAAACTGGTTAGCCATGAGAACATAAGCACAACACAACAAACTCAAACAAATGAACAAGTTACCTCAAAGATGCCATCAATCTCCATTTGCCAAGCTCCTCTTGCTACTCTACAAGCCACTCCTATTATCAGGGACCCATCAAATCCCCTGGAGAAAATATGCAAAGTATGAATGATGAAAAGATTTACAGGTTTCTCTCTCTTGCTCCTAGCATACCTCTCATGATTTTCCTCCTTGGTTGGTTGTACGTTGCCTTTTTTTTATATCAGTTGGTGGACAGTTGAGTAGTTCGGGATGTTTTGATCTTAAACGACCTCAAGCCCATACGAGCTCGAACCGATTAGAACTGCCTCCTTTATTTTTATTTAATAAAAGAGTTTTTATTTTAAAGAAAGTACTTGTTGATAATTTCTCTTTCTAATGTTTGTTTTACATATCTTTTGTTAATTATATTTGTAACCTCAATAGTATCTGATTGTACACTTCCAACTGTCATGGCCAACTGTATGAGTTAATTAGGATTTATTATTTCGTTTCTTGATTTGATCGAACCTATTTAGCTCAACTCTTTTCCCTTAATGAGCATACTCGATGCTATGCGCTCTGCTCATTTCTGTTTAAATTTTGTCTTCTCTGTATTATCTTCTTTGCTTCTCATTTTGTCATGGTATCGGAGCTTAGGACGTAAGCCTCTTCATAGTGTTTGGAGAGCATCCCGATCATAAGAAGAAGAGCACAGAGATTACATTGTCTCGCAGACGAGAGCACGAGACACAAGATTCTTCACAGAGCTTGGAGAGCAGTTTGCAGTCCACAAACGCTCAAAAGATCGTTGCAGACAACAAGTGTGAGGAAGCAGAACTGCAGAAAGTAGAGAACAATTAAATATTACGAGAGCATTTAAAAAATTCGTGAAATTATTTCTTAAGATGAAAGTTTGCAGAAGCAACGAAGGAGAAGCAAGATCAGTTGTAAGATCGACCCTGTGAACAGATCTGAGCCATTGATCAAGCTCAGAAAGGACGACGAGCCCGAAGGTAAAGATAATTTTTTCTTAGCCGTAAGATCTGAGCGAGAGCAAGATAAACCATCAGATCAAGCAAAGATCAAGTCAAGACCGTCATATCTCATTGGAGAGAGATCGATGGTGGGGAGGCATTGCGAGGATCAGAAACGAAATTAAAGCGTGAGCAAGTTGTGATCCCGCAATCGATCAAGATTGTTAATCTTGTCAGATCAATAGATCAACGACGGATATCGATCCTGCTACGAACAAGCATCTTCGCATTGTGGGGATGGGAGAGGAAATTAAGGCGTGAGCAAGTTGTGAGCCCGCAATTGCTCAAGATCGTTGATCTTGTCAGATCAACAAATCAACGACGAATATTGATCCCACTACGGACAAGCATCTTCTCTTTGCAGAGATCGACAAGGAGATTAAAGAGTGAGCGAGTTGAGTCTCCGCAATCACTCGTGGTCATTGATATTCAAGCAAGTGACACGCGTCAGGCGATCTCGCACTCTGGGAGGAAGCAAGAAGAAGCTGAGGAGTAAAAGACTCACGAAGCTCCGAAGAGCCGAAGTAGATCCAGATCGTTGATTGAAGTGGACACATGGCAGGAGATCCTGCACTTTGGCGATAATCACTTCGGAAGAAAGACATATACAAGAAGCTAGAACTCCTAAAGGCCCGAAGCTCGGAGTTCATCTGGACCATCCATTAATGAGGAAACGCAACGCCATATCCCTCACTTTGAAGACTTAGCACTCTGGAAGGTATTGCAAAGAGAGATCTACTCGAAGTCCCAAAGTAAATCTGATCCCCTGAAGGCTGTGGACACGTGTCGATAGATCTTTCACTTCGGAAGGTTAACACTTCAGAGGATTGCGTGAGAAAGCAGACGAAAACTCCCGAAGCTCGAACTCCCGAAGAAAATTTCCACCGTCCAAATCAAAGGCCACGTGGAGGAAGATCTCACACTTCGGAGATTCGACACTCCATAGGATTGCCCGTATTAGAAAACAAAAACTCTCGAACGCCGAAGTTCTGAAGATCTTGGCTGTTCGTTTGCTAACGCCTAAGGATCATTGATCTTTGAAACAACAAGTAAGAAAGACATATCACCCGAAGTCCCGAAGTATTTGTGGACCGTTGATCTTTGTAGCAAGAGGTAAGAAAGGCATATCACCCAAAGTCCCGAATTATTTGTGGACAGTTGATCTCAAATCAACGAGGATCCTTGATCTTTGCAACAACAGGTAAGAAAGGCATATCACTCGAAGTCCTGAAGTATTTGTGGACCGTTGATCTCAAATCAACGAGGATCGCTGATCTCAAATAAACGAGGACCGCCAATCTTTGGAATAAGACCGTTATTCGACCATTTGATTATTCAAAGGAATTGAGACCTTCAACGTCGAAACGCCCGAAGCCCGAAGCCCCGGAGTGCCTTGTGTTGTTCGAGAATTTGTACTTAAGGCTATAAAGTATAGAATCTAGGCATCCGAAAATAGGGTAAATGATATAAAGGAAGAAAACAACTTTTAGGAAATGAAGCTAAGGCTGATTTCTAAGTTGTCTTTGTCTAGCTTCCAATTGTTCCTGAATTCTTATGTCATGTTCAATGGATGCCCATGAACGTTCAATTCCGACCCGGGTGGTAGCAATTTTTAGGATGGTATCAAAAAGGTTGAAAGCGATGTTGGTTTGATCCGAGAGACCGGGTTCAATGTTGGGTTGTCTTGCAACAGGCACAGTCATGAAGGAACATAGTTTTAAAGGGTTTGTTGTTTTTTAGGTTGTTGTTTCAAATTTAGATTATACGAGGAAAATCCCAAATTCAAATTAATAGTATAACAAATCCAAAGGCCTTTTCTCGTAATTAAGTTAACTTTGAAACGTCATGCATGAAACCAAAGAAAACATGAAGCTGTTGACAATGTGAGGCTTCAATCAAGGAAGAATCTCACCTTGTGACAGAAGAAGAAAATAGACAAGAAAAACTTTAATGAAGCATAAGATATAGAAATCTAAATAATTCACAGGTCTTGTACCTGCTGATAGCCAATACAAAGGAAAAATTGTAAATGATTAGATGACTAAAATAATTGATCACCGCAGTAGAGGTTGTACTAAGTTGCAGCTAAGCATTCATCAAAGATATATATAAGAAATGAAACTAGATGCAAAATAACAGAGGAAACACATAACTCAGTCTTGACGGAATCTGGAGTCTTCGAATTGCCTTTGTATTAATTATGGTGAAAGAAAATTTCTCTGTTACAATCGGCCAAAGGAAAAAACCCCTTGTTCTGTTTTCAAAATGTATATTTATACAAGATTAAAATGCTTCGAATTCTAATCATTCTAAAAGTTTCAATTACAAATGGAAAAATGAAGCGTTTCACTTCCTTGTCCCTTGACCTCTCCATGCGGGCAGGGCATCTTCTTTTCTTTGTTCTCTAGCTCCAAAAATAAGATGGAATAAACATATGTTACTATTTCCCTCCAGAAGTCCACCCTTTCCCCTGCTCAATACAATTGACACACCTTTCTATCAACTGGGCTATCAACTTGGAAGGTTCTGTTTGGTTGTTTGCCTCGAAAGTGTAACAATTTTTTGCTAACTGTGGAAATATTTTTCCTACTTGTCAATTTTCTGTGATGATAGACCATAATTGTAAGCTTGGTTTTATTAACCGTTTATCCACTTGGGGAATATCGACTTGCCTTATCTGGGATAATTCAACATGTTCTTTTTCCACATTTTCCTTGATATTTAGCAGATGTTTGGCTATGTCAATTTTGCCCAATGTTCCAACACTACTTTCTTTATCGAGATCTAACAAATTTTTATTAATCAAGCCGAATGTTTCTTCACAAGCATCTCTCATCTCTTTAGCCCTTTTTCTGTTCTCGGATAAATTATGCTCCCACGCCTTCAACAAGATGTTACCTCTGGTTTGCTCTGGAATGGACAACCTGGAACTAAGGACCATTCCTTCCTTCGTTGTTTCTTTAACAGCCTCCTGGAAAGCAACCCGTGCTGCCCCATATTCTCGTTCTCTCAAGGAGATATCCTTTAGTGCTTGTTCTATTGTCTGAAAATGATTCAGGACGGTTTCTACTTTAGCAGGTAGATCTTGTTGAGCTACCTCTACCTTCTTTCATATTTCCGTGGCTTGGGATTGGAATACCGTTATGTCTATGACCTGGCTCTCAGCAAAAATTAATTTTGATTGAAGCTGTTTTATTAACTCCTCTTGTTGATTTACCCGTGTTTGGCTTATTTGTGTCGACGGACGCATATGCTCGAGATCGGATTTGAGTTGTTCTATTTCTTGTTGATCAGTTGCTCTGGTTTGCTCGAAATATTTGTTTGCCTCATTCTTGGCATTCGCCTCCACTGTTGTTATCTGAGCCTGCAATTTTCTGATTAACAGGTTCTTTTGTTTCAACCGTGCCTTCAAAGTTCCAACTGAATATTGGTTGGATGTTGCATAAGCCCCCAATGTTCCTTCTATCTCATCGACGAATTCTTCCTCTTCCAAGGCTTCTCCATCTGTTAAAATTTTGTGTTTTTTAGTTGCTGCGCCCACTCTTTGGTATGTTTCTTGCTTCACCACGACCTTCCTTTTCTTGCTAAAAAAGAAGTCGCTAGGAGGCAATTCTTCTACAGAGATAGGTGTTAGATACTCTTTGAATATTATCTCTGCATCGGGGTTCCCCTTTGTGAATTGTAAGGTTGTGATGGATGCAATGGGGTTGTCGATTTCCTTGAATGATTTTTTCAAGGTAGCGTCTGTGGACGGCTCGCTTGATGTGAGCAATGGTGTGTCACCTACCCATTTGGAGGGTATCTCTGCTTGACCTTTAACCTGTTTTCCAGGTGTAACTATCTCTGGGTTTCCTTCTTCTTGGTTGGGGATCTTGTCTTCCTGATTCAAGGTCTCAGTTTCCTCTTTCTTTTCTTGAGTCTCTTGTTTGCTAGGGATTGTGTCCGTTGAACCTTTAGCTTCTGCTTGTTGTGTACCCAGAGGTTTTGAGGTTTTTCCCTGTAAAACTTTGGGGAGGCAACTTCTCCGGTGCTCCTGGAATTTATAGAAATCAACCATATCTCCGAGCAGCAGAGCTTGAATCCGAATTAATACTTCGGAGTAGGACCTCGCTCCTCGGAAGATTTCATCATGGGGTGAGTCTTCGTGCTCGTATCTCTTCAGACCACAACTCGCCATGTGATTACTCATAACCTTATTTGGGTCGTGTTTCTTAAACTCAATGGCTACTAATTTCATTTCCTCCAGGGCACTGGCCTCCACTTTGGCATGGCTGAAATCTAATAAAGAATATGTACCAATGTGAATGGGGAAGGGTGGCCATACCTTCTTCTGAACTCCTATCATCTCTTTTCTTATCCCACCGAGCACGGTTTGCCTATCGATCTCACGACATACTAGCTTATCTGGCAAGAACAATGACAGAGCATATGGGGAACAGAGCTGCCAAAAACCATAATATATGAAAACTCTGCTTCTATGTACCAATCTGCCACGTTGCTTAGGTTGGCTGTGATTTTATCTGAAATCCTAGGAGGCGGATGACCGAAGATAGAGACATGCATTGGTACCATTACCCAGTTGAAAATATTGTAGGCGATTTCTTTGAATTTATCTTCCCAAAGTTTCGAGTGGTACACATGAATAGGCTCTGTATTAGTTGGGGTTAAGCTCCAACTCATTAATGGGAAAGGTGTCATGAAGCAAATAAAATCCATAATGTAAGCGGACAGGAAGAATGAAGATTCTTTCCCACTCGCCTTTTGTTCTCGATATTCCGTAATTTGACTGGTAAGACTGTCTGACAACAATTTGGCCCAGTGGAAAGAGAATCCCTCAGCTACTGTGTGAATAAGCGGTACCCATGGGAGAAAGAAGTGAGAGGTGTCCTCCTTCACATACTATCTACAAACCATCATCGCTATATACATGAATTGTGGCACTAACGATGGGATTGAATAAATTCCATTAGTATCGGCTTTGAATTTCGCGAGGTGCGAACACCAATCTTTGATCAGGTCGGATAAGCTTTTCCGAAATTGCTCACATTATTTATTTTTGAAACCCTCTAAGAATTCAACATTGTGAGTAAAGTTTGGCGTGGGAGACAATTTGTACATTGTCTGTAGATGCTCTGGCCTGAATGTCCCAATTGCCACCTTCTGCTCGTTGAATATTGTCCTAGTCAGGATATCTACATGGTCCAACTCCCATTTGATCATATCATAATAGAGAAAGAGACGCGGCCTTGCTGCTATCTTGTGTATCTCTGACTGAGCGACAATTTTGTATTTGCTGGATAAGTCATCTTTTTCATTATCATTGGAATCGTCTGGACAATTTATCATCTCGTATTGCAAAACGTTGGAGACATGTGTCCAGTTTTTGACAGTGTTGATGCTTCTAGGCGAGGTATCAGAAATGATATCTGAACCTTGACCTGACTTCTCACCAGTTTCCTTGGGTGTTTTCCGTAGAGCCATGATATAGAACCTTGCAATTAGGCCTACTGTCACATAAAATGAAAACATAGACAAAGGTTATCTCAGTAAACTGCCTCTGTGAAAATTATAAAGAAATTTTTAAAATAATGACGAAAACCCTTTCTCTTTGAGCACTCAATTCCGTGCAAGTCCTTGCTGACAGAGCGTTTAAAACATTTAATAGAAAGATTTAGCGATAAAACAAGATCTTACTACCAATCATTTCACTAACTTTCTTATAAATGCTATAAATGTTTAATAAATAATGACTTGGGAAAAACGCAAAAACGTTTAATTCTTTGTCCGTAGACTGTATAGGTTAAAAGTTGTTTAAGGTATTAATTAATCCAGTTTAGTCCTTTAATTAAGTGTGTTTAGTACTTAATCCATTTTTCGACGTTCACAGTCTCAGATGATTTTACTCTTAATTTTGAACCATGAACCCCGAATTCGCGATATTGCGATTTGGTTGATTAATTGTGATTAGACTTAAGTTTTTAATTAACCATGATCAATTAATGAATTTCACGACCTCGGGTATCGGGGTTACAAACATGTTGCTTCGAGGAAAACACCGTCAAATCGCGAAATCACGATAATGATTAACTATGGCTTAATTATCATTATTCTCGTAATTAACCGGATTTATTTTAAGTTGATTTTGCAACTTTGCACGTCGGGAGATCGAAGGGCATTCAAGGTGTGACTCTCGAAACGCAAAAGAACAATGTATTAAAAAGTGATAATCCCTACTTAACGGTTCAATAATCGTGATTAACTTAAACCAACTTCGCTATTTCGCGTGTCGGGACATCGAGAGATTTAATATGTAAAACCATAATATCTACAAAATACCGAAACCCGACTTTTGAGGCTTATGTGTATCGTTTTGTTATTTAGAAAATAGGCAGCTCCAAACCTTTGATAACTGGAGTATTTGAAAAATACAAGTGTTCCAACATAGGCTCCAACTAGGGATCTCGTCTCCTTGTGGGACAAGAAGAACAGTAGATCAAGTGCCTTTATTGGGTAAATGGAGTCATTAGTTTGCTTCCACAAAACCTATTCAGAAAAGGGTACAGAGAAAATTGGAGGTTTCATCTTTATCCCCTGAAAGCTTTCAAAGCTCAATTGCTTTATAATCTCAAATTTTGGGCCACTTGACTTCCACTTCCCGAAAACTGAATTCGGGTCTGCTTAGGATAATCAAAACAACCTTAAGAATTTTAACAGGTTATGTTGATTTTGCTTGCATCAAGGTGAAGTAATTTTAACGTTTTTTATCAGGGAGTCCTGCATGAACTTGGGATGTAGATCTAGTTTCAAGGAAAACTAATTACCAGAGTACAGTATAATTCATGTATAATAGCCTTACATATATATTCAACATTGCTTCACTGCCAACGAGCCTGTTTAGTACCCTGGTGAAGTTATCTGATTCCCTTTATTGAATTTCCTTTCACCACTTCAAGTTGTAACTTTGCATTTAAATGCTGAGATGAGAGCAATCATTTTATGAATTTCCTTTCATCATCTCTTTTTGGATGAGATGGGGGCAATCAATTTTTTGAATTTCCTTTCACCACCTGTCTTATATTTTTCTTTGACATGAAGTGGGGGCAATCAATTAGTATAAAGTATACCAGGGATGATATCTGTGTATAATTTTACAACAGAGGTTTGTTAACTCACTTTGATTACTTTGGATCAGTTTTCCTTTGATTTTCAAAACATCTTAGTCCACAGGAAAACTTATGGGAGAATTTATTTCCAGGGGCTTTCTTTGGAGCAAGACTAATCATTAAAAGCTATTGAAATAACTAAGAGAGTTAGGATTAGCCTATGCATAGCTTTGTTCAGTAGGATCTGAGGAGTTGTGAGGACTTGCCCCTTTTTAAAAAAAATTCGCTTGCTAGCTTTCAGAGCTAAAGTGTAACCTCTTCTTTCGTTGTGGGGGCCATGGGAAGGCGTCTGGATTCAAGGGGGAAAAAACCAAAGATTTGGAAGAGGATGACAGAGAAGGTTTTAGATTTCATAAGCACAGCCGCTATAATGCTATCCTGACTCTTGGAACTTTTTCTTTGAGGTCGTTTTACTTCTTCTGTTTATTTTAATTATTTTTATCTTATCTAGGGGAGTTTTTTGAATCGACATTAAAAAAAAATGTTCGTTTGATAATACATCAGGTGAATATGTTCATACTCGCAAGACCATTGTTGCACCTAGGTGATATTCATTTGAAATATAGACATTTTGGGAATTCATACCTTTTCCTTACCATTTTGTTCTTATCTTAGTAAAATATCTTTTATCACCTCTTTCGAGCGAATCGATTTCTCGATACATGACCATCCGTTTTCTTCTTTTTGATGTTTGGGCTGTAAATCAAAGTCCTGTAAGAAAACAACATGAAGAGTATCAAGGTTTTAAGATTTATGGAATTCAATGTGTTGAATATTTCATATCTCTACTTCTAGGAGATCACTAACCTGTTTTATTTGCGATGAAAGTAAAACTTACCGAAAATCTATAAAAACATAAAACACAAACCGATATATACAGTGGAATTTTGGAGATCATATATTGCATATAGTGCTGCAGATAACGCTTTTTGATAGGGGTGTTGAGGATTTTACCGTCCAAATTTTCTAACAGAAACGAGTTCTTCCCTTCAGAAGTTGTGACTTTGAATGCTCCATACCAGATATGATCAAATTTTCCATGTTTTGCCGAGTCTTCCCTCCTAGCATCCCATTTCAAAACCAAATCGCCAGGGAGGAATTCCTTGTCTTTAACCTAATGTTTGAACAATGATTTCATGTTGTCTTGATATTTCTGCAGCCTTTCGTCCACTTCCATTCTGTTTTGTTGAACTTCGATCAATTGATTTATTCTCCTTGTGATGTGATCTGGTTCTTCTCTCTCATCCTGCCAAAGTTTCATCACGGGAAGGGCCAGAATTATGGGTAGCACTATGTTGGTCCCGTATACGATTTGAAATGGATAAGTGCCAATCGATTTCTTGGTGCCTATCCGATTCACCCACAAGGCGTACTTCAAATTCACATGCCAAGATTTTTTGTTTTCATTCAACAATTTCTTAATTATGGTAATTAAGATTTTATTTGATGATTCGATGAGCCCATTGCCTTGGGGGTAGTATGTCGTAGAATGACACAGTATAATATTGTATTTTTGGCAAAAGCTAACCATTTCCATAGATTTGAATGCCTGGGCATTATCTGTAACTATTTTTCGGGGACAACCAAATCTAGGTAATATGTTTTCTTCCAGGAAATCTATCACCACTGAATCTGTCGCTTTTCTAGTCAAAATAGCTTCCACCCACTTGGTGAAATAATCTGTAGCGGTCAGGATCCTTTTGCGTTGAGCGCTGGAATGTGGGTTAATTTCGCCTATAAAATCCAACCCCCATTGTTGAAACGGGGTTGTGTTTTAGCCGGGAGAAAAGGTAATTCAGGGAGTTTCTACTTCTTGCAAACAATTGGCAAGAGTTACAGGCTTTGAATTTGGTGTTAACATCTGAGAATAGTTTAGGCCATTAATATCCTGTGCTCAAGATTTCATAAGTCATTTCTCTCCACGCGTGATGTCCTCTGCATACTCCTTCGTGAAATTCGTTTATGACCTTTTATGTTTCTGATTCTACTAAACAGACCAGTAGAAAGCCTAGAGGGTCTTTCCAATACAATTGGATTTCGGATATACAATACTTTACTGCATGCAATTTCAGTGTCCTGGCCTTAGATGGAGATAAATCACTTGGGCAGTTCAGGGTCAGAAGGTAAGATACTATGTCCTTATACCAACCCGATGAGGCAAACTTCTCTTCGATTCTGGTTGCAACTATTTGGTCATTGAATTCATCTATGTCCACACATCCTCCGTACTCTTGCAGGTTATTTATTATGAGTGCTCTGAAATTTTATTCAGCTAAGAGCCTAGCCATACCTTGTTCTTTTACGAGCTTCGTCGGTTTCACCTCTAGATCAAATTCTTGAATTTTAGCAAGCCATCGCTCCCTCTTCCCATCACTGTCGAGCTGAACCAATATGTCTTTTACAAAATTGGTGGGTACATATGCAATTACCTTGGAGTGCAACATGTAGGTTCTGAAAGCCTTTAGTGCCTTCACCATAGCGTATGCTTGCTTTTCCATTATATCGTATCTCAATTACGCGTCTCTAAGACTTTTACTGAAGAATGCTATTGGTTGCTTGAAACCTTCTTCGTTCTTCTGGAGGAGTACTGCCGCAATTGTGTGTTCGGAGGCAAATGAGAAAATAAAAAACTCTTTTAGATTATCAGGGCTGGCCAACACAGGCGCTTCTCCTATAACTTTCTTGATACGTGAAATCGACACTTTAGCTTCTGCCGTCCATTTGACTTTGTTCTTCTTCTTCAACATATCTGTGATCAATTTCATGATTTCAACAAAATTCGAGATAAATCTCCTCAAAAAAATTATTTTTCCTAAAAATGATTGAATTTCCTTTACATTTCTAGGAATATTTATAGTGTCTATATCTTCGACCCTTTTAGGATCGATTTTAATTCCGTCTCGAGACACAATATGGCCCAAGAGTTTACCTTCTTGCATCGCAAACTGAGATTTCTTGGGATTTAAGGACAAACCAAATTTGCGACATTTTTCGAACGTTTGCTTGAGATGTATCAGGTGATCTTCATCAGATTTAGAAAAAAACGGTCAGATCATCAAGACAAATTACCACGAATTTATCTCTTTCACCGATGAAAGCGATATCCGTAGCACGCTGGAAGGTAGCACCTGCATTCACTGAACCAAAAGACATTTTTTCATACATAAATTTTCCCCAAGGGGTGGTGAAGGCTGTTTTTTCTTTATCGTGCTCGTTGACAGCAATCTGATTGTAACTGGAAAACCCGTCGATCATTGACATTCTATTTTCCCCAACCACCTTTTCCAAAACATGATCCATTTTGGGTAGCGGATAATTATCTTTGAGAGAGGATTTATTTAGATTTCTAAAATCTACACACAGTCTGATCTCCCCACTCTTCTTCCTAACCGGGACCAGGTTAGCTACCCAGTCAGAGTATCTAAGTGGTACAATTATTTTTGCATCCAAAATCTTTTTAACTTCCTTTTTGACCACGGGCAATAAAATGGGATTGATTTGCCTGAGTTTCTGTCTAAAAGGTTTAACACCGGGCTTTAAAGGTATCTTCTATTCGATCACAGTGGTGTCATAAGTTCTCATCTCATCATAAGACCAAGCAAACACGTCTTTATACTGCTGGAGTAAATCTGCTTACTTACCTTTCATCTCAGGAGGAAGATACTTTGATATTTTTACTATTCTAGGCTCCTCCTTGGTCCCTATATTGCGATCTTCAACTTCTTCAGGTTGAGGCTGCAAAGTTGATTTTAAGGGCATGTCATTTTGGTCAAAGAGTCTTTCTAGAGGGATTAGTCCTTTAGGTATTTGATTGTTTTTTAATACTAACATGCGATGATTCACGATATTTTCTTGGAACTCTTGAGGATCCTCCCTCTCTTGCATAATCCAAGTATGGTCGTTTTGGTTTCTTGGTCAATGTGAGTTTCAGTGAAGTCATCCACCATTTCAAGGAATTTTCTGATCTGTTCACCATCCTCGAACACCTGCCAATGTTGTATGTTGTTTGATATGGAGGGTATGTGCCTTACTTCTATGTGATATTTTAGTTTGAAATTCGTAGGAGGTGCAAAAGTTGAGGCTGCTTTGGCTAATGAATCGTCTTTTAGGTTTTCTGCACGTGGAATGTAATGAACATTTACCGATGAGAAGAAATTTTCCATTAGATCCCAGGCGCAATTTTTGTAAGATCTTAATCTCGGGTGTTTGGCCTGGTACTGCCAATTTATCTGCTTCACAATCAACTCCACATTCTGTAGACTTCCAAGTTCTTTATGTTCATCTTCCTGGCAGCTTCTAGTCCCAAGACTAGGGCTTCATACTCACATACATTATTTGTGTAGTCTATATCCCACTGTAGTCTGTAAGAAAAGGGGATAACAAATTCATTTTTAGGTGCTACAAAAATCACTCCTGCGCCTGCTCCTTCACATGATGAAGCGCCATCAAAAAACATTTTCCAAATTCCAGTGCTATACACATTTTCATCTATCTTTTCAGATTTATTTTCCTCTATATAATTTTCATTTGTAAAATTATTTACACCATCATCAAAATATAAAATACAATTCCCCAGGTCTTGATCGGCGACATAAACAAGGTAATTATTAGGATTTTGTGGATCACTTACTGTATATGCCAACTGCGTTTCCCTGTATAACTGAGTGAACTGTTCGCCAAAAACAAGAATCGTGGCTTAGGTCATGTCTAGATGAAGAGATCCCCCAAGCTTGGCTCCCTAAGACCTAGATAATAGAAAACCATACTTTGGAGGTATATCAACGATAATTACATCCATTAGAACACTTTTTACTAAAACCTGGGCAAGAGTTACCATTAAATCTTTGATCATGCCCATACACTTAAATCTCCTTGAATCGAAAGAATACATATCCCCATATGGCCTGGTGATTTTGAGGCCTAGTCTGTCCGTAATAGACTTGGGCATCACATTATATGAGGCTCCAGATTCCAACATGCAATTATACAACAGAGGATTGTGCACATTTAGTGTAATGTAGAAGGGGGTGACGGTATCCCTGGCACCTTCGAAATGTGGACCGAAAGTTATATTAGGCTTATCATATTCCAAATTTATCACGTTAGATTGACTCTCTAAATCTGAAAAATTTATCATTTTGGTTATTTGCTTTCGGTACACAAGATTCTTTTCCTATTCGACCAGGGGTATTGGTATCTTGATCTTATTTATCTCATTTTCCAGGCTGAAGCTTCCCACGAGTTTATCTGTTTTTTTGGTTGAAGCTTTGGTCTCCTTATTTTCTAACTTATTTGTTTGCATTGCTTTATTTTCAGTTAGTTTTGTTTCCAGTGTCTGCGTTCCGGCGACCTTAGTTTTCCCATCTTGGATCTCAACCTCCTTTACTTTGGTATTCTGCGAGTCCACTCCTTTTATTTTGGTATTTTGTATCTCGGTGTCTTTCAGAGCGGGCTCGTATGTTTTGCCTCTTGGCAGGTTTTTTTTTGGTTGAGTAGTCGACACAGATTTATTTTTAGGCCTTAGATTGTACTTATGTTGGAGCTTGACCATTATAGTATCGACCATTCCTTGATAGGTAGAATCGTCAGTATTGTTTATGTTGTTAATTTCATTTGATGCTTGTTTTGAGTTTAGAGAATTTTCATAATCTTCCTTAGTTAAATGGGGTTGTATACAATCGTCGCCCAAATTGTTTACGTCTTCTCCTAGATCCTCAAACTCTTGCATGTCATTCCCTCCTATAAATTTTTCATTTTTTAAAGGAGTTTGAATTTTTTGGTCTTCATTTTTAATCTGCTTTTGTTTATTCTGAGAATTGGGTTTTCTTCTGAATTCTCTCTTAACGATTGGATCTGCTTTGGATTTATCTAGCTCCATCCTTGAAATTTTATTTGATAGCTCTTTTATTATCCTAGCCATATCGTCCATTTTATCATCTGAGGACCTCCCAGATCCTGAGGGTCCCTCTTGTTCTCTAAAACGAGTGGTCTCTCTGTTTCTCGTTTTGATTTTTGTTTTTAATTTTCCAGAAGCCATCATGTTCGACTCAATATCTACGACATCATCTTGCATTCAGGTTAGGTTGGCCCCTCTCCTTACTCTTAATAATAAGGCGAAATCGAGTTCGAAAGCTCCTGCAAAGGTTACCTTGGCTACAGGTTGGGATGGTTTAACTTCGACTGGGATCTTATTATATAATTTGTTAAATATTTGAATGAATTCCATAACAGTTTCTGAATTTTTTTTCTTTAAAGATCCAAACTCATTCAAATAGTATAAATGATCTTTTCTTTCGCCCCATTGTCTGAGAAAAGAGTCTTCCAGAGCGTCATTGGATAATATCGAACCTGCAGGCAGACTTTGAAACCATGTTCTCACCTGTCCCTTGAAGTTTTGGACAAACAACTGTGAATACATGTCCTCATGTTCGATACCTAGGATATCTGTGAATTGGTCAAAGAAATTTATATGCTCGACCGTGGTTAGGTCTCCGTCCCCTGTAAATTTAGGTAGGTTTTTCATGTAGTTTTCGGGTAGGTCATGAAGAGGTACTGGGAGGACCAGAGGAGCGTATATGGCATCTACTTT
>ML784931.1:177694-208570 GCA_009831015.1 Picea engelmannii
ACCTCCTCCTCCTCCGACAACCCCCCCTCCTCCTCCTCCGACAACTGCCATAGATATTCGAGGAGAGGAAACTGGTACGTTGTACAAAGGGTTTTGGAAGATGTATAGCGAATCTTTAGCTTCTTCGGGAGACAATAAAACTAAAAAGGGGGGGAACGAGATACAAGGGCTTGGTTCCTTTGATTTGCAGGAGATGTAATCTGGAGAACCCGCAGGCGTGGAATCTAAGTATATGGTATACTCTTCGAGGCTTTGTGAGGTCGGGAAATCTAACTGAAGAGTTGGTGGGATATCAATCAATGCGAGCTTTATTGATGGATTCTCACTTTCGTTTACGCAGGAGGTAGTCGTATGAGTTTCAGATTTAATTTTCGAGAAAGATAAATTTGGGTTTAGGGTTTCGGCCTCAACTGTCTTAGCCAACGTTTCTCTGAAAAGGGTTTTGGTGGGAGATTCTTGCGAAGTTACTGTTTCAAGTGGAATCTTATCCTTAGGTTGCGTGTGCCTAAGCTGGTAGATTGTAGTAGTTGGCTTAAGGGAACCTCTTTCTTTTAGTATTTTTTTAGGACCGGAAACAGGCGTGGTCTGTTTACCATCTGGGTTTTGTCTGGTGTTCCTTCGACTGGATGCCAGCTTACTTAAACATGGAGTCTCCAAGTGAATAATAAAAACTTATCCTTTAGAAGGTGCTCACTCTTTGTTCACTATCAAAGAGTAGAAACTTGCAAATGTCGTTCTCCCAGGGAAAATGATTTCGTATCTCCTTCCCCAACAACGACGCCAAAAAGATGTTGTTCCAGAGTCTGTACTTAAGGCTATAAAGTATAGAGTCTAGGCATCCGAAAATAGGGTAAATAATATAAAGGAAGAAAACAAATTTTAGGAAACGAAGCTAAGGCTGATTTTTGAGTTGTCTTTGTCTAGCTTCCAATTGTTCCTAAATTCTTATGTCACGTTCAATGGCTTCCCATGAACGTTCAAGTTCGAATCGGGCGGTATCAATTTTTATGATGGTATCAAAAGGTTTAAAGTGATGTTGGTTTGATCTGAAATACCGGGTTCAATGTTGGGTTGTCTTGCAATAGGCACAGTCATGAAGGAACAAAGTTTTAAAGGGTTTGTTGCTTTTTAGGTTGTTGTTTCAAATTTAGATTATACGAGGAAAATCCCAAATTCAAATTAATAGTATAACAAATCCAAAGGCCTTTTCCCGTAACTGAGTTAACTTTGAAATGTCATGCATGAAATGAAAGAAAACATGAAGCTGTTGATAATGTGAGGCTTCAATCAAGGAAGAATCTCACCTTGTGACAGAAGAAGAAAATAGACAAGAAAAACTTTAATGAAGCATAAGATATCGAAATCTAAATAGTTCACAGGTCTTGTACCTGTTGATAGCCGATACACAGGAAAAATTGTAAACGATTAGATGAATAAAATAATTGATCACCACAATAGAGGTTGTACTAAGTTACAACTAAGCATTCATCAAATATGTATATAAGAAATGAAACTAGATGTGAAATAATAGAGGAAACACATAACTCAATATTTATAGAATCTGGAGTCTTCGAATTTCCTTTGTATTAATTCTGGCGAAAGAAAATTTCTTTGTTACAATTGGCCAAAGGAAAAATCCCCTTGTTTTATTTTCAAAATGTATATTTATACAATATTAAAACGCTTCGAATTCTAATCATTCTAAAAGTTTCAGTTACAAATGGAAAAATGAAGCGTTTCACTTCCTTGTTCCTTGACCTCCTCCATGCGAGCAGAGCGTCTTATTTTCTTTGTTCTCTAGCTCCAAAAATAGGATGGAATAAACATCTTTTACTATTTGCCTCAAGAAGTCTGCCCTTTCCCCTGCTCAATACAATTGACACACCTTTCTATCAACTGGGCTATCAACTTGGAAGGTTTTGTTTGGTTGTTTGCCTCGAAAGTGTAACAATTATTTGCTAACTATGGAAATATTTGTCCTACTTGTCGGTCTTCTGTGATGATAGACCATAATTGTAATCTTGGTTTTAGTAACCATTTATCCACTTGGGCAACATCGAACTGCCTTATCTGGGATAATTCAACTTGTTCTTTTTCCACATTTTCCTTGATATCTAGCAGATGTTTGGCTATGTCAATTTTGCCCAATGTTCCAGCACTACTTTCCTTATCAAGATCTAATAAATTTTTATTAATCAAGCCGAATGTTTCTTCACAAGCATCTCTCGTCTCTTTAGCCCTTTTTCTGTTCTCGGATATATTATGCTCCCACTCCTTCAACAAGATGTTACCTTTGGTTTTTCTGGAATGGACAACCTAGAACTAAGGACCATTCCTTCCTTCGTTGTTGCTATAAAAACCTCCTCGAAAGAAACTTGAGCTTCCCCATCTTCTCTTTCTCTCAAGGATATATCCTTTAGTGCTTGTTCTATTGTCTGAAAATGATTCTGGATGGTTTCTACTTTAGCAAGTAGATCCTGTTGAGCTACCTCTACCTTCTTTCGTATTTCCGTGGCCTGGGATTGGAATATCGTTATGTCTATGAACTGGCTCTCAACATAAATTAATTTTGATTGTAGCTATTTTATTAACTCCTCTTGTTGATTTACCTATGTTTGGCTTATTTGTGCTGACTGATGCATTTGCTCGAGACCGGATTTGAGTTGTTATATTTCCTTTTGATTAGCTGCTCTGGCTTGCTCGAAATATTTGTTTGCCTCATTCTTGGCATTCACTTCCACTGCTGCTATCTGAGCCTGCAATTTGTTGATTAACAGGTTCTTTTGTTTCAACCGTGCCTTCAAAGTTCCAACTGAATATTGGTTGGTTGTTGCATAAGCCCCCAATGTTCCTGCTATCTCATCGACGAATTCTTCCTCTTCCAAGGATTCTCCATCTGTTAAAATTTTGTATTTTTTAGCTGTTGTGCCCGCTCTTTGGTATGTTTCCTGCTTCACCATGGCCTTCCTTTTATTGCTAAAAAAGAAGTCGCTAGGAGGAAATTCTTCTACAAATATAGGTGTTAGATCCTCTTTGAATATTATCTCTCCATCGGGGTTCCCCTTTGTGAATTGTAAGGGCGTGAAAGATGCAATGGGGCTGTCGATTTACTTGAATGATTTTTTCAAGGTAGCGTCTGTGGCTGGCTCACTTGATGTGAGGAACAATGTGTCACCTACCCCTTTCGAGGGTATCTCTTCTTGACCGTTAACCTATTTTCTTAGTGTAACTATCTCTGGGTTTCCTTCTTCTTGTTTGGGGATCTCGTCTTCCTGATTCGAGGTCTCAATTTCCTCTGTTGTTTCCTTAGTCTCTTGTTTGCTAGGGTTTGCATTTGTTGAACCTTTATCTTCTGCTTGTTGTGTACCCGGAGGTTTTGAGGTTCTTCGCTATAAAACTTCGGGAGGCAACTTCTCTGGTGCTCCTGGAATTTATAGAAATCGACCATATCTCCGGGCAACAGAGCTTGAATCCGACTTAAGACTTCAGAGTAGGACCTCTCTCCTAGGAATATTTCATCATGGGGTGAGTCTTCGTGCTCATATCTCTTCAGACCACAACTTGCCATGTGATTACTCACAACCTTATTTGGGTTGTGTTTCTTAAACTCAATGCCTACTAATTTCATTTCCTCCGAAGCACTGGCCTCCGCTTTGGCATGGCTGAAATCAAATAAAAAATATGTACCAAGGTGAATGGGGAAGGGTGGCCATACCTTCTTCTGAACTCCTTTGAGGTCTTTGATTATCCCACCGAGCACAGTTTTCCTGGCAATATCGTGACATACTAACTTATCTGGAAAGAAAAACAACAGAGCATATGGGGGAACAGAGCTGCCAAAAACCCTAATATATGAAAACTTTGCTTCTATATACCAATCTTCCACGCTGCTTAGGTTGGCTATGATTTTATCTGAAATCCTAGGAGGCAGATGGCCAAATATAGAGACATGCATTAGTACCATTACCTAGTTGAAAATCTCGTAGACAAATTCTTTGACTTTATCTTCCCAGAGTTTCGAGTGGTACACATGAATAGGCTCTGAATTAGTTGGGGTCTAGCTCCAGCTCATTATTGGGAAAGGTGTCATGAACCAAATAACATCCATAATGTAAGCAGACATGAAGAATGAAGATGCTTTCCCACTCGCCTTTTGTGCTTGATATTCCGTAATTCGACTGGCCAGACTGTCTGACAACAATTTGGCCTAGTCGAAAGAGAATCCCTCAACTACTGTGTGAATAAGCGGTACCCATGGGAGAAAGAAATGTGAGGTGTCCTCCTTCCCATATTGTCTACAAACTATCATCGCTATATACATGAATTGTGGCACTAATGATGAGATTGAATAAATTCCATTAGTATCAGCTCTGAATTTCGCAGGGTGCGAAAACCAATCTTTGATCAGGTCAGATAAGATTTTCCCAAATTGCTCACATTCTTTCTTTTTGAAACCCTCTAAGATTTCGACATTGTGAGTACAGTGTGGCATGGGGGACAATTTGTGCATTGCCTGTAGATGCTCTGGCCTGAATGTTCCAATTGCCACCTTCTGCTCGTTGAATATTGTCCTAGTCGGGATATCTACATGGTCCAACGCCCATATGATCACATCATAATAGGGAAAGAGCCACGACCTTGCTGCTATCTTGTGTATCTATGACTGAGAAAATTTTTTTTCTTTGCTGGATAAGTCGTCTTTTTCATTATTGCTGGAATCATCTGGACAATTTATTAGCTCGTATTGCAAAACGTTGGAGACATGTGTCCAATTTTTGACAGTGTTGATGCTTCTAAGAGAGGTATCAGAAATGATATTTGAACCTTGACCTAACTTCTCACCAGTTGCCTTGGGCGTTTTCTAGGGAGCCATGCTATAGAACCTTGCAATTAGGCCTCATGTCACATTAAATGAAAACACAGACAAAGGTTATCTCGGTAAACTAGCTCTGTGAAAATTAGAAAGAAAATTTTAAAATAATGACGGAAACCCTTTCGCTTTGAGCACTCAAGTCTGTGCGAGTCCTTGATGACAGAGCATTTAAAACATTTAATAGAAATATTTAACGATAAAACAAGATCTTACTACCAATCATTTCACTAACTTTCTTATAAATTCCATAAATGTTTAATAATTCGTGTCTTTGGAAAAATGCAAAAACGTTTAATTCTTTGTCCGTAGATTGTACAGGTTAAAAGTTGTTTAAGGTATTAATTAATCCAGTTTAGTCCTTTAATTAAGTGCGTTTAGTCCTTAATCTCTTTTTTGGCGTTCACAATCTTGGATGATTTTACTCTTAATCTTGAACCATGAACCCCGAATTTGCGATATTGCGATTTAGTTGATTAACTGTGTTTAGAATTAAGTTTTTAATTAACCATGATCAATTAATGAATTTCGCGACCTCGGGTATCGGGGTTAAAAAGGTGTTGCTTCGAGGCAAAAACCGTCGAGTCGCGAAATCACGATAATGATTAATTATGGCTTAATTATCATTAATCTCGTAATTAACCAGATTTATTTTAAGCTGATTTCACAACTTCACACGTCGAGAGATCGAAGGGCATTCGAGGTGTGGCTCCCGAAACGTGAAAGCACGATGTATTAAAAAATGATAATCCCTGCTTAACGGTTGAATAATTGTGATTAACTTAAACCAACTTCACTATTTCGCGTGTCGGGACATCGAGAGCTTTGATATGTAAAACCGTAATATCTACGAAATCCCAAAACCCGAATTTTGAGGCTTATGTGTATTGTTTTGTTATTTAGAAAGTAGGTGGTTCCAAACCTTTGATAACTGGAGTATTTAAAAAGTACAAGTGTTCCAACCCCTGGTTTTCAGCCCACTATCACATGAGAAGCTAAACTTGATTTTTTTTTTTGTTTCTCGAGTAAAATCAGAAAGCCTAATTCCGCCATTAGAGGGGCTACAGTTGTCGAAGCAGTGGTCACCCCCATGTTTTTCAGCCTGAAGTCACACAGAGGATTTCGCGGACCTGGTTTTTCGCACAACAAACATGTAAGCACGCAAAACTCTAACAACCTTTTTCTGTTAAATCTTTTTTACAAGATGGCCACCTTTAGCAATTTAGGACCAACTCAAGGACCGATTCTTCTTGGAAATAACTATGAGTTTTGGTCTCTTAGAATGAGATCCTTCTTATAAGAACAAGAGTGTTGGGATCCAGTCGATCTTGGATACGTGGAATCAGATCCACTAGACCTTGCTACCATGACCAATCAACAGAGGACTGCTCAGGCAACGCAAAGGAACAAATAGAATAAAGCCAAATTCTAGATTCAAAATTAAGTGGATGACTCGATTTTCTCAAAAATCACAAGCGCTGTTACTTCAAAACAGGCCTGGGACATCCTTAAATCATCTTACCAAGGCAATGACAGGGTCAAAAAAGTCAAACTGCAGACCTTGAGGACACATTTTGAGACTTTAAAAATGACAGAGTCTGAAAATGTTGATCATTTTATGACCAGAGTCATGGGAATTGTAAACCAGATCAGATTGATTGGTGAAGCCATCCCTGATCAAAGAATTGTTGAGAAATTTCTTAGAAGCCTACCAAATAAATTTGAAATGGTTGTTACAACCATCCTTGAATGCAAGGATCTGTCAATTTTTTCAACAGATGAATTAATGGGCTCTCTATTGACACATGAGACCGGACTACATCTCGAAGATGATTCAATAGCCAATTCCTTCAAGACTCAATTTTATTTTAGTAGAGGGAGAGGCAAAGGCAGAGGTAGATGCCACCAAGGAAGAGGGAGAAGTTCAAGTAACCATCACTCAAGTGAAGGTCATAGACAACATAACCATAATCAAAATTTTTAAGGTCACAGACAACAGAACCAGAATCAGAATTTTCGGCCTCAAAGAGGCCGAGGGAGAAGATCAAATGACAAATCAAACATACAATGTTATTACTGAAAAAAGTATGGACACTATGGATTTGAATGTTGGAAGAAACAAACAGATAAGCTCTTAGGCAGAGCACATCTCTCAAATCATGAAGGAGAAACCTTAGATGGTATGTTTATCTTATGCCACAAGATCGAAGAACAACATAAAAATCTTTGGTTGCTAGACAGTGGATGCAACAATCACATGACATGTAACAAAGACTTACTTTCATGCATTGATTCTTCAATTTCATCTGATATTACACTTGTAAATGATTCCTTATTCAAAGTTCAAGGAAAAGGAACTATACCTATTTTTACTAAACAAAATGTAAAGAAAGACATAAACAATGTCTATCATGTTCCAGATCTGAAACATAATCTGTTAAGTGTAGGAAAACTCATTGAACATGGCTATAAGGTACTTTTTGAAGGAACATCATGTAGGATATATGATAAAACACCCAATAGAAAATTGATTTCTAAAATCCACATGACTAAGAATATAATGTTTCCCCTGACCCTCCGAACTGCAAATTTGATCCAATCATATGCACAAAGTGCATCCACCCCCAATGAAACTATGGTTTGGAATACAAGATTTAGACATCTTCCCTTTCGGAGTCTAAGTCTTTTATAGAAGCACTCCATGGTCAAAGGTCTACCTATCTTCAATGAACAAACCCTCCCATGTGAGTTTTGCATTCTTGGAAAACATAAGAGAACTAGTTTTCCATAGTCCTCCACTCAAGCCAAACAACACTTAGAGCTGGTTCACATTGACCTATGTGTACCAATGCAAACAAATTCAATAGGTGGTAGAATTTATTTTCTAACGTTTATTGATGACTTTAGCAAGAAAATTTGGATCTATTTTCTGAGACACAAGTATGTAACTTTTGCGAAGTTCAAAGAATTCAAAGCTGAAGCTGAAAAACAGAGTGACAAACATGTAAAAGTTCTCAGGTCAGATGGAGGTGGAGAATACAACTCCAAAGAATTTGCAAATTTATGCAAATCAGAAGGCATCATCATGCAAACTACAACCAGGTATACTCCACAACAGAATGGAGTGGCTGAAAGGAAAAATCAGACAATAATGAACATAACTAGAAGCCTTCTCAAAGAGAAATGTTTATCAAATACATTTTGGGCTGAAGTATTAGCATGCTTAGCTTATCTCCTGAATAGATCTCCAACCACCAGTCTCAAGATGAAAGTCCCTCAAGAAGCATGGAGTGGGACAAAGCTAAATGTTGCTCATCTCAGAACATTTGGATGCATAACATACACTCACATACGTTCTGAATTAAGGAAGAAACTGGATGATAGAAGTGAAAAATGCATTTTTGTTGGCTACAGTGAGACATCCAAAGCCTATAGACTATACAATCCAAAATGAAAAGAAACTAATCCTCGACAGAGATGTAAAATTTCTTGAAAATAAGTTCTTGAGTGAGTTTGAAAATCGTCTTATGGACAATCAAGATCCATTGTTGCCACTTCCTGAAGACACAGAGAATTCAGGACAACAAACACATCAACCCGCTCTTCCAAGATTGCAGGTACAAGGACAACTTGAATCTTTTCAGGATAACTCTACTTGCAGTAGAAACTCATTCTCTGAACTTCAAAATCAGAGAACTCGAAGTTTGAGAGAAATCCATCAGTAGTTGGATGACATGATCAACACAATCTTTTTGCCTTAATGTCATGTCAACCCACATCTTTTAAAGAGGCAGCTAAAGAGCCACATCGGGTTCAAGCCATGAACCAAGAGATTGACTCCATTGCGAAGTACAAGACATGGGATCTTGTTGATCTGCCCAGACACAAGAAAAATATTGGTGTCAAGTGGGTTTACAAAACTATACTCAATGAAAATGGGCAGATTGAAAAGCACAAGACAAGACTTGTTGCCAAAGGATTCTCACAACAACCAGGTATTGATTATGGTGAAACTTTTGCTCCAGTAGCAAGGTTGGACATTGTAAGCCTTAAGGACTCTCTTAGCCATAACAACTCAACATAAATGACAAGTATACCAGATGGATGTCAAGTCAACTTTCCTAAATGGTGTCTTAGAAGAAGAGGTCTATGTGGACCAACCACTTGGATTTGAAGTCAAAGAGCAGCGAGCGAAAGTGTATCGGTTGAAGAAAGCCTTGTATGGCTTAAAACAAACTCCAAGAGCTTGGTACAACATAATTGATACTTACTTGATCAAGAGTGGTTTCAACAGAAGCCAAAATGAGCCAACTCTTTACACCAAAATTGATTAGCACGGAAAAATTCTGATTGTATGTTTATATGTTGATGACATGATATATATCGGAAATCATGAGGTAACCAGTTTTAAACATGCCATGCAATTTGAGTTTGAGATGACAGATCTTGCCATACTAAAATATTTTTTGGGGATTGAGGTTGACCAATCAAACAAAGACATTTTTGTCTGTCAACAAAAGTATGCAACAAACATCATCAAAAGATTCCGCATGGAAGACTACAATCCAAAAGAAACCTCTATACCCCTAGGCACAAAATTGAGCAAGCAAGATGAAGGCCCTACAATGGATTCTACCCTGTACAAAAGTTTAGTAGGCAGTTTGTTGTATCTTACAACAACTAGGCGTGATATTATATATGGAATCCCCCAAAGATTCTCACTGGAAGATGGCGAAAATGATTCTAAGATATGTTGCAGGCACTCTCAATTTTGGCTTATGGTACACTCAGTTTGATGATAATCAATTCTCTGGTTACACAGATAGTGATTTTGCAGGCAACATAAATGACCAGAAAAGCACCTCAGGACATGTTTTTCACCTGGGCACAAACTTGATTTCATGGGCATCAAAGAAGCAACCCATTGTATCAATATCTTCTGCAGAGGTAGAGTATGTCGCTGCTACCTCAGCTTCTTGTCAAGCTGTGTGGCTGAGAAGAATATTGAATGATATGTCACATGCAGAGAATGAACTAACTCCTATCTTCTGTGACAACACCTCAACAATTGCTTTATCCAAAAACCATTTATTTCACAAGAAAAACAAGCATATTGACACTCGCTTTCACTTCATACACGAGCTAGTCAATAATGGTGACATCACACTTCAATTTTGTGGCTCATGAGATCAGCTCGCAGATATTTTTACAAAGCCACTAGGAAAATCCGTTTTTGGAGTTAGTTAGGATTTATTGTTTCATTTATTGATTTGCTCGAGCCTATTTAGCTCAACTCTTTTCGATGCTATGCGCTCTGCTCATTTCTGTTTTCATTTTCGTCTTCTCTGTATTATCTTCTTTGCTTCTCATTTTGTCATCTTTCACTTTTAAATAATTATTGATAAAACTCTCATCCACGTCATTTTTCAAATTTCAATTGGTTTCCGTAATGCGATCTAGCCCCATGAAAGTCTCTGCGTCTTCTAGGAATCTCGTATATTCCTTCTATCATATAGGCTTGGTCCTTGTCGACGTAATGTATCACTTCAACTTCAGTCCACATTTTATATTTTTGCAGTCAATTGTGATCTTGACAGTGGTGTCTTTGTTATTCGTTGTTTTTGATTGCTTTGTCTTGTTGTTCAACAACTTTTCCATAACAAAACTGAGATCATCTGGCCGGTTGCATCTAGCTAGGATGTCTTTCATGTAGTCGATCTGTAATATGTCTCCATGATTTTTGTATTTTGCACACTGGGAGAAATATCTTTCACGCGCATCTAGATCAACTGAAGTCTGGAGGTCTTTATAGGAAGATTGATAATGCTCCCATGCTTGTCTTCATAAGGAATATAACATAGCAAACCATAGAAAGTCCAAGTGCACTCTGTAGTGCCAAAACCCTTCTTTCCTGCAGTTCCATTTAAGCATTTGTGGAGCTCAATTGAAGCATTTGCTGAGTATTTGGAATGTTGTTCACATCAAGCTGAAGATTCTAACAACACAGTGTGCGTATAATCAACCCTTGAACAGTGGGGTTCTAACTTTTGAAAACCTCGGTGGGAAAGGAAAATCCGATAATCGATCATTAAGGGCAACTCTTTATAGCAGATGATCTGGGCATAAATGGATTTGACAAAATACATCCCTTAGCATATTCCACAACTGCTAATCCAATCGAGCAGTATGAAACAATATTAAGAGGATAGCCCACACCCATTACATAATGTGATTATATGTGCAGCCACTGGGTGACTTTTATAGAACAATTTCGTAGCTCCTTTGAACTGAGCAACCTTCTCCCATCGTATGCCAGGACGAGAGAATAATTATCATCTTGACAAGAGGAGAATACTCCATTTAAACAACTCTATGAACTCTTCTCGTAACAAGGCGTATCCAAGCACTTTCAGCTATTGTGATCTGCACGTCTTACTCTCCTTAGAGCATTTGAAAATTATTGTGGCTGTCTATGTATACCAAGGATAAGCCTTCATTCCTTAGTCTGCCCACTTATTGACTCAACGTCAAGCTGGCAACATCTTAACCGTCTTTCAAAAGCTGATAACTTCATGTGAACACAGTCCCAAGCTTTGCTTTTATTTTATTTAAAACTTGCTTGTGCCATGATGGGACTTTCCATTGATAATATGAATAGACTCTCTCGCTTTCTCTTTGAAAGTAGATCTAAATCGAAATACAATATGAATGTCGTCAAATGGTTTTAAATGTTTACTTGAAACATAGCATCGTGATATAACAACAAGAAAGTCGTTTTCTCTTTGATTATGCTATCATTCCGCTTTTGTGGATGAGGTCTTTTTGGCATGGCATGAAATAATGTTGAGGTCTTAACCCAAAAGAAAGATGGGTGTAATTTTCATCTCACAACTTAAATTCCGCTTTTGTGGATGAGGTCTTTTTGGCATGGCAAGAAATAACGTTGAGGTCTTACCCCAAAAGAAAGATGAGTGTAATTTTCATCTCACAACTTAAATACTTGAGAGAGATATGGGATATAAAAAGTGAGGACACGAACATAATAATAATGACATGGACTCCACTAATTTTTAAAACTTTTATTTACTTTTTCCTTTTTGATAAGATGGGGTATATACTAACATAAAAGAGTTGTATGTTAGGTTTATTATAGGATCGTATGGGACATCATATGATAGACTTAACATAAAAGATTTATATGTTAGGTTTATTACATGATGGTATGGGACATCATGTGATAGACTTTACAATATGGAATAGATTTATATGTTAGGTTTATTACATGATGGTATGGGACATCATGTGATAGACTTTACAATATGGAATAGATTTATTGGAAATGAAGTGAAGGCGAAATTCTTGGTTTTAAATGATGTGAAATAAAAGATGGCCACATAATAAAATGACTATATTTTATTCTTTGATATGGTAAAATGTCAAGGTCATTACTATAAGACATGATAGAATACTTCGGAAAAGAGAGGCATGAGAAATATATTTGGATTTGGATTATGAGTGTACAAATGACAAGGTTAAGCATTTGGAGAGCCCCACAAATAAGCCATGTGAGTGATAGGTCAAACCCACAATAATGTCGTTGAGTCCATTGCGCCAACTTTAACAAGAGTGATTTTTTTTTTCACAAGCATTACAGAATGGAGGGGGAGTCTGACAACACTTTGTCGGCTAATTACTGTTGACCAAATACATAGTCAACATGTGTATGCCCTTATACTCCTCCAAGGGTTTTAGACAATAATAACTTTAAAACAAGAAGACAATACCAACAATATGCAGAAAATATCTTACCAATTTCAATAGAAAAGCATGCAAAACCCTTATCTACCTAGAATATTCCATCAACATGCAATGGATAAGCTTCCAAGAGGGTAGTGCACCACTTCCTTCATCAATAGACAAGAAAAATCATTCACAAAATAGGCATAATAGAGAGACAGAGCAAATGCCCAAGAAGGGTGCAAATTTAAGCCAAGAGAGGTCTAAGCCTCAAGTGAGTTGTGTTAAAATGAAATGTCTTAGGTCTCTTTTTATACAAGACCTTCAAAACTAGGTTGTCCACTTATCTTTAGGGTAAAACAAAATTAGGGAGGTCGACCTCCTCTAATTTCCCCTTTACAAAATCAAATTTTAATTTTACATAAGAAATAACCCCAAAAGATGACATCATGCCCTAGAAGGGTGACATTTTGGCACTTTGAGCAAGACATTGGGTTGAATGAAGAAGTTGTTAGGACTACAAAGGCCATAACTCCATGGTGAAAGGGTCTTCATTCATCCGATCATGCTAAGTCATCATCAATCATCGCCACCATCACCAAAACACTACCCCCAATGTGATGTCATGCCCTAGAAAGTGACGTTTTAGGCTTCCAAGGTCAAACGTTGGGAAAGTAGGGGGATAGTCTCTTCCATTAAGGTGTGCTCTCATGCCTCCAAAGGAAAAAATATTTGACCTAGGTGTCCAAGAAGTAAGGGCACATCATCCATCCTGTGGGTTTTATGCCCCAAGTGAAGGTCCAAGTGACCTTGTGCCTCCACGAAAATCTCTCCACCTGTCAAGGCCCTGTAGAGTCAAGCAAATTCACCCTCCAATGGCTCACAAGTCACAAACATCATGTTAAGTAAACCATACATAATAAAAGAACCATCTGAACCATCTGAAGAGTGCGAGGCAAATGGGGGCAACACATTTGGTCATGGGTTTTTTTGAAATACAAGGGCTCAGATTGTCTAATTTATGGGTGCCTTTGTAGAGAGTGTGTTTCCCTTCATCTGTGATGCATGATTTTTCCAATCCCCTTTTCCATTTAATTTATTAGAGTGTTCCCAGGTTGAAGCTAAAGTGGGACTTCTACCTAAGCATGAAAAACATTTCCCACCTCAACTTTACCCTGGTCACACCATGCTTCCCCAAGTTGAAGACGATGTGTGAGACTTCTACCTAAACATGAAAAACATTGCCCACACACACTCTACCTTGGTTGGCATGTTCATTAATGATTTATTTTATGGGTCCCTTAATTTTTTGCGAGAAACATTTCATTGTTTTTGGGATCCTTGGGTGAGCATATGGAAGGATTATGTTCGGTTTTTATCTTTTTCCAGCTACAAGCCTCTAAGCGTTCAACCCCTTCTTCCCATGAAATGAGGTACAAACCCTCCTTGGGTCAATGTATCCTGAAAACCCAAAATAATAGGAAACAAAAGGAAAGAAGCATGGAAAGTGGCAAGTATGTGAGGAAGCGGTGCGATGACTCATCAAGGAGACCCCCTAGTAGAAACCCTTTCCCCGAGGGTGGCCACTTACTAGGACACAATGTCAAACACCAAGGTGAAATAAGGCAAAGAGTATAATTTCTAGGAAAATGTTTTCAAAATTAAGGAAAAACTGTTTGCGACATATTCAAATGCTTCATTTATTAAAATGACACTTACCACAACACCAGACTCATTACCTCATGGAGCAAGACCCGTTGTCCTCTGTGATCCAAGCTAGATGTGATGAATGGTGTAACCATCAATCTAAAGCTGATTGGTGGTGTAATGTGGGGCTCTTCCTGCTGGTTTATCTCTCGGCACTCTGTGTTTACAACTAGAGGGCCTCAAGACATCATCTCTTCAGTTATCCCTAGAAATGGGGGATAAAATTTGGCTCCTACTTGGGGACATGTGCTCGCCATTTAGTGCATGAGAATCACAACATATCTTGGTAAGACCTTTGCCTACACACTCCAAAATAAACAAACATGTTTGGGCATCTAGGATGGCATGCTCATCCTTTGATCATATAATCAAAATCTCAAAAATCAAAATTGACAACTAATCTAGAAAATAAAATTTTGAACCTTTTTTAATATAATATGATGAAAAATAAAATATAAATCAATAATGAAAGTAGAGTAAAATGAAAATCAGAAATGAAATGCACCTAAACTATCATGGGAAATCAAGATGCAAATGCAAGAAAGAGAGATGAACTACCTACTTACCTAGGGCCCGAGGCCCATGGTGATCAAATGTTGTGGATGTCTGGCGAAATTTTACAACCAATGCAACCAACTGAGCATCTCATCAAGGTATATCCCCCTATACTTAATTATGTAATACAAAAAAGATAAGTCAAGCACATAATAATCATGAGCATAAATAGACATATAATAAATCATGAAATGAAACTCATGGAGATGGGTGGGAGGGAGGAAATCATGTTGGAAAGAGAAACCACAAGCCTGATCATCCCATAAATCCTTCTTGAAACAAAATCCACAAGCCCGATCAATCCATCTCTGAAGAGGGATATCATGTATAGACGACAACTCATATTCTTCCTCGTCAGTGAGATCACTGCTTCCTGAAGACTGAGAAGATATGAGAGATCCCAAGAAGACCCCATGATTTCCTTGAGAAGGAGAGATTAGGTAAAGGGAAAGCTCAAGTCTAGAGAAAGAATCCTTTCAGACACCCAAAACATGTTGTTTCATCGTCTGCAAGTCCCTGCCAAAATCCCCAAGATGAAAATATGGGTGCCCTGTAGTATGAGTCTTTGACCGCCTTGGGATGGCCACGTCCTAATGTTCATCTAGATCTGACGGTGGTTGAAAATTTTCATAGAAAACATCTGCATCCCCGAAAGAAAATACATCACAATCCCTAAGGGATGGTTGAAAATCATCCTGAGTATGCTGTGACAAATCATCCTGGAACAAGTCTATGACCATATCATCACTAGGATGCCAAGCATCTGAATCATATATACATGAAGACCAGTCCTATGAAGATGACGACTCAACCCCTTTTGTTTGAGATCCATCCTCAACATCGTAAACAAGATCTCCATAAAAAATAAAACAACACCCAACTCATATACGCCTCATCAAAAGGGAAGGAGGATGATAATGTCTCATTTGAGTTCTTGACACGTATTTCATAGGAGTTCTCTCTGACAATGGATTCATCATCATTGAAACTGTATTTATCTACTATATCAGTACACAAGGAGTTTACTCGATGACATGCCTCGATGAGGTCGAGTGTGAGCAAATCAGTAGAACCTTCATCTAGGCTCTCCAGATGTTGCACTTCACCAAAAGCTTCTTCTTCTTGGTGGGCTTGCTTTCTAAGAATTTTTTTATCTTGATCTTCAATGAGTTTCAAGACTTTGGGAATAAAAAATGATCGATCCTGAATTGGAAGTCCTTCCTGGTAACCATATTTCCTTGTCACATCATCACATAGCGACTTCACTCCGAAATAGGCAATGGCAAGCTCCCATGCTGTATTTCGTGTAGAAATTTCTCTGTAACTTTGAAAGATAGTGTTGTATTCTTCTTTTCTTTGCATCCAGAGCTTGAACAAGAGGTCCTTATCACAATCCTCTATCAATTGTTTACACAAATCATGGTATTCCTTTATTTTTTCTTTGAGGGTCGCAAAGATTTCTTCATCACTATCATCCTCTTTTTCCCCATTTGTGTTCTCGTTGGACTTTAGAAGGAGCATCTCCTTCAAATATTTGATAAGGCCAAAGGGAATATTTTGTTGTAGAAAGACATCCTCGAGATCCTAAATAGTATCTTCAAATTTCTAAGTTCTTGGGCCCCAATGCTTAAGATATTCTCGGACAAGGATCGTTGGAGAAGATGTACTTTTAGGCTTACAAGAATGTCTAATCCAGTTTCTTTGCTTCTCTTCAAGTGATAAGAGGAACAACTATATTGTCACATCCTCATGATCATAGTTTAGGTCTAAGATGAGTTGAGTGAACTTGACAATGTGTGCAACATCCAAGGATGGATCACCATCAAACTTTGGGATGATATCGAACCAATTTGTTGGGAATTTGTTCAGATACCAATAAACATCCTCGATATCCATGGCCTTGTATTCCTCATGGAAGCACCATAGAGCCATGCTTCTATTAGTTGGGAAGTCATTTTAATGGAGTTTCTAGATGATCTTAGTGTTCATAAAAAATGAAAGGGAACTTCTCTCAAATGGATTCACTAGGAAAGCTAGAGATAAGGGATTTGGGATTAAATCTTGCCAAAGTGTCATTAGGGAATGAAAGATGATTTAAAATCCTCCCCGACAACAACGCCAAAATGTTATCGCACATATTGTAAGTTGGGAAAACCCCTACCCAATCCACAAAAGTGAGACAACTATGGGAGTAACTACCCACTGTCACCTTAGATAGATACTCCCCTCACTTTAGTGATGATAAATCACCACTAGGGGGGATCCCGGTGACCCTAGGGGGAATGATATGGAAAGTGTAAAGATTGTGAGTGAAACCCCTATAGGTCAATATTGAAGTGGAATGATGGCTTGGAAAAGGGTCTTGAATGAGGGTAAATGGTTTCCAAATGTTGTAGACCTGCAAAACAACGTTATCCCTTCCTGGAACAAAAAAAATGAGCAAAATCCAAGCCTTATATCAATGGGATCGACAAGATAAGCTTGTTGTTCCAAATTGCAGTAGTATATATGTGTACAAATAAGCAAGAAACAATTACCAATAACTGCAAATTAAACCACTAAAATCTAGTATACGATGATGGAAACTAAGCTAGCAACAATTACTAAGTCAAACTTCCACTGGAAAGAGGGAGACTTTAGATGGTTTTTAGGGTTGTTTGTCAAGTATTGTCAGCAAGTATTATAACAACCAAGTGGCTATAGCAAAAAAATGCTACAACAACAAGTTCCAACAACAAAAATCAACATGTAAACTGTCAAAAAGATAGCCAATGAGTAGTAGAACAATGATCCTGATTCACAAGTAAATTTAAGCGGTTGAAAAGTGAGTAATAAATAAAAGAAAGTGAGTTTTGTTGCAGCCCTAGTGGCTGTAGCATCAAATTTATTTTAGTAGAAAAATCCTTAACTAAAAGAGGATGCCCTTAGGCACAAGAATGCTTATAACATGTAGAAAATAACCCACAACAAAGTTACCAACTTAATGAGAACTGTGAGCTCAAAACAAGAACTCTAGCCCAGAAATATCATATTTTTGGGTAAAAAACACCAAAATCAACCCCGAAATTAAAAAGTGGTGCTACCAATAACATCATTTTTGGGGGAGGTGGTTAAAATTGCAACATGTTGCAACTTGTTTGAAATCACACCCTTGGCATTGCGAATAGAACCCTGAAATTGACCCTTGAATCGAAAGGTGATGCTACCGGTAGCACCATTTTTTAGGGAGGTGGTTAAAATTGCAACTTGTAGCAACTTGTTTGAAATCGCACCCTTGACATTACAAASATAACCCTAAAATTGACCTTTGAATCGAAAAATGATGCTATCAGTAGCACCACTWTTTTTTTTGGAGTTAAAACTGTGACGTAATTGAAATTGYGGCCTTGACCACTGGCACCGCTGCAAATAAAACATTGAAGATGGATTCCTAAATCTAAAAGTGTTATTACTTGATTATTTATGTATTAACTAATTTTTTTTTTTTTTAATAATTTACATTAAGAAAATAATTAAATTGGAAAAAATACCCATAAACATGTCCTCATTTTTAAAGGAAAACATAATTCTTTTAGAAATTAAGAAAAAAAAACATTTTTTGGTTTTTTTGGAAAAAGAAAAAAAAAATTGTTCGAAAAAAAAACCACAACTTTTAATAAAAAAATTCAAAAAATGAATAAAAAAATAGTAAAATCTAAATTTAAAAAGAAAAAAAAAAAAACTTAAAGCACTAAATTTAAAACAACAACAACCAAAAAAAAATATTTTTTTATAAAAAAATAATAAACAAGATAAAAATTAAAAACATTTTAGGTAAAACACAATATTAAAAAAATAAATAAATATTCTAAAAAATTAAAAAAACAAAACTAAAAAAATTGATTTCTAAATGGATTACAAACATAAATTTAAAAAAAAAATCAATTAAATTTTTAAATTTTAATATATTATCAACATTATTATTATTTTTTTTTAAATCAACAAAATTTTAAATTCTATGTATATTATAAACATAAAAATAAACAAACAAACAAACTAAGACAAACACATAAATATTAAAAAAAAACAAATTAAAAATTTTTAAACTTCATTTAATAATTAAAAAAAAATCATTCTTATGGGGGGTGATGCTCAACATCGCCCCAACCCCACGCAAGCAAGGACCTAGTCCTGTGGGGTCAAGTATTGGCTTGCGTGGGGCTGGGGCGATGACTAGCCTTTAATAAAGAAGTGTTGTGTTTGCATCGAACTTTCACTCTTGTCGGTATTATGTTATCTCTTTACCTATTGAATTAATAGTTTCTTAGCCATTTATTATGATAATCTTCTATATTTTTAGTGGGTTTTTCTTCCTTTTTTTCATTTTTCTCACGCTAACACTGCAGGATCCCTCCAAGCAATTTTAAACTATCTTTTCCTAATGCTTTAGTGAAGTGTTTACACGCTATCCAAATCATATTTGCTATTGTTTTTGTAGAATTTCAGGTTCAAATCAACAACCCGATATCTACAGACTCCCCCTGAGGTTGACATGCACTAGCCTGGATTGAGAGGAGGTTTGCTCACAACAATTTGGGGCATCCACTCCTCGAGTTAGCCCTTTTCTGTGAAGCCCAAATTTTTAAGGACTTTAGAATATATCAAACTACTGTAAGAAACACTTTTCTGTAGTAAAACTAAGTTTTGAATATATAAAGTTTGAATCTATGAAAGATCATCACAACTGACAAAATTAGATTTTTCTTTTGATGCAATTTAAACAATCCAGTGCAAGTTTGCATTTTCAAGTAGCCTCATAAAAATTTAGTAATAACCTTGTAAATTGACAACATAATTTAACAATTTGATCACAATATTTACAAATAAATCAACTAGTAAAACACCTCAAGTTCTCGTTTAATCAGTCCCTTACTCCCTTGTCCCTTGTCCAAACTTCCCAAAATCAAATGTTTTCCTCTCAACTAGCTAGGAATAGCCTCTCCAGCTTCCTAGATCCAAGAATCCTTGTAGTTTCCTAGCCCTTGAGCTCAAAATTCCTAGCAACCAACCAATCTCATATGAGTCTTGTTATTGCACATATTGTAAGTTGGGAAAAATCCCTCCCAATCCACAAAATTGAGACAACTATGGGAGTAACTACCCATTGCCACCTTAGATAGATACTCCCCATGCTTTAATGATGATAAGTTACCACAAGGGGGGGATCTTGGTGACCCTAGGGGGAATGAGATGGAAAGTGGAAAGATAGTGAATGAAACCCCTAAAGGTCAAGATTGAAGTGGAATGATAGCTTGGAAAAGGGTCTTGAATGAGGGTAAATGGTTTCCAATTTTTGTAGACCTGCAAAACAACATTAGCCCTTCTTGGAACAAAACAAATGAGCATAAACCAAGCCTTATATCAAGGGAATCAACAAGATAGGCTTGTTGTCCCAAATTGCAACAATATATATGTGTACAAATCAATAATAAACAATTACCAATAGCTGCAAATTAAACCACTAAAATCAAGTATAAGATGATGGAAACTAAGCTAGCAACAATTAGTCAAACTTCCACTGGAAATAGTGAAACTTTAAATGGTTTTTAGGGTTGTTTGTTAAGAATTATAAATAAGTATTATAAAAACCAAGTGGTTGTAGGAAAAAAATGATACAAAAATAAGTTCCAACCACAAAAATCAACAAGTAAACCGTATAAAAGATATCCAATGAGCAATAGAACAGTAATCTTGGTTCACAAGTAAATTTCAGCGGTTGAAAAGTGAGTAAGAGATAAAATAAAGTGAGTTTTGTTAAATCCCTAATGGATGTAGCAACAAATTTATTTTAGTAGAAAACTCCTTGACTAAAAGAGAATGCCCTTAGGGCACAAGAATGCTTATAAAATGTAGAAAATAATCCAACTTGAATAATTGCAATATCTCGTAAATTCATGTTTTTCAATGTAATGATTTTATTTCTCCAATGCAAGTAAATGAGTGCCTAGTCTATTGGGTTATGAATTATTGGGTGTAAGAGTTGGAATTATTACTTCTTTAGGGATGTACGACCTTTTACTCCCTAGAGAAAGAAAATCCAACAAGGTAAATCGAGGAGGGTGTAAGCCCTTTTACTCCTCCTAGCAACCTTGAAAAATAACTTATCCAACAACAATTATGATAGACTTGGTGGAGGGTGTATGCCCTTATACTCATCCAAGGGTTTTAGACTATAATAACCTTGAAACAAGAAGAAATTACCAACAATATGTAGAAAATATCTTACCAATTTCAATAGAAAAGCATGCAAAACCCTTATCTACCAAGAATATTCCATCAACATGCAATAGATAATCCTTCAAGAAGGTAGTGCACCACTTCCTTCTATTGATGTTTTGGTAGCTGTGGGAGGAATTCGCTCCTAGAAAAATTTTCTTGGAGAAGAAAAAGATTCCAAGAAGTCAAAGGAAAACCATTGAACAGTTGAAGAACACCCCAGAAAAGAATAAAGTGAAATAGAAGACCACATGAAGAGAAGTCGGCCCATAAAAATAATAAAGTAAATATGAAGACCCAGAATAAGAAGTCGGCCCATAAAAATAATAAAGTAAATATGAAGACCCAGAATAAGAAGTCAGCCCTAGATAGGCACCCAAATTTGTATAAATACAGGGTTGGATCATTTCATTTGTACAGACATGCAATTCTCCTTCTACAGTGTGCACTAGGAAGTTGCAGAAGTTTCACTATTTCTATTTTTTGGTTCTCTTGGACAGTGTGCCCTACTTGGGGAAGGATATTCTTGGTGGCTCTTGGTGGTTTCTCTTGTGCGCTACCTCTGGAAGAGTTGCACTAAGGTTGTGTGGTGATGCCCAATTGCTTCGTGCCAGTTGAAGTTAAAGTTGCAGTTACAGTTAGAGTTGCAGTTGCAGTTGTGCCAGTTCTATGATGCACTATCTGTGGTGCTACTCAGTTACAGTTAGAGTTGCAGTTGCAGTTGTGCCAGTTCCGTGGTGCTACTCAGTTGTCTACCCTCGATAGGGTTTGACAAGAAGAAGAGATAAGTATTTGTTATCAGGGTTTCTTCATTGTTGGCTTTCTCTTATGAATAAAGCATGTTCATGGTTTTATTGGAAATATTGTCTCTAAGAAAAGTTGGCTGGGTTTTTCCCCAAGTTTGGGGTTTTCCCAGGATAAATATTTGTGTCTTCTTGTGCTTGTTTATCTGTTGTTTATATATATTTTAGTATATTCTTATTGAATGTTAAAAGAAGATACAAATTCTATGGTAAATCTACTGTTAACAAAACTAATGAAAATATAACACCTTCATCAATAGACAAGAACAAGCATTCATAAGATAGGAACAAGAGAGAGATAGAGCAAATGCCAAAGAAGGGCACACATTTCAGACAAGAGAGGTATAGACCTCGAGTGAGTTGTGTTAAAATGAAATGTCTTAGGTCTCTTTTTATACAAGACCTTCAAAACTAGTTTGTCCACTTATCTTTAGGGTAAAACACAATTAGGGAGGCTGGACTCCTCTAATTTCCCCTTTAGAAAATCAAATTTTAATTTTACATAATAAATAATCCCAAAACATGACATCATTCCCTAGAAGGGTGTCGTTTTGGCACTTTGTGTAGGACCTTGGGTTGGAAGAAGAAGTCCTTGGGCCTCAAAAGGCCATAACTCCATGGTGCAAGGGTCTTCCTTCATCTGATCATGCTAAGTCATCATCAATCATCACCACCATCACCAAAACCCTACCTTGCAATGTGATGTCATGCCCTAGAAAGTGATGTTTTAGGCTTCCAAGGCCAAATGTTGGGAAAGTAGGGGGCTAGTATTTTCCATCAAGGTGTGCTCTCATGCCTCCAAAGGAAAAATCTCTTACCTAGGTGTCCAAGAAAGAAGGGCACATCATCCATCTTGCAAGATTTATTCCCCAAGTGAATGTCCAAGTGACCTTGTGCCTCTACGAAATTTTCTCCACCTATCAAGGCCTTGTAGATTCAAGCAAATTCTCCCTCCAAAGGCTCACAAGTCACAAAAATCATGTCAAGTAAGCCATACATAATAAAAGAACCATCTAAACATGTGCATCAAGTCCCCCCTCTCAAAATAAACAAATTCTCAAAGACCTTATGCAACTTGCCAAATTTAGGTATGGGAGGGTTGTTGTGGTCACTTATTGGGTGAATCATTCACCAAGTTGAGTGTTTCCTAGGTGGAACCTCTCTTAGTCATGTAAAGAGTGCGAGGTAGATGGGGGTAATACTTTTGGGCATGGGGTTTCTTGACATACAAGGGCTCATATTGTCTCATTTATAGGTGCTTTTATAGAGGGGGTGTTACCCTTCGTCCGAATGCATAATTTTTCCAAGCCCTTTTGGAATTTAATTTATTAGAGTGTTCCCAGGTTGAATGATCTAGATTTGGATCCAGGAGCTTGACTGGGCTCAGAAAAGCCTAAAAATCAATGTTCTCAGAATGATGTCAAAACGGACGTGTGTGAAGGACTCGTTAATATGAACCCAATGCAACTTGAATGGGCTCAAAAAGACATCGTATGCTCCTGATATCGCGATCTAAAGTTCAAGTCAAACTGGCAAAAATTCAAAGTCAAATTCAACAGTCCGTACTGCTGACGTCAGCAGGACAAGTGGCAGATGAAATCAACATGACATCAGTAGGACATTTGGCAGCACCAGGATGTGCCACATGGCAGTCATTTTTGGCATTTTTAGGGGTTGATTTGGACCAATAAAAATTGGACACGTGGCAATCTATACAACATGACACATGGCAGGTACGGTGATGACATGGCCAATTGTTGACAGGGAAGGTACGGAGAGGACACATGGGAAAATCACTAGTTAACAAGTGGCATCAGTCCAACGAATAAAGAGGTGCCACATGGCCTAGACTTTGGCTACCACGTGGCACCCTATGGTTGGCTCGGTTGGTGTATACAAAAATTATGGTCTCCCCGAGTTTGAAACTTGAGACCTCCAAGGAGATCTTGCGTCTTGGGAATGGGGCGAATACCATTGGGCCACAATGGAGCTTGTTATAGTGTTCACACTTTATTGTATATAAAGTGTTACAAAGTGTTAAATGGGGGCAAAAAGGGCTGGGGCTAAGCCCCAACCCACGTTTTTTTGCAATCCGCATATGACCACAAGTGCGGGAAGATTCCAAGGATAAGACACAGGTGCGGGGGCCATGGGCTAAGGTTCCAACATGACCGGGAGTTGGCGCGAAATATTGGAGATAGCCCCGAGTTTTATGGGGTAATATGACCATGTATTTTCGGTAAAGGGGCCAGCGCACAACCCTATGGGCTGGCACTTGGCCAACTATTATTCCATGTGACTGATTATTAGGGTGAACGCACCTATGTTGGGGGCTTATGGCCAAATTTATTCTAAATGTGGGTTTTTAACCATATCTTTATGGTTTTTATTGATTTTATTAACCAGTTTTGGTTATTTGGCCATATTTTGGTGGATATTGGTCCAAATTGAGTGCCACGAAAAGTGGGATGTTGGGATTTGATCTCTCTACCTCACGGCTATATAAACCAATACATTGTGAGGTTTTAAACAAGCAAGAAGAAAAAAAGAAGCTTGAAGCCAAGGTCAAGTAGTCTTGAGTAGTGCAGAGTAGCTGAGCTTTGGAGGCAGTTTTCGGGAGTTATACTACTTCGTTTTCAGTGTCGTCTGTTGCATCAGGTTTTTGATATATAATAGAATATAGCTAGTCAGTTAGAGACATATATGATGTAACTTTAATGTAGATTGTAAAGAATTGAATATTGAATAGAGAAATCCTCCCTCACTGAAGACAAAGGTCCGGAGACGTAGGCGAGATTGCCGAACTCCGTTATCAACTTCTTGTGTACAATTGGTTGATGGTTTGCATTCTTTGTGTTGTCTGCTATTTCTCTTAATTAATTAAGTCTTTGTGATTTTCATATTCACATGCACCGTTAGAAAAAGGTCTTGATAAAATTGAAGTTATAGTGTGAAATAACTAAGCTTCGATTTTCGGATCAAGTGGTATTAGAGCAGGCTGACTTTTGCAAGAACTGTGAATATGGGAAAAATGTTTAAGAGAGATAGACTCCAGGAACTCGAGGAGATTAACCAAACACTTCAGCGAGAGAATGTTGAATTGCGAAGATTGATGCAGATACTCGAGGAAGATAGGGAAAGAATGCGAACGTTGATGTTGGCAACGAAAGCAAGGCTAGTTGGAGGAAGTCCTTTAGCTAGAAGCCCGAGCCCTATAAGGGATGATGAAACTCATCCATTCTGGAGGCAATCAGATGAGGAAGATTCATATACTCTGGTTGAGGAGCAGTTGATAGGAGAGGCCATTGGCACATTCTCTTCACCAGTAGAAAGAACTGATTACACTCCAGCCTCACCTATAGCTGATCAGGAAGTGGAGTTCGATCATCCGAAGATAGCAGCATTTGAGAAACATACCAAAGGAGTCAGTATGAGAATGCTATCAAAGTTCGGATATCGGAAGGAGAAAGGCCTTGGAAAATATGGCCAAGGCAGAGCCGTGCCAATTGAAGTGCATGATCATCCACTCCAGGAAGGATTGGGATATATAGGAGAATCTTTTGAGGATGAAAGTCCAGTGATTCATTACATGCACTGCCAGAAGTTTGGACACGATGCTAACCACTGTTGGGAGTGACATCCATAATTGACACAAAAATGGTTTCAGACTTGGCAAGGAAAACAGGTATCTTGATCCATTAGCGACACACACAGTGAATCATGAATGAAAGGTAAACAGGTTGAAAGGTATAAATCACCTTCACCCACCTTTACTTATGAGCATGATAGAGCCATGAACCTTATCAGGAAAATGATTCCATGCACGTTTTGTAGAAACAATAACCATTGTGTTGTAGACTGTTGGAAACAAAAAGTATATGGAAGAAATATCATGGTGACAAGAAGTATACCAAGACGCGATGATGCGACATTGCAGGTCAAAAAGAATCTGTGAGCAAAGTCAGTGCAACCAGGGCAGGAGTCAAAAAAATCCAAGGGGGATTAAACTTAGTCAGGGCGTGATTCCATCAAGTTTCTTAGAGCAAGAAACACTTGCTCACATTGTCAGAAGAGAGAGCATTGTGAAGATAGTTGTTGGAGGCTACATCCAGAGTTGCGATGCTCAACAAAGCCTGAAGGGCCCAAGCAAAAGACAGATGCTACAAAGGAACAAAAGGACGTTGTTGAGGAGTAGAAGGACGTTGTAAGAGGACATCAGGCGGATGCTGCAGAGAAGCATAGGAATGACTGCGACACTTCATTGGCAGAATATGGGTCGTCCGACTGGAACTGGGCAGATTTTATGCCCTATATGTAAATTGAGTCAGTGTCACTATCATTTATGTAATAAACGTGATTTGATTTATGAAATCACTTATTAAGTCTAGTTAATGTTAAGTCTAGGTTTTTTTTCATTATTCGATTGATGTAAGGATGTAGTTGATTGATGTAATAAACCTTTTGGGGTCCAAAATGTCTTTAGTGGGAAGGCATGATCCATATTTGGATCTAGGAGCTTGATAGGGCTCATAAAAGCCTAAAAACAATGTTCTTAGAATGATGTAAAAATGGACGTGTGCAGAGGCCTCATCAATACGAACCCAACGCAAGTTGAACGGGCTCAAACAGATGTCGTATGCTCTTGATATTGCGATCTTAAGTTAAGGTCAAACTGACAACAAGTCAGAGTCAAAGTCAACAGTACGTATTGCTGACATCAGCAGTACGTCAGCAGGATAGGTGGAAGATGACATCAACAGGACACATGGCAGCACCAGGACGTGCCACGTGGAAGTCATTTTTGTCATTTTTAGGGGCTAATTTGGACCAATAAAAATTGGATACGTGGTAGTCTGTACAACATGACACGTGGAAGGTATGGTGATGACGTGGTAGGTGTGCTTACATGGCCAATTTCTGATAGGGTAGGTACATATCAGACACATGGGCGAATCATTAGTTGACAAGTGGCATCAGTCCAACAAATAAAGAGGTGCCACGTGGCCCAGACTTGGGTTGCCAGGTGGCACCCTCTGGTTGGCTCGGTTGGTGTATACAAAAATTATGGTCTCCCTGAGTTTCAAACTTGAGACCTCCAAGGAGAGCCTGTGTCTTGGGAATGGGGCGAATACCATTGGGCCACAGTGGAGCTTGTTATAGCGTTCACACTTTATTATATATAAAGTGTTACAAAGTGTTAAATGGGGGCGAAAAGGGTTGGGGCTAAGCCCCAGCCCATGGTTTGTTGCAATCCACATATGACCCCAAGCATGGGAAGATTCCAAGGATAATACAAAGGTGTGGGGGCCATGGGCTAAGTTTCCAACATGACCGGGAGTTGGTGCAAAATATTGGAGATAGCCCCGAGTTTTATGGGGTAAATTGACCATGTATGTTCGGTAAAGGGGCCAATGCACAACCCTATGGGATGATGCTTGGACACCTATTATTCCATTTTACCAATTATTAGGGGGAACACCTCTATGTTGGGGGCTTATGGCCACATTTTTTTCTAAATGTGGGTTTTTAACCATATCTTTATGTTTTTTTTTATTTTATTTTATTACCCAGTTTTGGTTATTTGGCCATATCTTGGTGGATATTGGGCCAAATTGAGTGCCACAAAAAGTGGGATGTTGGGATTTGATCCCTCTACCTCATGGATATAAACCAAGACATTGTGTGGTTTTAAACAAGCAAGAAGAAAAAAAGAAGCTTGAATCCAAGGTCAAGTAGTCTTGAGCAATGCAGAGTAGCCGAGCTTTGGAGGCAGTTTCCAGGAGTTATACTACTCCGTTTTCAGTGTCGTCTGTTGCATCGGGTTTTTGAAATAGAGAATAATATAGCTAGTCAGTCAGAGCCCTATGTTATGTAATTTTAATGCATATTGTAAAGCATTGAATATTGAATAGAGAAAGCCTCCCTCACTGAAGACAAAGGCCCAAAGACGTAGGCGAGATTGCTGAACTTCGTTATCAACTTCTTGTGTACAATTGGTTGATGGTTTGCATTCTTTGTGTTGTCTAATATTTCTCTTAATTCTTTGATTCTTTTTCATTTTCATATTCACATGCACCGTCAGAAAAAGGTCTTGATAAAATTGAAGTTATAGTATGAAATTGCTAATCTTCGATTTCCGGATCATTGAAGCTAAAGTGGGACTTCTACCTAAGCATGAAAAACATTTCCCACCTCCACTCTACCCTGGTCAATCCGTGTTTCCCTAAGTTAAATACGATGTGTGGGACTTCTACATAAGAATGAAAAACATTGCCCACACATGCTCTACCTTGGTTGGCTTGTTGATTAATTATTTACTTTACGGGTCCCTTAATTTTTTGCGAGAAACATTGCATTGTTCTCGAGATCCTTGGGAAGGAAACTGGAAGGATTATGTTCGGATTTTATCTTTTTCCATATAAAACCCTCTGGGCCTTCAACCCCTTCTTCCCTTGAAATGAGGTACAATCCCTCCTTGGCTCAATGTGGCCTGAAAACCCAAAAGACGAGGAAACAAAAGGAAAGAAGTATGGAAAGTGGTAAGTATGTGTTGATGTTTTGGTATATGTGGGAGGTATTTCCTCCTGGACAACTTTTCTTAGAGAAGAAGAAGATTCCAAGAAGTCAAAGGATGACCATTGAACAATTGAAGAACACCCAAGAAAAGAGTAAAGTGAAATAGAAGACCACATAAGAGAAGGTTGCTCATAAGAAATAATAATAAAGTGGAAATATAATTTCCAGGAAGATAAGTCAGCCCACAAAAATAATAAAGTAAATTTGAAGACCCAGAATAAGAATTCAGCCCCATACAGGCGCCCAAATTAGTATAAATAAAAGTCTAGGTCAATTCATTTGCATAGACACATAATTCTCCTTCTGCAATGCACATTAGGCAGTTGCAACTACAGTTTCACTATTTCTGGTTTATGGTTCTCTTGGAGAGTGCACCCCACTTGGGGAAGGATATTTTTGGTGTATCTTGGTGGTTTATCTTGTGAGCTACCTCTGGAAGAGTAGTGCTAAAGTTGTGTGGTGCTTCCAAGTTTCTTCGTGTCAGTTGCAGTTGCAGTTATAGTTGTAGTTGCAGTCACAGTTGCAGTTGCAGTCATAGTTGCAGTTGTTGTTACAATTACCAGTTTCCATTTGTGTGAGTTATGTGGTGCATTATCTTGCTCTAGTGATGCACCTATCTTGCGCTAGTTCTGTGGTGCTACTTAGTTGTCTACCCTCGCTAGGATTTGACAAGAAGAATATAAACGTATTTTTTATTAGGGTTTCTTCAGTGTTGGTTTGATTTTGTGAATAGAGCTTGTTCATCGTTGTATTGGAAAGATTCTCTCTAAGAAAAGTTGACTGGGGTTTTCCCTAAGTTTGGGGTTTTCCCATGATAAATCTTTGTGTCTTCTTGTTCTTGTTTATCTGTTGATTATATATTCTAGTATAGGATTATTGAATGTTAAAAGAAGATAAAAATACTATGGTAAATCTAATGTTAACAAAACTAATGAAAATCTAACATGGTTTCAGAGCGGTTTCTTTCAGAAAAGTCTAACCACTGGAAGGAATATCGCCAGATTTACTATTGCACAGACCTAAACGTGTCAAGCTTGTTGATAACTTATTATAAAGTTGTTGGGACAAATTCAATCATAGATCAACTCGCCTTGCTCTAATGTACCTGCTACATCTCTCAGATTGACCTTTTGTCAAAATTGAATTTTTAGGTTTTTAGGATCGTTGACATTTTCCTGGACATTGAACCTTCTGATTAAGATTTCTAACTTTTTCTTGTTGATGTAATGTATCAGATTAGAAGACAAAGCTAGATGGTGCACTCGTATATAAAATGAGGGAGTTTGCAGGAAATGTTCATTTGGAAAAAGGACCTTTGTCCAAGCAGTGACAATAGATCCAAAGGGATCTTAGATCTAGTGCACTCAGAGGAAGCCCAATAATTGGAGGCAACAATGACGATGTCTTCTACAATATATAACAACTCAAATGGGACAAAAACAACTAGACTTCAGGTTTGCATATCAGGTTTGCATACCAAGTTTGATATTTTACATTGTTATAACTTAAGTAAGTGTCGTAACTAGAACAACAGTCTTTAGAAGTCTATTACTGTTGAGTACTATTTCTATCAAATGTTTAGTAACAATTGAATATTGTTGGATGAATTGATCTCCTCATGAGATGTTCCATGGAGGTTACCATGGAGATGTTGTTGTTCTTGTTTCTTGTTCTGGGTAGGTTATTATGGAGGAATGATTGGTCACAACATTGGAAGAGTGCTGAAGAGTGTTTTTCTTATTTCTTATTATTGTATTTTGTTTTGGCTCTTGTCCCAGGAAGGTCACATGTGATAGCTATGAGAAGGATCTATTGTAATGATTGTTCCTATTATTGTTTTTTATTATTGTTCTTACCATAAGAATATTGCTCTTATCTGTTATTTTCCCTTGTTGTTGCTCTTGTTTCGGGAAGGTCACAGGTGATAGATCTGAGAGGGAGCTATAATGACGGTTGTAGGAGGAAACATATTAGATGGTCTCTAGCTAATATGTGGATAAAAATATATAGACATAGATCCATGCACATGACTGTACACATCCATGTACCAAAAGAGAAGATGACAAAGTTAAAACCTTATGGAAAGAAGGGTACTTTTGCAGGATACATAGTATCTCGTATGGAGATTGATTTTGAAGAGCAGAAGGATCCGAAGATGATTGTACATATTCCTCTAGTTCAATTGATCACTCTTCAGATCATCAGGAAGAATCAATAGAGCCATAAGGGCCTACCTGTTGGAAATACTAGAACAACTGAGAGGGGGGGGTGAATCAGTTGTTTATAAGCTTAAACAAATTTATGCCTTTTAATCAATTATTAAGATTTCTTCATGTGTCATCAACCAATCATATAGCATATGAACAGTAAGAG
>ML784931.1:215139-238767 GCA_009831015.1 Picea engelmannii
CACTGTTCTGCTACTCTTCTCTTATTCAACATGTCTTCTCTGTGTCATGTCTTCTGTCACTCTACTCTGCTTCTGTTCTGTCCATCATGTTTCTCTTCTTCTGTTCTCGTTCTGCACAGTTCCTTCACTGTTTACTATTCCTCTTCTCATCTTCTTTTTCTTACTGTTTACCCATTTTTCATTTAGAACGATCAATCAAATTCGGTCTATGTCATTTTCTTTTATACACCTTTCTTTAACGATTCCACTTCCCCTTCCAATGGGAAATCCAACGACATCTGTCTTGGCAACTGAAATGCTAACCAATTCATCATTCTCAGTCGGTTTCTCTTAACGAATTTACAACTGAAGCGTTAATGTGTGAGGGACAACAACAACCCTCCGATCAATGTTTGATCCAACGGTTCAGATTCCATCAGGATTTCACTCATCGTGAATTTGGCATTCTCATTGTCGATATGCACTTGTACCCGGAACCCCCGATTCTCCGATCCCCGATGTGCTCTTTTCCCGAACCTTATCCCCTTCTGGCTACACAATGGTCCATGTGACCAGCTATCATGTGACCTCCACCATACCTCTCGTTGGGGTTTTGGGGTTTATAATGATAGGTGCATTCACCCCCTGGACTTGCAATATGCCGATTCCCGACATCCTCTGTACTCCTTACACCTGTCCTGCATTTAACTCCTGGGTGGCCCACAGCCTATACCTCTTATCGGGAAATCGCGTATCGCGATTTTGCAATGTCTGATGTTCAAAGTTCTTGTCAATACCAAAACCCGAACCCAGAAACTCTGAACAGAGCTATGATCAACGAATCAGATTCATTCTTATCCAACGGCTGTGATCACTTCGCGAAATCGCATTTCGCGATTTCGGAGTTCTTGATGCATTGTGTTCTTGACATATCAAATCCCGATGCCACCTATCCTCTGGTTGTGCCACGTGTCGCTTAGCTGACGTGGTCTGTTGACGTGGGTCGAGTCGATGTTGATCTGACGGTTCAGATTCCGTGGGGATTTCGCATATCACGAAATCGGGGATTTCGTTGTAGAGTGAACTTTGCATTATGAAATCCCGATCCCCGAATTGCCGATGAGACCTCCTGGCTGCCACGTGTCCATACAAATGAACGGTCCAGATCCCTGCTTGATTTAACGGCTGCGATTAAATCGCGAAATCACGTCTCGCGATTTCGGGGTTTTCATTGTCGAGTGAACAGGACATTTCAAAGTCCCGATCCCCAATTTTGTCCTTTGGGTTATCTCTCTCGCAACTTTTACAGATCTGACGGCCCTCGTTCTTTCGAGAAATTTGTATGAGATCCTACGGTCACTGAATCTTCTTCCTTTTTCCTCTGTAAGCTCTTGCTACGCGCGTTTTCTTCAAGACTGTTCCTCCTGAGCTTTTAATTCCAAATCCCCACGTGGTTTTATCCTTCTTATCCTGCTGTCTCTACTGTTTCCATTAATGACAACAACCATCACTACATTCTATCCACTGAATTTTCCAACACTACCTAGAAACGTTGTAGTGACTAGGAAGAGACCAACATGATCTCGTGATACTTTGAAGGATGCAAAGGGGATGTAGATACATGGAATTAATGAGACATATCACGAGGAGGATTAGATAACTCCACTAGTGGTGAGGTAGTTGGCCCCACCAAAGACCAGTTCAGAAGGAGCTAGATTTTAGAGGGAGTCATCCCTCAGGATCTAGTAGGGAGGAGCAACCTCCCAGTACAACCTATAGGAGATCAAATTTCAAATATGGTCAGCAGATTCAGAGGGAGAAGATGGATCCAAAGATTATATAGACTCAGAGGGAGTCAAGCTTCAAAGGGATCATCCAGACTCAGAGTAAGCTTGATCTTAGAGAGAGTCAGTTGACTCAAAGGAAGATCAGATCATTCAGAGGAAGTTCCCCCTCAGATTCAGGTGGGAGAGAGAGACATCTTTCAGTACTGACGGACAAATTCCATGAGTTGAGGAGGATAGATCAAAGCATTAGAGGCTTCAAGGAGATATGATACCTCCTAGGAGGATTCCCTTGTTTTAGTGACAACGGAGGAAGTGAGTCAAAAGGACTGGGATATGGATTTTGCCTCAATTCCAGAGAGAGCAAGAGACCACACAAGTTTTCCAACTACGTGGTGTCGATGGGGAGAAACTTCCAATTATGAGGAAGATGCAAAGTAGAAAGTGTGGAAGGATTCTATGATGTTACGTGGAAAGTGGTTCCGAGACTAGAAAGGAATTCAATAATGAATTTCAAAGTGGATCTACAAGATCAAGCATGCTGCATATGGAAACATAGATAAGTACAAAGCGAGATTTGTGTCTAGAATATTCTCCCAGAAAGAGGGAGAAGATTATGACGAGACACTTGCTCTAGTAGCCAAAATAAGTGTACATAGAGTAGCCACAATATACATGAGAAGGATTCTCATGTCTTCAGATTGAAGAAAGCTTTGTACAGGCTTAAGCAGGTACCCAAGGTAGGATATGCCAGACAATTATTTTGATGAGCTTCAGGATGGTTTCCCCTTGATATTGGTTTACATGTTTATTACAGGGGATGGGAAGCTCATAGATTGGTGCAAGAGGGAAATCACTTCAGAGTTCAAAATGAAGGATATGGATTTGATGGGATTATAGGTGTGGAAGAGGCCAGATGAGATTTTACTTAGCCAAGGAAAATATATATAGTTGATATCCTGCAAAGAGTCAGGATGATAGACTACAAGTCCATGGCCACACCTATGGTTATGAATGTGAATCTCTTGAATGATTAATCTTCAAATTTGTTGGATCCCACGATGTACAGATAGTTGATTGGATCCTTGATGTACATGGTTAACACCAAGCCAGACATATTCCTTGCAGTGAACACTTTGAGTCAGTATATGGTTGAGACTAGACATGTACATTGGATAGCAACAGAGCATGTGTTGAGGTACCTGCATGGTACGTTTGGATATGGCCTTAGATATGTATTGGATGGAGAAGTGAAGCTGTAAGGTTATACAGACTCTGACTGGGCAGAGAGTGCAGTGGACGGGAAACAAAAATCAAGATGTTGCTTCAATTTTGGATCAAGTATGATCTCATGGTTGAGAAGAAAATAGACATCACTAGAACTCAACACAATAGAGGAAGAGTATATTGCATCTAATGTTTCAAGTCGTGAAGCAATATGGCTTCAAACTTTTCTTGCAGGGTTATTTGATCTGGAGTTGGAGCCAACTTTGATATACTATGATAATCAAATTTCTGTGAAGCTTTTAGAGAATCATGTCTTCCATGACAAGTCAAAGAATATAGAGATCAAATACCATTACATCTGAGACATGGTGCAAAGATGATTTGTGGATTTGTGGTACATATACACATATGAGCAGATACCAACTATTCTCACCAAGCCTCTGTCTAGATTGAAGTATGAGTACTTTAAAGACAAGCTTGGCGTGATGCATAATGTCCACCCTCATTGAGATGGAGGTGTGATGTTTCTCCTCTTACAGGATTCCCTTTGGACAAGGGTTTCCTAGATCAGTCACGTGGAGCGACTGAGGAAGTAATGTAGTAGTATTTCCCAGTGGATGCATGTGAATGAGACTACTAGGATAGGAGAAACATCATGGCATAGTCATGAAAACTATGTGAGTAGCTCCATGCTACTAGATGAGACTATAACTATGGTTGATGGCATGGTAGTAGCTATGTGCTACTAGTTGATTTCTTCATAGTTATAGTGATCATTGCCTATGACTATGGTTGATGGCATGGTAGTAGTTGTGTGCTACTAGTTGATTGTTGCATAGTCATAGGGATTGCAGACTATGATTATGGCTGATGGAATGGGAGTAGTTGTGTGCTACTAGTTGATTGTTGCATATCAATCATAGAGACTATTGAACTGCATGGTGGTAGATTTTGTAGCTACCAGTTCATTGCTGGATATGACTATGGTTGATGGCATGGTAGTAGTTGTGTGCTACTAGTTGATTGTTGCATAGTCATAGAGTTTGTGAGTATGGTTGATGAAATGTTAGTATATGTGTGCTACTAGTTGATTGTTGCATAGTGACATAGTTCATAACTATGGTTGATGGCATGGTAGTAGCTTAGTGCTACTAGTTTATTTCTGCATAGTTATGGAGACTATTGGACTGCATGGTAGTAGTATTATGACTACTAGTGGATTGAAGATCATGACTATGGCTGATGGCATGGCAGTAGCTTAGTGCTACTAGTTGATTGTTGCATAGTCATGAGAGACTACTGGATAGCATGATAGTAACTTAGTGATACTAGTTGATTGCTATGTAGTTGTGACAACATGGTGGAAACTTTGTGTTGCTAGTTGATTATTGGATAGCATGGTAGTAGCTTAGTGCTACTAGTTGATTTCTATGTAGTCGTGACGACATGGTGGCAACTTTGTGCTGCTAGTTGATTATTAGAGACCATGGTAGTAGCTTAGTGCTACTAGTTGATTGCAACATAGTCATATAGACTATGGCAGAGGATGGAGCTATTGATGGCATGGTGGTAGTTGTGGGGATACTATATGATTCCAGAGTAGTCAGTGGACTACTAGAATAAAATATCATAGAAGATTACCTCCCTAGATAAGAGGGAGTGTTGATTTTTTGGTAGCTGTAGGAGGTATTCCCTCTTGGAAAAATTTTTTTAGAGAAGAAGAAGATTCCAAGAAGTCAAAGGAATACCATTGAACAATCGAACAACACCCAGGAAAACAATAAAGTGAAATAGAAGACCACATAAGAGAAGTCATCCCAAAGGAAATAATAATAAAGTGGAAGTATAATTTCCATGAAGAGAAGTCGGCCCACAGAAATAATAAAGTAAATTTGAAGACCCAGAATAAGAATTCAACCCCATATAGGCACTCATATTATTATAAATACAAGTCTCGGTCAGTTCATTTGCACAGACACACAGTTCTCCTTTTGTAGTGGGCGCTAGGTAGTTGCAACTGTAGTTGTAATAATTTCGCTATTTCTGGTTTCTGGTTCTCTTGGAGAGTGTGCCCCACTTGGGGAATGATATTCCTGGTGGATTTTGGTGGTTTGTATTATGTGCTACCTCTAGAAGAGTAGCACTAAAGTTGTGTGGTGTTGCCCAGTTTCTTCGTACTAGTTGCAATTGTAGTTACATTTGCAGTTGTAGTCACAGTTACAGTTGTTGTTGCAGTTATCAGTTGCCAGTTGTGCTAGTTCTGTGGTGAGCTATATTTCTCTAGTGATGCACCTATCTTGCGCAAGTTCTGTGGTGCTACTTAGTTGTCTACCCTCACTAGGGTTTCACAAGAAGAAGAGATAAGTATTTGTTATCAGGGTTTCTTCATTGTTGGTTTGCTCTTGTGAATAGAGCTTGTTCATGGTTGTATTGGAAATATTCTCTCTAAAAAAAGTTGGTTGGGTTTTTCCTTGAGTTTGGGGTTTTCCCAGGATAAATCTTTGTGTCTTCTTGTGCTTTTTTTTTTGCTGCTTATATATTCCAGTATATGATTATTGAATGTTAAAAGAAGATAAAAATGCTATGGTAAATATAATGTTAACAAAACTATTGAAAATCTAACAGTATGTGCGGGAGCGGTATTATGAATCATCAAGGAGACCCCCTAGTAGTAACCCTTTCCTCGAGGGTGACCACTTACTAGGACACAATGTCAAACACCAAGGTGAAATAAGGCAAAGAGCATAATTTCGAAGAATTTTTTTTCAAAATCAAGGAAAAACCCTTTGTGACATATTCAAATGATCCATTTATTTAAATGACACTTACCACAACAACATACTCCTTACCTCATGGAACAAGACTTGTTGTACTCTATGATCCAAGTTGGATGTGGTGAATGGTGCAACTATTGATCTCAAGGTGATTGGTGGTGTGTTGTGGGGCTCTTCCTTCTGGTCCATCTCTTGGTACTCCATGTCTACAACATGAGGGCCTCGAGACATCATCTCCTCAGTTATTCATATAAATGGGGGATAACATGTGGCTCCTACTTGGGGACATCTTCTCTCCATTGAGTGCATGAGAATTGCAACATCTCCTCGTAAGACCTGTGCCTACACACATTGAAACAAAAAAAACCATGTTTGGGCATCTAGGATGGCACGCTCATCCTTTGATCATATAATCAAAATTGACAACTAATCTAGAAAATCAAATTTTGAACCTTTTTTTATATAATATGATGAAAGAAAAAAATCTAAATCAATAATGAAAGTAGAGTAAAATGAAAATCAGAAATGAAATGCACCTAAACTATCATGAGAAATCAAGATGCAAATGCAAGAAAGAGAGATGACCTACCTACTTACCTAGGGCCCAAGGCCCATGGTGATCAAATGTTGTGGATGTCAAGTGAAATTGTACAACCAATGCAACCATCTGTTCATCTCATCAAGGTATCTGTTGGAGAGTTCTTTGTTTGGTGTGTTGTCATTGATGTCAACTGAGAATGGTGACAAGGAAAGAAGTAATCGCGAGACAAAGTTTTCAAAGAAAACTACATCAGGAATCGTTGATTAGCTTGGATGATAGATCTATGGTGCACATTCATATCGGTGCATGGAAACAAATGCAAGTTAACAAAAGAGAGCGGGGGGAATCTCCAAAGTACTGAAACACAAAGTCCCGATGAGATCTGGACCATTGGATCGAAGAATGTCGTGGGTCATTGATCGGACAAGAGTGAAGTTCAGAAATCAGGAAACGAAAGAAAGGAGGTGATCTAACTCCAAAGTCCCGAAACGCAAAGTCCCGATGAGATCTGGACCATTGGATTGAGGAATGTCGTGGGTCGTTGATCGGGCGAGAGTGGATTTCGAAAATCGGGAAATGGAAGAAAGGAGGTGATTTAACTCCAAAGTCCTGATGAGATCTAGACCATTGGATCGAGGAATGTCATGGGTCGTCGATCGGACGAGAGCATAGTTTAGAAATTGGGAAACAGAAGAATGGAGGTGATCTAACTCCAAATTCCCGAAACATGAAGTACCGATGAGATCTGGGCCATCGGATCACAGAGGGTCATGGACCGTTGATCTGACACAGAGAAGTTTGAAGTTTGGGAGTTCATACATTGGAGAAAGGAGGAGAGTTAACTTGCGAGTTTGTGAAACGTGAAGTCCCAAAGTGCTTGGCCCCAAGTCACAGCTAGTGGTCATGTGGAGAGAGAAGAAGGGAAGGAGCTAGTGTTTCTAATCTCTACTTCAGATTTTGGGAGTTGGGAGAATCGAGGTGACTCGCAGCTGAACATCCGAACAGTGAAGTCACAAAGAAACTTTTTGATTGGCGTGTGGTCACAACCAAGGTCACATCAACGGAGAAGAAGGGAAGGAGCTAGCGTAGCTAGGCTCTACTTCAGAGATTGGGAGTTGGGAGAGTAGGAGTGACTCGTGGCTGAATATTCGATGTGCGAATTCGTGAAGTGCCCTTTTAGTTCGCGAGTGGTCATAGCTAGTGGTCATGTGGAGAGGAAGTAAAAAAACCTCTACGTGTATAATCCAACAATGCATATTAAATAGACAATTTGATCGAAGGGTTATAGTTTCACTGCATGATTTCTTGACCAGTTACGATTCAGGTACACTAACTGAATCATTGTTTATTGGGCGTTGGATATTCATAGTGCAAGGGATCATGAGATTACGCATAAAAGAAAAATGCAGTGACAGAGTGATGTTTCCGTTTTCTCTGCAAAATGAGTTGAACTATATGTAATGAACATGACAATATGAACAGAGTGTGAACAAATTTAGAGATGAAGAACATAAGATGAACATAGCATAAATGGTGAAAAAGAGAAGAATATACAAGAACCTAAGAGCATGAGAAGAATAGAGAAAGAGTAGATGGAAAGAGACAGCAAGAGGAGGCAAGCATAAACAGATAGAAGCAGAGCAGAATTGCAGAACAGAGAAGAGAATATAGTTGAAGATGAAGATGAATAGGTCCAAGAATAAAAAAGAGAAGACTATGAGTCAGATGAAAATACAAATACTCAGGAAGACTCAAATCAACAAACATAAACGAAACTACCTCTCAAAATTGTTAGAAAGAATCATCCTGAAAAACCGATAATTGGTGATAATAATAAAGGAGTTCAAACAAGAAGGCAGTTGATTAAAGACTCAGAACAATCTCAGATTGCTTTCCTATCTATGATTGAACCTAAAATTTTTGATGAAGACAACAAGAATGATGATTGGATTAGAGCTATGAATGAAGAGCTTGATCAAATTGAGAAGAACAATACTTGGGAGTTTGTTCCTAGACCTACATATAAGAATGTAATAGGCTCCAAATGGGTGTTTAAGAATAAAATGAATGAACAAGGACACATTTTTAAAAATAAAGCCAGATTGGTCTGTAAGGGGTATGCACAAGTTGAAGGACATGATTTTGATGAAACCTTTGCACCAGTGGCAAGATTGGAATTCATCATAATGTTTCTTGCCTATGCATGTAATAATAACTTTAAAGTATATCAGATGGATGTTAAGTCATCATTTCTTAATGGAGATCTAGAAGAAGAAGTATATATGGAGTAACTTGAAGGATTTTCACTGACAGATAATCCTGACTATGTCTACAAGCTGAAAAAGGAATTATATAGACTGAAAAAGGCACCACGAGCCTAGTATTATAGATTGGACAAATTTTTACAGGACAAAGGGTTCAAAAAAGGTATCGTTGACAATAATCTATAGATTAAGTTTGAAGGTGATGATTTATTAGTTGTTTTGGTTTATGTAGATGACATTAGTTTTGGATGTACTAATGACTCTTCTATTCGGTAGTTTGCCAATTCTATGCAAACTGAGTTTGAGATGTCCATGATAGGGGAACTGCCATATTTTCTTGGTCTTCAAATCAATCAGAGTTCTGCAGGGTTATTTATCTCTCAAGAAAAGAATTTGAAAGAGATGTTGAAGAAGTTTCAAATGGAAGATTCCTCTCTTGTTAGTACACCTATGGTGGTTGGTTGCAAGCTCAGTAAAGATGATATTTCACCTGATGTTTCTCAAAGAACATATCGATAAGTGATAGGCAGTCTTCTGTACATCACAACATCTCGTCATGATATAATGCAAGCTATACGAATGGTAGGTCATTACCAGTGTGCTCATAAACAAAGTAATTTAGCATATGTCAAGAGGATATTCAAATATTTGAAGGGTACAATGAATTATGGTCTTTGGTATCCTAGAAATCAAAATTTTCAATTAACTGCATATTCATATGCTGATTGGGAAAATTGTTTGGATGAGAGAAAGAGCACCAGTGGAGGTGCATTCTTCTTAGGTGATTCATTAGTAGCATGGATTAGTAAGAAAAAATTATCTATTTCTTTATCAACTATAGAGGAAGAGTACATTGCTGCTACTACTTGTTGCACTAAGATATTATGGATGATACAAACTCTTGCATGTTTTTAAGGTAACTTACATTGATCCAATTCCACTTCACTGTGATAACACCACTGCTATTAGTGTCTCAAAGAATCATGTTCTTCATTCAAATACTAAACACATACCAATAAAATATCATTTTCTCAAAGAGAGGGTTACAAACAGAGTTTTTCAGCTGAATTATATTCCTTCCACATAACAATTAGCTGATATATTTTCTAAACCATTAGCAAAGACACCATTTGAATATATTTGTCAGAAGTTGGGGGTCATATCTTCTTTCATCTAATATGTTCACCTTGTCAGGGTGAGTACTTATTGAATATCTGTTGTATTTTTGGTGAATATTGTTCTAGTTTTTCTATTCATATTTGACAAGGGGAGTGTGTTTCCTTTGTCATCGATGTCAAAGGGGGAGAATGAAAGATATTGTTGTAGAATTTCCATAATGCAGAAAGTTTCCATCAATGTTAAAGGGGGAGATTGTTGGCGAGTTCTTTGGTTGGTGTGATGTCAGTGTTGTCATCAATGTCAACTGAGAATGGTGAGAAGGAAAGAAGGAATCGTGATACAAAGGTTTGAAATAAAACTACATCAGGAACTGTTGATTATCGTGGATGATAGATCTATGGCACACATTCATATCGATGCATGGAAACAAACGAAAGTTAACAAAAGAGAGCAGGGGCCATCTCCAAAGTACTGAAATGTGAAGTCCCAATGAGATCTGGACCATTGGATCGAGGAATGTAGTGGGATGTCGATCGGACGAGAGCGGTGTTCGAAAATCGGGAAATGTTAGAAAGGAGGTGATCTAACTCCAAAGTCCTGAAACATGAAGTCCCGATGAGATTTGGACCATTGGATCGAGGAATGTAGTGGGTCATCGATCAGACGAGAGAAGAGTTTGGAAATTGAGAAATGAAAGAAAGGAGGTGATCTAACTCCAAAGTCCCGAAACGCAAAGTCCTGATGAGATCTGGACCATTGGATCAAGGAATGTCGTGGGCCATCAATTAGACAAGAGCAGAGTTCGAAAATCGAGAAACGGAAAAAAGGAGGTGATCTAACTCCAAAGTCCCGAAATACGAAGTCCCGATGAGATCTGGGTCATCGGATCATAGAGGGTCATGGACCGTTGATCTGACACGGAGAAGTTTGGATTTTAGACGTTCAGACTTCGGAGAAAGGAGGAGAGATAACTCACGAGTTCTCGAAACGCGAAGTCCCTAAGTGCTCGGCCCCAAGTCACAGCCAGTGGTCACGTGGAGAGAGAAGAAGGGAAGGAGCTAGCAACACTAAGAGCTACTTTAGAGTTTGGGAGTTGGGAGAATCAAGGTGACTCGCAGCAGAAAATTTGAACCGCGAAGTCACGAAGTGCCTTTTTTATTGGTGCGTGGTCACAACCAAGGTCAGATCAACTGAGAAGAAGGGAAGGAGCTAGCGTATCTAGGCTCTACTTCGGAGATCGAGAGTTAGGATATTAGGAGTGACTCGCAGCTGAATATCCGATGTGCGAAGTCGCGAAGCATCCTTTTGATTGGTCAGTGGTCATAGCTAGTGGTCATGTGGAGAGGAATTAAAAAAGCCTCCACGTGTATAATCCAATGGCGCAAATTAAATAGATAGTTTGATTGAAGGGTTGTAGTTTCACTGTTTGATTTCTTGACTAGTTATGATTCAAGTACACTAACCGAATCATTGTTTCTTGGGCATTGGAGATTCATAGTGAAACGGATCATGATATTATGCATAAAAGAAAAATGTGGTGATAGAGTGATGTTGTCATTTTCTCTACAAAATGAGTTGAACTATATGTAATGAACATGACAGTATGAACATAGTGTGAACAAATTCAGAGATGAAGAACATAAGCTGAACAGAGAAGAAATGGTGAAAAAGAGAAGAATGGACAAGAACCAAAGAGCATGAGAAGAATAGAGAAAGAGAAGATGGAAAGAGACAATAAGAGGAGCTAAGCATAAACAGACAGAAGCATAGAAAAATTGCAGAACAAAGAAGAAATTGTAAGTGTTGACATATCTATATTGTTGTAAGGTATTATTCAAGAAAAGATTTATAATCAGGGTGGTAGGGTGGTGCTAGGGAGGATTGTGGTCCTCTGTTATTCAAGTTGGTTCTTGAATACTAAGAGTTGTAGCTTCCATCTAGTTGTGGCTAGAAAAACAGGGTGGCAGGGTGGTACTAGGGAAAACAAAGAGTTTTCTTTGTGGAAGTTGGTGCTTGTATAAGTGGAAGTAGGTGCTTCCATCCAGTTGGTGTTGGAGACCATAAGGAGAAAATATGATTCTTTCTAGTGGGTGCTAGAGAAACTTGAGGGTTGGTGCTCTCTACAAGTTGCATCTTGTTAAAGAAGAGGTTGAATCCTCATTTTGAGTTGGTGCTCAAAGATATATGATGTACATAAATTAAAAGACTTCTTATCATCCTAAGAAAAAGAGGTTTTCTCCCTTTATGGGTTTCCTCGTGAATATCTGTCTCTATGTATATCATATGTGTGATTGATGTTTACTATTTCTGTTGTTTATGTCTTGCATAATCTTGATTATCATTTGGAGAAGAGTAACAATATGTTAACATGCTTAAAATTGTTTAAGCACAGTAAGAACTGATTCACCCCCCCCTCCCCCTCTCAGTTGTCTTACTAATTTCAATAATTGGTATCAGAGAGGGTTCCTTTTATTTAAAGGTAGATCAATAAGCTTAAACATGACAAGTCCTGAAGGAACTTCAACCAATAAGCCTTCTCTATTTGATGGAACAATTTTTTCTTTCTGGAAGGTTAGAATGAGAACATACATTATGGCCTTAGGTGCTAATGTTTGGGATGTGGTAGAGACTGGATATACAAAACCTATTGTGCTAGCTCTAGAGATGATAATTTAGAATTTAGCTTCAATGCAAAGGAAATGAATGTTATCTTGAGTGGGCTTGCTAAATCTGAGTTTGTAAAGGTGATCATCTTGAATCTGCCAAAGAAATGTGGGATAACTTATTAACAATTATGAAGGAAATGAGAAAGTAAAAGATGCCAAACTTCAGACATATAGATTGAAATTTGAACTAAAGATGAATGAGGATGAAATAGTTAGTAAATATTTTTTAAGATTTGAGGAGCTTGTGAATGCTATGAAGGGTATTGGTGAGAAGATTGAAGACACTTTTTTAGTTCAGAAGATTTTAAGATCTCTACCTAATAGATTTAATCCAAAAGTTTATGCAATAGAAGAATTTAATGATCTTAAAATTCTACCTATTGATCATCTCCTAGGAACTCTAATTGCTTATGAAATGAGGACTAGTAAATATAAATCCACCACTAGAGAAGCATATTTTAAAGCAGACAAGAATACTGATTCAAAATTAGATGATATTGAGGCAAAATTTGTGAGAAGGTTAGAGAAATGATTAGGAAAATACCAAGGCAATCTTCCCTTTAAATGTTTCAACTGTGGTAAGATAGGTCATTTTGCATCTAAGTGTCCTCACAAGAAAAAATACCAAAACTTTGATGATGAAAAGAAATACAAAGTTAAGAAATATAGTAAAAAGAAAAGTTTGTGTGCAAATAATGATGACTCCTCAGAAGACATAGATAGAAATTCATCTTGTGAAGATAAAGTGGATGATTTTATGATTATGGCCATAGGATACCTTGATGATGAATACACAGGAGGTGACACAAATGAAAAAGAAGCGGTGGTTGATATGGAAGGTGATATAACCAGTGCTTTAGAAGAGATTGACAGACTCAGACTTAAGAAGAGAAAACAAAAACAATTGTTGAATAAGTTTGAAAAGATGGTAAAGAACTGAGTAGATATTTTTCTTTGTTAAAAGTAGAATTAGAAGAAGAAAATAAAATAGAAGATATTATAAAAAATCAATTACCAGAGAATAAGGTGAGATGTGAATCTCTGGAAGAAGAAGTAGTGAAATCTAGAAAAGAGTTGGAGAAGTTTCAAGCCTTGTATCACCAGAATCTGACAAGTATTAAAGCCTTAGAAGGATTAGCCACCATTTTGAATCAGCAAAGGAGTCCAAAGTTGAAAACTGGTTTAGGTTATGAAGAGGGATCAAGTAGTAGTCAGCCAAGCAACAAAGAATCCATCAAGTTTGTCAAATCTACAATCATTGACAACAACAAACCCGTAGAAACAAATGAGATAATCATCCGCCAAGAAGGAGTAAAGAAAAAGGTACCATAACTGAATCTGTAGAACAAATAGACAATACATCCTCTGCTCAAGGAAACCATCAACATGGAAGAAATTGACCTGCTCAAAGAAGACAACCATTTTCCAGGTACAAACATTTTTTCTATGGATATTATTTTTACTGTTCTAACTTTGGCCACAAAATTGTAAATTGTTCTTTAAGATTTAGACATGAGAAATCAAGACACCCAAGGAATAAATATCTACCACAACAAATAATGAGACAACCACAGACTGCAAATCATGTGATGGCTGGGAAAAAGACGTGGATTAAGCATAATAATCGTTATGATCCTTTATTCAATGAATCAGAATGTTACATCTACCATAATTATGGACATAAAGCTGCAGAATGTCGCTTAAAGAACTATAAGATAGATTCAAATCACAGAGATGAAAACGTGAAGGTTTGGAAGAAGAAAGAAGATGAAAAGTGTGGATTAGTGTTGTTAGCTCAAAGACAAAAGAACCCCTGGTATATTGACAACGGATGGTCCAGGCATATGACAGGTTACAAAAGTAAGTTCCTATCACTCAAAGAAAGTAAATCAGGAAATGTGACTTTTGCAAATGATGCTCCAGGAAAGATCATAGGTAAAGGTCTAGTAAGCTTAAGTAATGGAAGAGGAAAAAATCAAGATGTATTATTTGTTGATGGATTAAAGAATAATCTTCTTAGTGTCAATCATATGTGTGACAGAGGATGTGAGGTCACTTTCACTACCAAGGATTGTAAAATAAAAATAGTGAACACAAGAGAGCTGATTGCAAAAGGGATTAGAACTGAAAACAATGTTTATGTTTTGAAGGAAGATAAGGAAGAATGTCATTTAAGCAAGTATGATGAAAGTTGGCTGTGGCATAGGAGACTTGGATACACAAATTTTGATCATATAATCAAGCTTAGTAACAGTGGGGCAGTAAAAGATCTTCCAAATATATCAAAGCCAAATGATTATGTATGTAAACCTTGCCAAATAGGAAAGCTTACTCGGACACATTTTAAATCTAAGAACTTTACATCAACAAAAAAACCTCTTCAGTTAGTACATATGGATTTATGTGGACGATCAAGGAAGGAAGGTACAATAAAATAAAATTATTTCATGTTGGTTATTGATGATTATTCTAGACTCACATGGGTTTTCTTTCTGAAAGAAAAATCTGAAGCATTTGAAAAATTCAAAGTGTTTAAGGCTTTGACTGAGAATCACACAGGAAAAGATTGAAGGCAGTAAGGTATGATAGAGGAGGAAAGTTTAGTTTAGGGGAATTCAAAGAGTTTTGTGATAAACATGGGATCAAAAGAGAGTATACTATTCCAAGAACTCCACAACAAAATGGAGTAGTTGAGAGGCAGAATAGATCAATTCAGTAGATGACAAGATCAATGATGAATGAAAGGAATATTTCTCAGACATATTGGGTAGAATCAATTCATACAATTGTACATATTCTTAACAAATCTCATCTCAGTCCACACAGTGAAAAGACTCCTTATGAACTATGGTTTGGAAGACTTGCTTCAATCAAACATTTTAAAGTCTTTGGGATTAAGTGTTATATCAAGAATAATGATGAAAATCTTGGCAAAGATGATGACAGGGCTCATGAAGGTATCTTTTTAGGGTATGCTACAAACAATAAAGGATACCGATGCTATAATAAGAGGCTGCATAAATTGGTTGATTGTATTGACATAAAAGTTGATGAAGAAATCTCGGTACGAGATGTAAGCAGTGTTGAATCAACCACAGATGATATAGTTGAAGTTGACGATGAACATGTCCAAGAATCAGAAGGATAAGACTCTGAGTCAAATGAATATACAAATACTCAGGTAGACTAAAATAAGTAGACATAAACAAAACCACCTCTCATAATTGTTAGAAAGAATCATCCTGAAAAATAGATAATTGGTGATAAGAATAAAGGAGTTCAGACAAGAAGGCAATTGATTAATGACTCAGAACAATCTCATATTGCTTTCCTATCTATGATTGAACCTAAATTTTTTTATGAATCCAACAAGCATGACGATTGGATTAGAGTTATGAATCAAGATCTTGATCAAATTGAGAAGAACAATACTTGGGAGTTTGTTCCTAGACCTACAGATAAGAATGTAATAGGCTCCAAATGGGTTTTTAAGAATAAAATGAATGAACAAGGACATATTGTTAGGAATAAAGCCAGATTGGTCTATAAGGGGTATGCACAAGTTAAAGGACAGGATTTTGATGAAACCTTTGCACCAGTGGCAAGATTGGAAGCCATCAGAATGTTTCTTGCCTATGCATGTCATAAGAACTTTAAAGTATATCAGATGGATGTTAAGTCAACATTTCTTAACAGAGATTTAGAATAAGAAGTATATAGGGAGCAACCTGAAGGATTTTCACTGAAAAATAATCCCGACTGTGTCTGCAAGTTGAAAAAGGCATTATATGGATTGAAACAGGCACCACGAGCCTAGTCTTATAGATTGGAAAATTTTTTACACTAAAAAGGGTTCAAGAAAGGTACTATTGACAATAATCTATACATTAAGTCTGAAAGTGATGATTTATTAGTTTTTTTGGTTTATGTAGATGACATTATTTTTGGATGTACTAATGACTCTTCTCTTCAGTGGTTTTCTGATTCTATGCAAACTGAGTTTGAGATGTCCATCATAGGGGAATTGTCATATTTTCTTGCTCTTCAAATCAATCAGAGTTCTGCAGGGTTATTTATCTCTCAATAAAAGTATTTGAAAGAGATGTTGAAGAAGTTTCAAATGGAAGATTCCTCTCCTGTTAGTACACCTATGGTGGTTGGTTGAAAGCTCAATAAAGATGTTATTTCACCTGATGTTGATCAAAGAACATATTGATCAATGATAGGCAATATTTTGTACATCACAACATCTTGTCTTGATATAATGCAAGATGTAGGAATGGTAGGTCGTTACCAGTCCGCTCCTAAACAAATTCATTTAGCAGTTGTCAAGAGGATATTCAAATATTTGAAGGGTACAATGACTTATGGTCTTTGGTATCCTAGAAATCAAAATTTTCAATTAACTGCATATTCAGATGCTGATTGGGAAAATTGTTTGGATGAGAGAAAGAGCACCAGTGGAAGTGCATTCTTATTAGGTGATTAGTTAGTAGAATGTATTAGTAAGAAGCATGGATATATTTATTTATCAACTACAGATGCATAGTACATTGCTCCTGCTACTTGTTGCACTCAGATATTATGGATGATACAAACTCTTGTAGATTTGAAGGTAACTTACACTGATCCAATTCCACTTCACTGCGATAACACCAATGCTATTAGTGTCTCAAAGAATCATGTTCTTCATTCAAAGACTAAGCATATACCAATAAAATATCATTTTCTCAAAGATCGAGTTACAAACAGAGTTGTTCAACTGAATTATATTCCTTCCACAAAAAAATTAGCTAATATCTTTACTAAACCATTAGAAAATACACCATTTGAATATCTTCGTCAGAAGTTGGGGGTCATATATTCTTTCATCTAATATGTTCACCTTGTCAGGGGGAGTACTTATTGAATATTTGTTGTATTTTTGGTGAATATTGTTCTAGTTTTTCCATTCATATTTGACAGGGGGAGTGTGCTTCCTTTGCCATTGATGCCAAAGGGGGATAAGGAAAGATATTGTTGCAGAATTGCCAGAATGAAGAAAGTTTCCATCAATGTCAAAGGGGGAGATTGTTGGTGAGTTCTTTGTTTGGTGTGTTGTCAGTGTTGTCATTGATGTCAACTAAGAATGTTGAGAAGGAAAGAAGGAATCATAAGACAAAGGTTTGAAAGAAAACTACATTAGGAACTATTGATTATCGTGGATGATAGATCTATGGCACACATTCATATCGGTGCATGGAAACAAATGGAAGTTAACAAAAGAGAGTGGGGGCCATCTCTAAAGTACTGAAATGCGAAGTCTCGATGAGATCTAGACCACTGGATCGAGGAATGTCGTGTCCCGTCGATCGGACGATAGCGGAGTTCGAAAATCAAGAAATGGAAGAAAGGAGGTGATCTAACTCCAAAGTTCTGAAACATGAAGTCTCGATGAGATCTGGACCATTGGATTAAGGAACGTCGTGGGCTGTCGATCAAACGAGGGTGGAGTTCGAAAATCGAGAAACGAAAGAAAGGAGGTGATCTAAATCCAAATTCTTGAAATGCGAAGTCCCAATGAGATCTGAACCATTGGATCGAGGAATGTCGTGGGATGTCGATCGAACGAGAACGGAGTTTGGAAATCGGGAAACAAAATAAAGGAGGTGATCTAACTCCAAAGTCCTGAAATGCGAAGTCCCGATGAGATATAGGCCGTCGAATCACAGAGGGTCGTGGACCGTTGATTTGACACGAATAAGTTTGGAGTTTGGGAGTTCAAACATCAAAGAAAGGAGGAGAGCTAACTCGCAAGTTCGCGAAACGTGAAGTCCTGAAGTGCCTGGCCCCAAGTCACAGCCAGTGGTCATGTGGAGAGAGAAGAAGGGAAGGAGCTAGCATCACCAAGATCTACTTCGAAGTTTGGGAGTTGGGAGAATCGAGGTGACTCACAATAGAACATCCAAACCGCGAAGTCAGGAATTGCCTTTTTTATTGGCCTGTGGTCACAGCCAAGGTCACATCAGTGGAGAAGAAGGGAAGGAGCTAGCGTAGCTAGGCTCTACTTCGAAGATTGATATTTGGGAGAGTAGGAGTGACTCATAGCTAGATATCCGATGTGCAAAGTTGTGAAGCACCCTTTTGGTTGGCGTGTGGTCACATCCAGTGGTCATGTGGAGAGGAAGTAAAAAATCCTCTGCATGTATAATCCAACGACTTAGATTAAATAGACAATTTGATCGAAGGGTTGCAGTTTCACTACGTGATTTCTTGACCAGTTACGATTTAGGTACACTAACTGGATCATTGTTTCTTGGGCATTGGAGATTTGTAGTGCAATGAATCATGATATTAGGCATAAAATAAAAATGCGGTGATAGAGTGATGTTGCCATTTTCTCTGCAAAATGAGTTGAAGTATATGTAATGAACATGAAAATATGAACAAAGTGTGAAAAAATTCAGAGATGAAGAACATAAGTTGAACAGAGAAGAAATGGTGAAAAAGAGAAGAATGTACAAGAACTTAAGAGCATGAGAAGAATAGAGAAAGAGCAGATGGAAAGAGACAGAAAGAGGAGCCAAGCATAAATAGACAGAAGCAGAGTAGGATTGCAGAACAGAGAAGAAATGGTAAGTGTTGACATATCTGTATTGTTGTAAGGTATTATTCAAGAAAATATTTATAATCAGGGTGGTATGGCGGTGTTAGGGAGAACTGTGGTCCTCTGTTATTCAAGTTGGTGCTTGAATACTGGGAGTTGTAGCTTCCATCTATTTGTGGCTAGAAAAACAGGGTGGCAGGGTGGTCGTAGGGAAAATGAAGAGTTTTCTGTGTGCAAGTTGGTGCTTGTATAAGTGGAAGTAGGTGCTTCCATCCAGTTGGTGTTGGATATCATAAGGAGAAAATATGATTCTTTCTAGTGGGTGCTAGAGAAACTTGAGGGTTGGTGCTCTCTACAAGTTGCAACTTGTTAAATAAGAGGTTGTAGCCTCATTTTGAGTTGGTGCTCAAAGATAGATGATGTACATAAATTAAAATACTTCTTATCATCCTAAGAAGAAGAGGTTTTCTCCCTTTATGGGTTTCCTCATGAATATATGTCTCTGTGTATATCATATCTGTGATTGATGTTTACTATTTTTGTTGTTTATGTCTTGCATAATCTTGATTATCATTTGGAAAAGAGTAACAATATTTTAATAGGATTAAAACTGTTTAAGCACAATAACAACTGATTCACCCCCTCCCCCCCTCTAAGTTGTCTTAGTAATTTCAACATTATCTCCCCCTGTGCTTAATTATGTAATACAACAAAGATAAGTCAAGTACATAATAATCATGAGCATAAATAGACATTTAATAAAGCATGAAATGAAACTAATGGAGATGGGTAGGAGGGAGGAAATCCTACTGGAAAGAGAAACCACAAGCCTGATCATCCTATAAATCTTTCCTAAAAGAAAATCCACAAGCCCGATCAATCCATCTTTGAAGACACATATCATGTATAGACGACGAATCATCTTCTTCCTCATCAACGAGGCCACTACTTCTTGAATACTGAGAAGATATGAGAGATCTCAAGAAGACCCCATGATTTCCTTGAGAATGAGAGATGAGGTAAAGGATAAACTCAGGTCTAGAGAAATAATCCTTTCGAACACCCAAAACATGTTGCTTCATCATCTTCAAGTCCTTGTAGAAATTCCCAAGATGAAGATATGGGTGCTCTGTAGTATGAGTCTTTGACGACCCTGGGATGACCATGTCCCGGTGTTCATCTAGATCTAAAGGTGGTTGAAAATTTTCATAGAAAAAATCTACATCACCGAAAGAAAATACATCACAGAAAGAAAATACATCACAATCCCCATGGGATGGCTGAAAATAATCCTGAGTATGTTGCGAAAATTCATCCTGAAACAAATATGTGACCATATCATCACTAGGATGCCAAACATATGAATCAGATATGCATGAATACTAGTCCTATGAAGATGACAACTCATCCCCTTTTGTTTGAGAGCTATCCTCAACATCGTAAATGGGATCTCCATAAAAAATGAAATAACCCCCAACTCATCTACGCCTCCTCACACATATGAAATCATGAATGTGTTGATCAACCATGAACTTGTTTGTATGGTTGGGACTAACCACTTCTTCACCTTCATGTGTATGACAAAAGAGAGGTTGGACAACCTGATCCTCATCCAAAGTGAAGGAGGATGTTGATGTCTCATTTGAGTTCTCGACACGTTGTATTTCATAGGAGTCCTCTCTGACAATGGATTCATCATCAATGAAACCGTATTTTTTTGCTATATCGGTACATGAGGAGTTTACTCAATGACATTTCTTGGCGAGGTCGAGTGTGAGAAAATCGGTAGAACCTTCATCTAGGATCTCCAAATGTTGCACTTCACCAGAAGATTCTTCTTCTTGATGGGCATGATTTCTGAGAAATGTTTTATCTTGATCTTCAATGAGTTTCAAGACTTCTTTGGACATAAAAAATGATCGATCCTAAATTGGAAGGCCTTCCTGGTAATGATATTTCCTTGTCACAACGTCACACAATGAATTCACCACGAAATAGGAAATGGAAATCTCCCATGCTGCATTTCGTGTAGAACTTTCACCGTAACTTCAAATTATAATGTTGTATTCCTCTTTTCTTTGCATGTAGAGCTTAACCAAGAGGTCCTTATCACATTCCTCTATCAATTGTTTACACAACTCATGGTCTTATTCTATGTTTTCTTTGAGGACCACAAAGCTTTCTTCATCACTATCATCCTCTTTTTCCACAATTGTGTTCTCGTTGGACTTTATAAGGAGAGTCTCCTTAAAATCTTTGATAAGGCCAAAGGGAATATTTTGCTGCAGAAAGGAATCCTTGAGATCTTGAATAGTATCTTCAAATGTCTGAGTTCTACGATGCTTAAGGAATTATCGGACAAGGACCATTGGAGAAGATATACTTTTAGGCTTACAAGAATGTCTGATCTAGTTTATTTTCTTCTCTTCAAGTGATAAGAGGAACAATCATATTGTCATATCCTCATGATCATAATTTAGTCTAACATGAGATGAGTGAACTTGACAATGTGTACAATGGCCAAGGACGGATCACCATCAAACTTTGGGATGATATCGAACCAGTATGTTAGGAATTTGTTTAGATACCAATAAACATCCTCGATATTCAGGGCCTTGTATGCCTCATGGAAGCACCATAGAGCCATGCTTCCATTATTTGGAAAGTCACTTTAATGGAGTTGTCAGATGAGCTTAGTGTTCATTAAAAAAAAGGGAACTTCCCTCAGATGGAGTCGCCAGGCAAGCTAGAGATAAGGGCTTTGGAATTAAATCTTTCCAAAGTATCGTTAGGGCATGCAAGAAGATTCAAAATCCTCCTCAACAACGATGCCAAAATGTTATCGCATAGATTGTAAGTTGGGAAAATCCCTACCTAATCCAAAAAAGTGAGACAACTATGAGAGTAATTACCCACTGTCACCTTAGATAGATACTCCCCTCGCTTTAGTGACGATAAATGACCACAAGGGGGGGATCCCGGTGACCCTAGGGGGAATGAGATGGAAAGTGGAAATATGGTGAGTGAAACCCCTATAGGTCAATATTGAAGTGGAGTGATGGCTTGGAAAAGGGTCTTGAATGAGGGTAAATGGTTTTCAAATATTGTAGACCTGCAAAACAACGTTATCCCTGCCTGGACAAAACAAATGAGGATAAACCAAGCCTTATATCAAGGGGATCAACAAGATAATATTTTTGTCCCAAATTGCAGCAACATATATCTATACAAATCAGCAAGAAACAACTACCAATAGTTTCAAAATAAACCACTAAAATCAAGTATAAGATGATGGAAACTAAGCTAGCAACAATTAGTCAAACTTCCACTGGAAAGAGCGAGACTTTAGATGGTTTTTAGGTTTGTTTGTCAAGTATTATAACAACCAAGTGGTTGTAGCAAACAAATGCTACAACAAGAAGTTCCAACTACAAAAATCAACAAGTAAACCATAAAAAAGATAGCCAATGAGTAGTAGAATAGTAATCCTGGTTCACACGTAAATTTCAGTGGTTGAAAAGTGAGTAATAAATAAAAGAAAGTGAGTTTTGTTGCAACCCTAATGGTTGTAGCATCAAATTTATTTTAGTAGAAAACTCCTTGATTGAAAGAGCACATCCTTAGTGCACAAGAATGTTTATAACAAATAGAAAATAATCCAACAACAAAGTTACCAACTTAATGAAAACTGTGACCTCAAAATGATAACTCTAGCCCAAAAATATCACATTTTTGGGTAAAAAACACCAAAATCAACCCCCAAATTAAAACATGGTGCTACCGGTAGCACCATTTTTTAGGGAGGTGGTTAAAAGTGCAACATGTTGCAACTTGTTGGAAATCGCACCCTTGGCATTGCGAATACAACCCTAAAATTGACCCTTGAATCGAAAGGTGATGCTACCTGTAGCACCATTTTTTAGGGAGGTGGTTAAGATTACAACTTGTAGCAACTTGTTTGAAATCACACCCTTGACATTGCAAACAAAACCCTGAAATTGACCTTTGAATCGAAAAGTGATGCTACCAGTAGCACCACTTTTTTTGGAGTTAAAACTATGACGTAATTGAAATTGTGGTCTTGACCACTAGCACCACCGTTAATAAAACAATGAAGATGGACTCCTAAATCTAAAAGTGTTATAACTTGATAATTTATGTATTAACAATTTTTTTTTTAATAATTTACATTAAGAAAATAATTAAATTGGAAAAAAAATGCCCCTAAACAAATTCCTCATTTTTAAAGGAAAAAAAAAATCTTTAAGAAATAAAGAAAAGAAAAACATTTTGCATCAGCAAAAAAAAACCTAAAAAAAACACAACTTTTAATTAAAAAATTCAACAAATGAATTAAAAAACAGTAAAAATCTAAATTTAAAAAAACAAAAAAAAAACTCTTAAAGCATTAAATTTAAAACAACGAAATTGAAAAAATATCATTAAAAAACAAAAAAAAATTATAAAAAAATAATAAACAAACTAAAAATTAAAAACATTTTAAGTAAAACACAATATTTAAAAAAAAACTAAACATTCTAAAAAGGTTGAAAAAAAACAAAACTAAAAAATTTAATAAAATTTTAATTTTTAAATTTATTACAATCATAATTAAAAAAATTAATTAAATTTTTAAATTTTAATATATTATCAACATTAAAAATAAAAAATCAATAAAATTGTAAATT